>JARHVA010008094.1:110000-556701 GCA_037957365.1 Torreya grandis
TGAAGATCAACCAAGCCTCCTTCAAGCATACTGGGCACACTTTGTGATTATCACATAAACTATCAAGGCACTTAAACCACTTACCTAGACACCTCCATGAAATCACTATGACATCATTTAAAACTTTACAACAAACAAAATCTATTCATTTTTTATCTAATTACACAACCAAAGTTATTTGACTAGTTCTTGAAAATAGGGTATACATATAGAGTGGTCTTGCACCCTGGTTCCTTGTTAGACTCAAACACAACCTATATACATGAAAGAATTACTATATAATTAATTAAAGTCATTTAATAACATATGAATAAACCTAATCACCATGTTTGAAAATGATTCTTTCTTTGTCAATCTATAATTCTTAATGACCATACATAAAACACTTATACATTAACCTGCAAACATTTGGCTTTCAACATGCATTACCAAAACATTATTTCTAAAGGATATAAATATTTCAATAAATTAGTTTTTAGTAATAAAACCATACTAATAAAATGGTATAGAGGTATATAAGTTTCAAACATGCAAATTTTATTAGTTCTTCTTTTTACATAATCTACTCTATCACCTTTTTTATAGAATGAAAAATTCTTCATTATTTCCTCTTCATTGTCACATTCCTTCCATACCACTTCCTATTTTAAAATTATAAATAACTCATAAACTTATAAATATAAATTATATCTATGAGACTAACACCTTCTTCAATCCAAAACTCATTACAAACATAAAAAACTACCTCTTAGATAATTAACTTTCTTGGCAACTGCCATCATATGGATATTTCATTCACATTTCTTGATTTATGACACCTCATGCACATAAACCACATTTATAAACCCACTTATACTCATAAATGACACTATAATAAAATTTATTTAACATTAATTTCTTTAAAACCACACAAAACTACTCTAAAGCACACTCAACATATTCAAATATTTAAATTAATGTTTTGGTGGGAAAAGTTCCCAAGGCCAAGAACCTCTACAACTAAGCTACCTAATGAATCATTAAACATAATTGGGTCCTTGTAGGACATATATCACAAAAATAATCTGAAAATTATATCAAATATACTTGATTACATGAACTTTCTTGATGCTCTTGCATCATACTCCTGAGCAATAAAGAAATTGGACTCCAATGATTTGATGTGCTTTTCTTCTTTGTCTTCCAGTTCATGCTTATTGGATCATATTTCTTGTTTTTTTATCCTTCATGATTTGGATACTCCTCTTTACTCTCAATATTTCATTTATCATAGACAATCCTACTTCCTTGCTTTCAATGCTTGCTTATACTAACTATCACTTGATGTGTACTACTTATTTCCTCTTTACATTTGTCATATAGAGTGGTTATGCCTAAAAACACTACTATTGTACTTGTATTATCATATTCTTTAGTTTTAATCCTAATTCTTGTAACAAATATGATGGAAATTTCATGCCTAACTACTTCAATCTGTAGATGCCTAAATCAACCCATCAATGACCTCTAATCAAGCTTTTAACCAATTTCCACCAAAATGCACAATTTGGCCTAAAAAACTAAAACACATTAAATGAGTTGAAATTGACATATTTAAGTGCCAATTTTGGCCAAGGTATCACTAAATGGGGTAATACAATTTATGGGCCTCCTAACTTTGATCAGATCATTTCAAGTCAAAATGCCAATTTTGCACCTAAGTACTATGGATTGCTCTTTTATATAAAATTTATTATACGAGATACATGTATTTGTAATTTGGTGTTGAAAACATCCTAAATGGGATAATGGATCTAATGCATCTAAAATTTACTTCCAATTCCAATCTAGTCAAATTTTGGACCAATAACAAGGCATTCTGATCAATTTGAGTAATTTGGGCACAAAGTGCTTAATCATGCTTAAGAGATAATTAATCCAAATCAAGGCCTAATTAATAATTAAATGGAAACTTATTGATTTTTTTTTTATAAATGAATATTGAATATATACATCATCAGGTGACCTCATTTCTTGGGAAGACATCCCTAGGCCATAAATGCCATAAATATCAAGATTATGGGTCTCCCATACCTCTTTATTGACTCCCATGCCTCATTAATGTCACTTATTCCAAAGTAAAGATGATAATTATGAATTTTAATTACACAATTCAATTAATCCATTACCACAAATCTCAATCTTGAGATAGACAGTTATGGTTGATTATGGTCATTCTTGAAAATCTATAATTAGGAGGACTTGCCACATGAATTTTAAGCTTAATTTGTGCAAAGTTACCATGTCAAATTGATTCCAATAACTCTCACATGCCAAATTTATGATTCCAAAATATTGAGCCAAGCCAAGCCAAAGCCACAAGGTGCCAAGGAAAAGAGGAGATATCCAAGCCTCCTTTGATGAAGACCTCATGAGCACAAGTCAAGCAAACCACTACAAAAAGTATTTGGAGCATCCAAGAAAGGTGAAGGATTCTTGTTTTTTTTAAAATTTTTAGTCATGATTTTCATTTTTTTTATATTAAGCTCATCCTAGTAACTAAGCCTAGAGATGTATGCTAATTAGTGTGTTTTTATCATTTTGTTTGCATTTTTAGGACTAAAACAATACTAATCACCTCTTTTGAGTCAATGACCTCCAATTAGGCTTCCCAAAACCATTTAGAGATTTGTTCTTCAACCATCATCTTATTTTTGGCATATAGTCCATCTCTCATTATTTTAGAAGACATTGCTGTGGTTATAGCTTGCAATGCCTTCCCAAATAGGGGCAAACTGTAGACACCTGAATTTGGCCACCAATGACCTCCAACCAAGATTTTGACCAATTTCCACCTAAAGTGTAAAATTTGGCTTAAAAACACTAAAATAAATTAAATGAATTGAAATTGATATATTCAAGAGCTGATTTTGGCTAGGGTATCATTAAATGGAGCAATGCAATTTATGGGCCAGCTAACTCTGATCAGATCATTTCAAGTCAAATTGCCAATTTTGTACTTGGGTGCTCTGGATTGCTCTTTTCTATCAAATTTATTGTACGAGATGCATGTCTTTGTTATTTTGTGTTGGAAACATCCTAAATGGGAATATGGATCCAATGATTTGATATTGACTTCCAATTCCAATCCAGTCAAAAATTGGACCAATAACAAGTCATTTTGATCAATTTGAGTAATTTGTGCAAAAAGTGCTTAATCATGTTTAAGAGATAATTAATCCAAATCAAGGCCTAATTAATGATTCAATGGAACCTTGTTTTTATAAATGAATATTGAATATCTACATCATCAGGTGACCTTATTTCTTGGGAAGACATCCCTAGGCCATAAATGCCATAAATATTAGGATTATGGGTCTCCCATACCTCTTTATTACCTCCCATGCCTCATCAATGTCCTTTATTCCAAAGTCATGATGAGGATAATTATGGATTTTAATTATATAAAAAAAAATTAGTCCATGACCACACATCTCAATTTTTAGATGGATGGTCATGGTTGATTTTGGTCATTCTTGAAAATCTATAAATAGAGAGGCCATGAACATCATTTTAAAGCTTAATTTTTGAAAATTTACCATGTCAAATTGATTCCAAGAGATCTCACATGCCAAATTTATGATGCCAAAATATTGAGCCAAGCTAAGCCAAAGCCACAAGGTGCCAAAGAGAAGATGAGATAACCAAGCCTCCTTTGATGAAGACTTCATGAGCACAAGCCGAGAAAGCCACTAAAATAAGCATTTGGATCATCCAAGGAAGGTGAAGGATTCTTGTGTTTCTTTACTTTTTATTTTTGATTTTCATTATTTTTTTTAAAGCTCACCTTAGTAACTAGGCCTAGAGATGTATGCTAATTAGTGTGTTTTTATCATTTTTTTTGTATTTTTGGACTAACACAATACTAATCACCTCTCTTGAGTCGAATTCCTAATTCACACAATCTACTATGTTACTGTCTCCAAGGACTCTTTTTTCTATTATTTATCCTCCATCTTGTAACCCTCAACTACTACAATTACCTTCTATTCATTATCCACCATCTCACCATGCAATTCTCTCTCTAAGGTTTCTAGTTCTACTTTAGTTTCTCTTGACTATCATACACAAATGGGCAATCAATTTCACATATTGGTCTATCAATTACATTTTATTTTCCAAGCTTTTAATGAGGCCTTCAAATTGATGTTATTCTTTGTTACATATCCCATGATTTATTTGGCTATTACCATCTTCTTTATTCTCACTTAAATTCATCACATCCTCTATAAGGTAATATTTTCCTTCATCCACTTGATCAATTTACTTCTCTCTCACCCAAAACCTATGCATTTTTCTCTTAAGTTGTTTGTATAACAACCTTTTTAGCTTCCTTTACTCTCTCATGGCTTGTACCTTTCTTCTCTTTATCTATAACTTGATTGGCCATTTGATTTAAGTATTTCTCATGACACATACATAATATGGGTTCTCACTTTCTCTTAATTTCTCTATCATGGTTAGTAACTCATCTAACTTTTACCTCACCTCTTGCATTTATTTCTCCATTGCTCTCTTCTTGGTGTCATCCTACACCTTTCTCTCTTGTGGTAGCTTACATCAGCCATGTCTTACTTTATATTTCTTCTCTATATATTCATCTTATATAATATTTATCTCAATATCTTGTTCTCATCTAGACCTATACCTATTTTACAAGCCTCATTCACTTGTCACCTCATGATCTCTCACTTGTGTCTCTCTCAATATCTCATGACCTCTCACCTGTGTCTATCTTATCTCTCTTATCCTTTTCCTAGGACTCTCTTCTATTTATCTTCAATATCACTCTCTTAAGCTTCCCATCAGCTCTATCTTTCTCAACAATCCTCACTTGATTTAGGGCTGCCTACCACTCTTAGCTTTCCACTCATGCTTCAATCACTATCTCATTAATATAACAAAAACATCAAATGAAAACTAAACACAACTTGTACCTTGTTTTATTTTTGAACTTATTTCTTATCTTATAATGAATATTTTGATTCTATGATACCAAAATATGTAGATAAACTCTTTCTTTCTCTAATAACCCAACTCTGACACCTACAAACACTACCTCATGCATTCAATCTTCACAATCTCCTCTTATCTATCAACTCTATCTTACTACACTTATTCACACCATTATCATACATTAAATTATATTGATACCTATTTATTTAATTATTCCTACCTTTATGATTTTCATATATCTCTCATGCATTCACACATCTCATTCCACTCACTTTCACCCTCTATTTCATTCACCTCACCTATATTAGACCTCACTAGTCTTGAAGCTTCTCTTAGTAAAATTAAATCAATATTTGAATAAGGTATAATTAAGATAATATTTGACATGAATCATATCTTTTAAGTTAAAAAAACTTGTTTCCACCTTACTCACACTTTCTCACAAC
Source organism: Torreya grandis (assembly GCA_037957365.1). Taxonomy (NCBI): domain Eukaryota; kingdom Viridiplantae; phylum Streptophyta; class Pinopsida; order Cupressales; family Taxaceae; genus Torreya; species Torreya grandis. The sequence continues at coordinate 115,442 of JARHVA010008094.1, forward strand.
CTCAATTGCCTTCTTGGTCTATTAAGACCTTAACCTCACTATGCCTCTAGTAGTTTTTTTTGGAAAAATTCCTTGGTGTTAATTGGTACCTTATTTTTTTTAGAAAATAAATGAATTTTTAGACACCATATATTATTTAATATCTCTTCACAAAGTTTTAGTATCCAAATTGCCTCCTAAATGCCTTTTCTAGCTTCTACACAGATCTAATTAGGTCTCTCTAGCCCTGCTTAACACACAGTATCCTATAAATCATATGTACATTTTAATAACATTATAAAATATTTAAAATATAATTCCTCATATAAAACTCCTTAAAACTACCAATTTTCATTGGTTAAAATTCTAGATGTCCCAATTTTTGGTTTTTAAACCCTAAACTAGGGTTTCTGAGTCTATATCAATCTCGAGATGATTCCTTTTTGATTTAAACAAGTATTATTTGTTTTCAAATCCAAAAAACACTTGGATAAGGGATTTTTTTCACATATATATAGATTTAAAACATTTAAAATTTATTTTATTACCTTTTTATCACATTCCTCTCATGGATTCTATTGTCTTCTTTATTACTATTTGCCTTTAAATAAGTGTTAACATGGTTTTCAATGCACATTTACTTACCTCAAGTTTTTGAAATGTATTTCCATGGTTTTCATAAATCACATGGTATTTAATATATATTTTAATACCTTAAAAAACTCCATTCATTTTTTATCTAATTACTCAATCAAAGTTACTTGACTATGTCTTGAAAATAGGGTATACACATAGAATGGTCTTGCACCCTGGTTCCTTATTAGACTCAAACACAAACTATATACATGAAAGAATTGATATTTTAATTATTCCACTCATTTTAAAACACATGAAGATACCTAATCACCATGTTTTAAAATTAGTCCTTCTTTGTTAATTTGCAATTCTCAATGACCATACACAAAACACTTGAACATAACTTGCAAACATTTGTCTTTTAACATGCATTACAAAAACATTATTTATAAAGGATATAAATATTTAAATAAATTATTTTTTAGTCATAAAACCATATTAATATAATTATATAGAGGTATATAATTTCCAAACGTACTAATTTCATTAGTTCTTTTTTACATATATACTCTATCACCTTTTCTATAGAATGCAAAGTTTTTCATTATTTACTCTTCATTGTCACCTTACTTCCATACCTTTACCTCTTTTAAAATTATAAATAAATCCTAAAATTATAAATATAACTTATATCTATGAGAATAAAACCTACTTCAATCCAAAACTAGTTACAAACATAAGAAACTACCTCCTAAATAACTTTCTTGGCAACTACCTTCATATGGATATTACGTTCACATTTATTGATTTATGCTACATCATGTAAATAAATAACCTTTATAAACCCAATTATACTCACACATGACCCTATACTAACATTTTAATAACATGACTTTATTTAACACCACACCAAACTACTCCTAAGCATAATTAACATATTCAAATATTCAGATTAAGGTTTTGGTAGGAAATGTTCCCAAGGCCAAGAACCTCCACAACTAAGCTACCTAATGACTTAATCACCCTCATTGGGTTCCTATAGGACCTATATCATATGCTAATTAAAGGAAATGATCCCTATCCTAGATTGTCTAAGTCCCCATAAGAAATTACTAGTGTAATTATGAGAGACAACCTTCCACAACCGTGGTAAAATGTTACATTTTGGGTTGTGAAATATGTTAATTATGATGGTCAATTTACAATAGTCAATAGACATTTCATGTGAATTATTCTTCACCTAAGGAATGGAGTCACTAGAGAATAATTATAGGTAAATCCTCCATATTTCCTTCATAATTCCCTAATTAATGTCACTCAAAAAATAAAAAGAGGTAGTGGGTCCATCAAACACCATGGGTTGGTTATCCTCATCTATCATTATTATTTCTTAAAAAATATTACAATTGAAAAGGCCTGATCCTCCTTACTTCATAAATTATCAGAAGTTTATATCAAGAAAACACCATTCCCTATTCTTCCTTCTACCACAATAAAAATTGAATAAGTCTCATCTTCGGTGCCCTTGGATCTAAAGAATATATACTGAAGATTGAATAGACAAATAAGAGTTTCCTCATATAACCCTAATCCTCCAACTAATCTATGATGAAATCATCATCTCATTTTATAGGAAGAAGAAGAAGATGTGTAGGCATTTGAGACTTTAGAAAGCTTAAGCTATCTTATAGACATTATAGATGTTGAATAGATAGTTATAGAAGAACCCCATACATAAGAAATTATATGAAGAAGAAACCCTTGCAAAAAAAATTGTGACTCAAGAAGTAGAGTGACCTTTACCCTCTAGATATGATAAAATAAAATCACCATTGATATAATTAGGTCCATCTTCCCCCCATCTTAATAATTAAGAATAAGAGTTATAGCATCTCATGTCTCTATCTCGGCATGAAGAGACCATTTAGAAATAAGTAGAATTATATTTTTTACATTTAATGTTACAAGGTAAGGACCTAACTATTTACAATTTGAAATAAATATGTGTATAATATATTTCTGAATCTAGGGAACAAGAGGTAATTTTTACAGTAATAAAAGATGAGTAGACTAGAGTACATAATTTAATGTTTTTTCAAACTCAAGAATTTAGTACTTTGCATAATTATCTTGCTATTAAGGACTCCCAAATTATTGATTTCAAAATGCTAATGTTGATAGAAATAATTAGATTAACAATATATGTTAGATTATTTTTGATAGAAATGCATTGATAGTTCAACACAATGATAGAATACAAGAGATAACCACTCAGACTATTGAGTTAAAAGCCTCTCCACAAGAAATGTAGAGAGAGACAAGAGAAATAGCAGTCCATACTGAGGGACCTACAAGATATACTCCATTTTCCATTCCACTCCATGAAATGATTTCAGTCTATAGTAGTACACAACATAAAATTTAGAAGCTGAAGGAATAAAATGCTAATATTCAAGTAGAATCTCAACAATAATTGGCAGTCTCAATAACAATTACAAAAAGATCAGGTCTCCATCCAAAAAATTTGTGCTATTTCTAAAAAAATATTAGCATGCAGGGAACCTTCCTCTATTTATGTTATTTTTCTCCATGATCAATTCTAAAAGTGGAGATTTAGTTGATTTCTCTTGGATTTCCTCACATTATTAAAGATGAACATGTGTTTATGGATAACTTTCTCAAAAGTACTATAAAAAGATAATATGAAATTTGTGAATTTTATATTTTTAAAATGTTAGGTTATCAGTCTAGTTTTATAGTAAATCTATTTATAGGGGAAATGTGTTTTCCTCTCTACTCTAAGAAATCAAACAACATGGCAACAAGCCAACAATAAATTTTTGGAATTGTAAAACACTATTTGACTATGTATGGTACCCCAATTTTCTGAGGCAAGAAAGTTTCTTATTGATTTTCAATCAATGTACCACATGTATATGATGAATAAATGCCATGAACTATTGAGAGCCAATTTGGTGGCCTTTAAATCCTTTTTGAACCAAGATTCTACTACTTCCATCAATGCAATAATTGTCAGGTGGGAGAATTTACCTGTCACTTTAAAAAGTATGAAATTCATGAGCCCTACCACTATTAGATGGAGTCTTAGGAGAGCCTAAGTAATTTCATAGATTATCACTTAGATCTTAGATGAATAAGGTTTAGACATTGGATTGGAATGAGATTCAAGCCTCCAATAATTCTTTGTCCTTTGTCTCCATGGTAGAGTTTCCATAATCAATCAAAAATTGAGATTCAAGCTTGGATACACATAGTTGTAAGGGATTTTGTATTTTTTCCTAGAGGTCACCATGATTGGGGCCACCATTTTTAGATTTATGATATTAGTTAGCAACTAGAATCAAGAATTTTGGATTAAAGTCCATTTATCCCACTTGTTCACAAGAGGACTTGCAAATGGTAAAGTGCGGGGGATAAATGATGATAAATCCATATAGCTCATTATATCTAATACAAAATATCCATAAGTTTTCCCTTTGGTTATATATTGCATTACATCTAATAGTTAAGGTCTTTTCTAAGTATGGAATGAATGTAATTTGTCCTTTGTTTATATGTAATACATTTATGATTATTTGCCTTATTATTGTGTCTAACTTAGATGGAATGAGCACAAATTTGTGTACAAAATACATCTCAATGGAAGGATAATTTGGAGAAGACATCAAATAGTTTCGGTAACTCTTTTTGGCTACAATTTTCAAGATTTAGTGAATGAGCTCCAAAGATCTAACACACTGAAGACACTACAAAGATGCTCCCAAAGTGCTTCAAAGACATTTCAAAGATGTACTAAAGATTATTTGAATATGTCCAAGCACGATTTGAAGACCTGTATAAATTTCTCTTAAGACCTGTACAAAATGCTTTGAAGACACCTAAGCATGTTCCAAAGGTATCCAATTGGATCCTATTGATCAAGATAATGATTATAAAGATATCATATTATATATAAATATACTTTCCATATTTAGATATCTTATTTTAGACATTATATTCATGGTAATGGCCTAAAATAATTTAGATATATTTGCACTTCTTTTTTGTAAAATTAGATAAGTCTCTTCAGATTTATGTTAGTTATTTACTGTCTATTATTAGTTAAGTTAGTTCCAATGACTTATTAGAAGTGTGGGATCTAAATCCTAGATCAAAAATAGTTTGAATAAGTAGACTTGGCCATTTTGATTGCCAAATTTTATAATCTGTGAATAGATGTTGAGATGTGCTTAAATACATATCTCCTTCTCATTCCAAATAGTTAACATTTGGAAAACCTATTAAAAAAGTTGTTTTAATTAGAAATCATAAGTTTTTCATATATGTATATTTTCCTTTTATAATGAAATAAAGTTCAATAATTCTTCTCATTATTGAGTAAAGCAATTCCTATTCTGAGGAAGGAGCAAGGGACCACTTCTCTCCAAAGATCAAGACAAATTGAAACTTTTAGTTTAGAGTTTAGAAGTATTTATTTAATTTAAGTATAATTCATTTAATACAAAATATGATTTATTTTTAATTCAAAGAGTGATTTATTTTCAAAGTAATTGTGAATTTCATTTTCATTATCCAGCATGAATTTCCTTTAATGCAAGTGTGTTTCATTTACATGCAAGAGTTGTTTCAATTAAATGTAAATGAGTTATTTTTATTCGAGAGTGTGTTTTTATAAAGTAAAGGTTTTTATCCTATCTCCATATTCAAATTTTTTCAAAATTCATTTAAGTGACAGTATAAAACATTATTATATTTTGGAATATCACACTATCCTACCCAACTGGGTAAGTTGAGTGAGGACATCATAATGTCTTCAACTAGATGTTTTAGTTCTAGATGCAGATGGTGTGAATGCCCATAGGAAATATTCACTCAACAAACCTTTTAGATTTAGCTTTATAAAAAATATATTTAGAGTCTTATTTACTATTTTTTTAGGATTTATAAATCACAATAAAAGTAAAACCCCCCAAATAGTGAACTATACAATTCCAATATCAAATGGTCTCATTATATACATTCATCAAACATTAGCCCTAGTAGAAAATGACACCAATCCATTGATTAGTTAAATTATGGGTATAAAGAAAACCTATGAATTATGTGCCAAGATAGTAAATGCTAGATATAAAATGCCTTATGAGGCTCTTTTTATAGAAATAACTTTGATTTGAATGTAATACCTTGTTCACTAGTCGACAAGATGCAAAAGAGGGATAAACAATATAAGATAAGGATCAAGGGAGGGTTAGGACCCAAAATAAGGAATAAAATTACTATTGGACACTAGCATAAAAATGTGGACACTAGTGCCATGTGGTAGTATTGTCCACATAAGGGTAGTAGTGTCTTGAGGTCTAAGAATGGAGTGAAGACTAGGCATAACAGGTAGGGGACCATGTGACTAGGAGGTGATAACTCAAGATCAATAGGGTTGTAATAAATAGGGAAAATATGACCTAATAAAAACCCAAACACCTAAAATGACCATGAAAATAAGGGATATATTCATTAATAAGACCTTCATGTGAAAGAGTAATAAAAGACATGGTACTTGTGATTGCTTAACCAAATTAGGGTATATACATTTGCACTCTTTTATTATAGTATTGAAATGAAATGAAATTACTAGAGTGAAATAAAAATAGGAACACCTACCTATGCTTACATATGCATATGTGCTTTGGACCTAGTCCACTTCTTGGCCAAATAAATGGATAGGAGCTAGAGTGAAGTATGTGAAGAGAAATCCATAATGTGGGTTCCCTTTATACTGAATATGAATAGTGAACTAAATTGTGAGGAATCCACCCTAATATTCAGACTAAATTTGAGTATTTAAATTGAAAATGTGGAGAAATAAGGCCTACTTTCCCACACTTTGATATCTTTGATATCTAGACTAAATTTGAGTATGTAAGCTAAAGATGTGGAGAAACAAGGCCTAACTACCCCCACTCTAATATTTAGACTAAAATTGAATATGTAAACTAAAACTTGGAGGTCAAAACTATCACTTGACCTACATAATCTAGGTCTAGTCGAAGGCTATGGATTGACCACTACAAGTAGTCATGTGACCCAAACTAGTGAAATCTTGGTGACATCCTAGTGATATCTTGGTAATGATTTGGGTGTAACTTATGAATTTGAACATAGAAAATGGTATAACTTACCATTCCATCTATATGATTTGGTGAATCCATGTGGGATCAAAGATTTATGCCCTACATCATGCCCCCAAACCTAATATCTAAGTAATGTAATCATGTATTTGAATATATGTTTACTTGAGTCAAACTATATATCTGAGTAAATTTTATATGTAAGTAAACATGTATGTCCAAATATGTATATCTAAGTAAACTTATGTGTTTGAATATCTATATATCTGATTCAAACTATATATCTGAGTAAAATTATATGTTTGAATATGTATATCTAAGTAAAAATGTGTGTCTAAATATATGTATATATGAGTAAACTTGTGTCTGAATATTTATATATCTGAGTCAAACTGTATAACTGAGTAAACATGTATGTTTGAATATGTATATCTTAGTAAAATTTTGCATTTGAATATCTGTATATTTGAGTAAACATGTATGTTTGAATATTTGTATATCTGAGTCAAACTATATATCTACATAAACATGTGCTTATGTGAATCTATATTTGAATATCTACATATCTAAACCAATATGTGTGTATATGCCCCCCTTTTTGGTGAGAGATCCAAAACTATGATAAGGGTGTCTAAGTAAAAATGGTATTGATCATTATCATGGTGATAGTTAGCTAGGGTGATGTTTTTAGGTTTTAATATTTTATCAATTATGATGGAGTCAATTTTTTAAATCGATAATGGGATAGACCTTTGGTCTATATTCTGTTTGTTAAGGGAATAGAGGTTTTGTCATTTTATGGAGTTGAATGTGATTAGTATATTAGTGGAAATAATATAGGGTGAGGTACATAAAGTTCAAGTCCCATGCACAAGAAATATAACACAAATAAGAGTTATGGTTCTCTAGATATCATATTTGAAAGTAGTTAGCATTAATTGGTGAAATTGGCATGCAAGGTCAATCTTAGTAAGGTGGCATTTTTAAAATGTGACTTGAATAGGTTGGTTGATTTGTTTGATAAATAATTTGAATCATTTCACTTGATAGTGATTATTTTTTTTGAGCTAGAGAGTATGTCGAGGAGATGAGGAGTTGGAGGTGATTATCCAAGTTGGGGAGGATGTTACCCTAGTAAGTAACTTATTATTTTCCATTTTTGACACATTTAACACATTTTTAAATTATTATTAGTGAAAATCTAGTAGTTTAAGGTCATTTTTAGGAATCTGGCAATATTATCTAGGACATGGCACTAGTGTCCTGGGTATGGCACTACTATCCCATATGTAGTGCTAGTTTAAACTAAGCATAGTTTGTGGTGCTTGTTATTTCTTAATATTATTTTATGAATGTTTTTGTATATTTATCTAATATTATGTGATGTTAATTCTGAATTTGGTTGTATTTTATAGGTGAATGTGGACATGAGAGAGTTCTAGAGTGGCTAGATGATGGAAATGTTATGAGGATAGCCTTTGATAGATAAGGGGATGATTATGGTAGATAGAGCTGGTCTAGGTCAAGTGGTATCATTAGATATGATGCCTTAGGACAAACATATGATGATAACATTGTGTGAGAAGTGGGACATAGATACCAATATATTTTGGCTACCTAATGGTGAGATGATTGTCACCTTCCGGGATGTCTATAGGATTTTGAGGTTACTGATTACTGGTCATAAAGTAGTGCTATGGGAGGATACTAGTAATCAAGCTATAGAGTAGGTTTCAAGGTATTTTTATGTGATTTCCATAGGTATTCATTGGGTAGGGAGCTATTTTTATATCTTATTATCATTGATGATCACAATAAATGATCCATAATTGCAAAAGTTCTAAGCAATTTTTTTGGCTTTGTTTATTGTCATGGATGGGAAAATTGTATATATATATATATATATCATAAAAGATGCATGAGATAGTATTGGATATAGAGGATCGTGACACAATGTACTCATGGGATCATAATATTATATCCCACTTGTATCAAGATTTATACTACTTCTCTCAGGATATGTGTATAGGAGTATTAGGGATTTCACACTATTGCATTGTTGGGATTAAGAGCATATAGTAGTGAGTATACTAGTTTTTCCTCAATTATTTTATTGGGATCACCCTTACACATTTACAAATAGGTGGACTGGTATGACCCATATACCCAAGAGAAGTATAATGTAATATTGATAAGTGTTTGACAAGTTGATGACTACAGACATTATCTAGAGGTCTTATAGAGGCTATAAGGGATGGTTTAAGGTTGATGTTTAGCTGAGATAGGTATGAGTGAGTTATTGGTTGCATGACTATTGGGTCAATATATTAGATAGGCTATAGTATGAGTGAGTGATGTGGTAGTTTGGTGTTATTTAAGATGTGCCACTAGTGTCATTAGTGTGGTTGAGGATTTATTGGGCTATAGTGAGGTTAGGGAGTAGGCCCAAACCATCAACTATAAAATTAATTCCAATTCTATTAATAGAGTGGGAATAATTGATTGATATACTAGATATGGATGATGTAGGAGTGAGTGATGCTTATATAGACTGGTAGAGGGAGCATAGATGGGTACCATTATTTTGAAGAGGTGGGATAATTATAAAAGATGTGCTATATGTTAAGCCCCTTAGGGATGATAATGGTAGGTTTCCATTGTATTTTTTTATAATCTACTTATTTAATTACTTATTTACTTGGATATGTATTTGATGCATGATGTTGGTATATGTGTGGGTTTAGGTGATGATGAGTATTGGGAGACTACAATTGAGTCTACACTCTGAATATTGGCATGAAACATCTGTGATGATGCTATGGATGATGGATTAGTATAGAGGGACACAAATGTTTTTGGTGTTCATACTCATTTTTTTAATTGAATAACCATAGTTATGATGGCATATAAGTGATAACTACTGAGAGGGATGAGGCATGTGTAGAATTATAGAGATAACTATGCCTACACCTAATTCTCTAGGTGGGGTAGGTGTCTAGATAGTGGACAATTATATACATCTATAGAATGAGCATGTAAAGGTTCTAGTCAAGCTAGTGATGTTATTGGGGAGAGAGAGTAGACGTAAGCCTCTATCAAGGTCTCATAAGGATAGTGGGGCCCCCAGTTCTAGTATGGATGTATCAAAGAGTGAAGGGGTTGGTACTAGTGACTAAGTCCAAATTATTGAGTGATTTACAATATTATATTGAAATGATCGTATCAATTATAAATATATATGGATGTTTACTATTATATGGGCATTGTGTATATTAGTATCTTGATTTGCTACATTATACACTTTTAAATGTGTTTGATTATTTTCATTATGTTAAATGGTGATATGGGAATATGTTATATGTGTAATTAATGGTAATGAATTGTTTATATATTTATAAATGTTTAAGTAGACATGTATAGTAGACTATAAATGTTAGTTATTAGTATGGGTGTAATAGGAGTCTCATAGGATATCTGTGTGTGGATCATGTAACTATGGTATACACTATCTAAATCTATATTACATTATGCATTAGTTATTATAATGATCATGTTATTTTGGTGTAGAAGTAAATTATAGAATTGATACTATGTGTGGTACAATACTAGTATCTAGGTGTGTAGACTATGTAGCAAAGAGCTTGATTGGCTGTCATACTGAAATTGTGCTATGAGATCTATAGAAAATATATTGATTGATGGTCAAATTGAAACTATACTATGATCTCTATGATTATTGAAAAATATCTTAATCGGAAGTTAAACTAAGACTATGCTCTTATCTCTATGATTGTTTCCAAATATCTTAATTGGTGGGTGAAATGAGACTATGCTTTTATCTCTATGATTATTTCAAAATATCTTAATCGGTGGGAGAACTAAGACTATGCTATGATCTTTGTGAATTGGATACCATCTCTACTAAATTTGTGTTACATGAGATCTCTCATAATTAGGTGTCCTAGAAACCACATGGTTCATACGATGAATAACTGATGACTCCTTAAAGGGAATGTCCTAAGATAACTTGATTGTAGAGGAATTTGATTTGGGAGATTATGGAGAATAAGGTCTCACTACCCCCTATGTGAATGTTATAATGTCTCTATCAACATATTGGTTAATATGATCTCAGAGTGCATAATAATTATTGTTTGAATGCCCATTTATCTTATAAAAATTACAATATGGTTTATTTTGTATCTTATGTAGACGGTGTGATGGATGGTGATTATTATAAGGACATGTGATCATATCATTATCTAATAATGTAATCAAGATATCATGAGGCCCATCTATATTTAAAAATTATTAACCCTTTTATTTGTATCTTGATATCTACTCACTATAGGAGGTTATTTGTGAAATGGCTCTTTACCCTTGATAAGTGTCTTTATTGGCTATTTATGTTTCACTTGTTTCTTAATAAAAATTGGAGTAGGTTCTTGTACTATTTTAGACCATTATGGCTCTAGGAAACCTACATCCAAATTTGCCTTTGAATGTGTAGCAACTATTCCCAAGTCTATCTCTAATGTTATAGTTTTGTTACATAGATGCCTTAATGACTTGGATGTCTGATATAATAATTTATTTGTAAGAGGAAAAATGAGGCCTTTAACAAAGACACATTGTACCCCTAAATATATCAACTGGTAAACTAATTGATGCATATATGACTTGAATCTTAGAATGTACTCAATTATTGGTTCTATCTCACCTTGGTGTAGTGAAGGTAACCTCTCATATGTGAATTGAGGTCCCTTATTATATATGTAGTGCATGAGGAAGACTATTTCCAACTCATCATATGTATGTAGTGGCCCAATAAGGAGTGCATGATGAAACTGATTTACTGCCTCACCTTCTAGAGACTTTAGAAATAACTTTAGTAGAGTCAACTTGCTAGTGACATGTGCCATGGATTTCCCATAATCCTAAAGGTGTAAGTATGGGTATCCATTCCCATCAAATTTTGGTAACACTAGTATCTGAAAGTTGGGTGGAAACTTTGTAATAAAGTTTTTGATGGAATAATATTGCCATGGATGGCATTGGAATTAGCCCAAGAGTGGTATTCTTTAATCTATAATTTGAGATAGTGTACTTGTTATTATAAATCACCCATGGCATGCATCAAAGAGATTACCTCTTGTGAAGGTATATTATCATCATCAAGGGGTTCATTTAACTCTTGAATTTTTGTTATTTATCTTAGCCATTAATACACTACATTAGGGAGCTTGTTTTAGGGAGGATTGGTTTGATATATGTAACCTTTAGAGGGGTGATATCTTATACCTGATGAGAGGGAAATGGATATCACCCTCATGGAGTTTAGGTTAATAAACAAGTTATACTATAGTATTGGGGGTTGAGGGAGATTCATTGGTATCTCTTATTTTGTTAATTTTCAAATAAGTATCACATGCTAATGGACTAGAAGATACTTTATTATCATGTGAATGTAAGTTATGTAAACTATGAACATAAGAATGTGTGTGTGTGTGTGTGTGTGTGTGTGTTTTATAATTTGACCTAACATTAGTTTAAACATGAGAAATAGGTAAAATAGGGAGAGAACTAGAAGGTTTAGATTTAATGTCTTTCTCACCAAAATCATAATAATCATCATTATTCCAAGGTTCATCAAAATAAAATTTTAATTCATTTGTAGAAGTAATATTATAATAAGTATCAGTCACATGCTCAGTAAGAGAGAGATAGGAGAAGATTTTAACTTTTTACTACTATGAAATATGCTATCACATGGGGGTGTGATGGAATGCATTTCTTCACTAGCTATGTGTGGAGTGCATGTATGATTTATAATTTAAATATTAGAGTCAAGGGTATGATAAGTAGCAATAATGTTTTCATTTGTAGTATTATGACATGCAAGAGAAGATTTAGAGATATTTTCACTATCAGTATATTAAAATAGATCATTACATTGAGCTTGAAATGTAAAAGAAGGTGATAAAATAATTTTATCTACTTTAGTTTGTACATTGGTAAAAGGTGTCGTATCATTTGTACATGTTTTTTAAAATTTGAATAAGAAGGGTAAATAAGATTCATTGCTCTTTTCTATGTTGCTTAAATCATGCAAAAGTAGATTTTATATATTATACTGATATTGATTTAATTTAAAGAAGGACATATAAAGTAGTTGAAAATCTAGGATCTCATTGGAACAAAGCACTACCAACAAGAGGTTATTTTGGAATTATATGGTTAGTTTGATTTTGAGGCATAGGAGAAAAAGGAGAGGAAAAATAAGAAAATGCATCTAGTATATCCTCATCAACACTTTCATTGTCATACTCATAGTAATCCTCATATCCATAATTACAAAAATAACCATCATAATATTTATAAATGATATTATTATCATGTGCTAATGTGTAATATTTAAAATTTTTCCATTCATTATTATAATTATGATAAAAATTCAAAAATTCATCAATTGGGTGAGGGGTAAGAGGCTTCTTGGATGTCATTTTAAACTTTCCAAAGAAGATAATGTAAATAATGAATAATAAGAAAATAATAGGTAGAATCTAATATAACATATATCTATTTTTAAATATTGGAAATATTCAATGCAATGTATGGAAAAAAATTAAGATTGTACTTGAAACCCTAATTGTTAGTATTTGGATGTATAAGGACCTAGTATGTGGATCTAGGGTTTTATGGGGGTTAATTGAAAAAAAATAAATTAATGAAACCCTAATTTAGGATTAATTTGAATGAGTTAGGTTTTTCCAAAGATTAATAAAAAATACAAGTTTGTAACCCTAACTTAGTGCACAAAAATAGAAGGTAAACCCTAGGCTAAACTAGGGTTTTAAGCAATATTCAAAGTAAGTCAGGTTCACTAAATGCTTTAAATTTTTAGGATTTAGTAGATGCAAATCATAGGTTTTTAAAGGGTTTAATATAAAATAAATCAAAATAAATATAATAAATATTATATTTGATAATATTTTCCCAAAATATCAAAGATATAAAGAAATGGTACTTATCTAGAGCAAAACAGGTATTTCTATGACTCACAAGGTTGAAACAGGTTGAGGATTAGTCAAACATATTTCATTACATGACTATAGTTGAAATAAGACTTTTGATAGTAATACCATGTGGTGCTAGTGTCTGATTATGGTACTAGTGTCCTTCTTAGAGGAGATGTTTGAAACTTATAGGAAAGTTATGGGAGATTTTTAGGGACTTATAGGTGATTCTATGACTTTTAGAAGCTCACCCATGTCATTATTTTTCATATATATATATATATATTTCAAACCCATAATGAATTCCTAAACACATGAACAATAACCTAATCAAATTAAAAATAAAGCAAAAAAATGGGTTATGGGATATTACGCTCACATAAAGCAAAACCCCTATTATCCTAGCTACTGCCTATATTAACCCTAATGCTAGGGGTCTCAGATCACATGTAGTTATCTCTTAGGGAGCATGCATAATCAATGCACACAACATGTTATAATTAATTTCACTTAGGCCTTTTTTGATCAAACATGTAAATATAGATGTGATAGCTGAGTAATATGTAGTGTATTGAGTTATACTATTGATCGGTTTTATGTAATTATATACCAAGATAGTAAGTGCTAGATGTAAAATGCCTTGTGAAGATTTTTATATATAAATAAATTTTATTTGAGTGTAAGACCTTGTTTGATGGATAACAATATGTAAAATAGGGATAAAAAACATAAGAAAATGCTCAAAGGAGGGTTAAAACCCAAAACATGGAAGAAAATGTCCATTAAACACTAGCACCATGTGTCACTATTGTCCAGATAAGGGTGATAGTGTATTGAGGTCTCAAAATAAATTTGAGACCATGCATAATGGGCTAGGGGCCCCTAAAACTAGGAGGATATGACTCAAGATCACTGGGGGTGTGACAAATATGGAAAACAAGACATAAGAAAGACCAAAAGACACAAAATGACCACATGAACAAGGGCTATATTCATCACTAATACATCTGTATGAAAGAGTAACAAAAAGACATATTACTTGTGGTTACTTGACCAAATTATGGTGTATACAGAATTTTTAAGTGTGCTTTGGATGTTTGGAGATGAATTGACTTGATCTTGGGCTTTTACTTCATTTTAATTTAATCTTCATTTGAAGTTGGTCAGAGGTGGAGTTATAACATTTTTATATTTTGGATTTAAATTTGAAATAAAATTTGACCTTTGACCTTAAATTTGACTTGATTTAAGTTTTCTCTTTGACTTTAACTTGATTCATGTTGAATTTTGACCTTAAATTCGTTTAATTTTAGCCAAGTTGACTTGATTAGATTCTAAATTTTAACTTTGACTTGATGTTTGAAGGTTGATTTCAAAAGGTTTGACCTAATTTAACTTTATTTGAAAAAGGTGGACCCAATTTGAATATTTGATTTGAATTTTGATATTGGTTAGAATGGCCATGATTGGATTTTGGATGTGGTTAAAATCAGATAGAATAACGATATTATATAGACAAGATAACATTATGAGAGGGGAAAATGAGTCTTGATTTTGATTGAGTAATGTCTTATCACGTAACATTTGTAATTAGATGTGACAAGATTAGACTTAGGAATTTCATAATTATTTAAGGTATATAGTATAACACACAACATAGGTATTGATTAAAAAAAAGTAAACACATAAGTAAAATCCATATGCTTATTAATAAATGGGTGTGAAATGATATACTCACACAAAGTGATGAATAGGTTGGTCTCCCAACCTTTAGTAAGTGTATATATGTGATGGGAAATCTTTGGGAATGTTATTTTCCCTCCACTAGGTGTCATTTATGATCAAAGGTCTTAATCTAGGCATACACATGTTTATCTAGGTGCGTCACTTATATACCTTGCAATATGATGGGGCCCAAGTCCATGGAAGATGGTGATAACATGATTTAAAAAAAGGTATAGTCCATTCATGACTACTCCACCATAAAAGTTTAGTGGAGTGTCACTAGAAATGAATCCTCGTGAGTGTTGACTAATATCTTTATGTTAGAGATAAACTCTTTACCTTCATGACTGTTCTTAAAACACACAATTACTTAGATAATATTAACAACTGATATCAATATGTATACCTTATAAAAATAAAGGGTTGGTACGTATGTTAGGAGATGAAATATAGTCATTGTGCCCTAAGGACTCATATTTGGGGAGAAATGTACAATTCATATAGCTAAAAAAAAGGAATATAAGTTAGTTTTGATCTATAGGGTCATACAAGGGGAAAGAGGAGAGAATACGTAGAATATCTTTGGGGAAAGATAACTTAAGTGTTTTGGTCACATATGATCTTGAAATTATGCAAGGAGAGTATATACAAAGGAAAATGTAGTTGACCTATTAATCAATCCTAACTTATACAACATAAATCCTACTTATACTTCCAATTGTTGATACATTAGATATTTAGGGTCATGACCAAGATGGATCCACTAGACCTAACCAAGGGACCTCTTACCACAATAACATCACTAGAGAGGGTTCCAAATATATATTCAAGTAAAACTATGCAATAACCCTAGCTAGGTCCCATGTTTTCTTATTCACAAAGTATATACAAAGTAAAATCTAATCTAGTGCTCACCAATGCTTGTAGCACAAAGTGGGGGTAATAAACACAAAAAGTAAACATGCATAGAATATATATACTCAAGTCAATATATATGAAATATTAATGCATGGGATATAAGTAGAAATGATAATATATCTACTCATATAAAGGAGGAAAAAAGTTAAGAATACTTACCTTTGAAGATGAACCCACTGAGCCTCAATCTCTCTGTTGGCTAAGGTGCTTCATTAGAGGTTGTTGTGGTATGTAAGGATAACAAGGATATGCCAGATCTAGGCTAAACAACTTCTCTATGCATCTAAAAGACTTCTCCACAAGACAAGATCTATATCTCCAAAGAAAGTATTGAAACCTTAAGCTATGCTCCTCAAGTAGAATGGTGGATAAACATATGCATAATATAATATAATTATTTTTCTCTTTCTTTTTAAATGACATAAATGGATGTGTATATATAGCTAAATCTAACCCTAAACCTTTCTAAAAGCTTAGCTGACAAGGTTAGGCTAATCAACTCTATATCATTAATTGATAAAAACAAGTTAGGTCTTACTCTAAGATAACAAGAGATGACCTACACTCATAATGTGCTTTTAACAATTTAAATATAGGGTCAATGCAAGCTGACAGTGTAATGTAAAATTTCAAAAAGTGTTTTAGGCTTAGAAAGGGTCTAAGTAAGGTGGTAAATTTCTTGGAGGAGTGTGTAAGAGAGGTGTCAAGGCTTAGGAAAGTACACAGGAGAATATTCTATAGATAGCGAGTGGTAGTATAGGGGACAAAAATCTTATGAAACACCAATGGTCTACTCACCCCTTTCTTGATGCACCCTTTAAGGCATGCACTCAAAGATATTGAGACTTGATGAGTTCCTACAAGAGAGAGAATATTAGTAATTGATAAAGTTTGAAAATATTATGTTTATACATATACCCAACTCAAATCTCATCACATGTCACTAAGGTACAATATGTGATGGTGATTTAGGAAAAGAACATGAAAACACACAATTTTGAAGCTGAATAAATTATAGTAAGAAGAAAATAAGATAAATGAAAGGATAGATTTGAAAAACACATACCTATACTTGCCCTAGTGTTGTAGATAAGAAAATGAAGTGAAATAAATGTGAAGGTGTCCAATGTATGGAAAATTAGGTAAACCTAAAAAAATTAGAGAAAAGAGGAAAAAAATCATTTTTTTTGCAAAATATACATGTAATATATGAAAATATTCTCTATGATGTCAAGATTCTATAACATCTTACAATTTATAAAAAGAGCTAGTAGAAAAAATATATGATCAAAAAATAGAATTTGGTTGTTAATATTTGACAAGTAAATAATTTTGAATAGTAAATATAAATAGGATGAAAAATAATTCATTTGTTATTTTTACTATTATGAGAAAATATTACTTTGAGAGATGCATTTTGAGCCTAAAGAGTGACCATGGTGAGGAAGTGATAACTTTGATGGGGAGGATGCATAATGTTTTTAATGAGTGCATCATAGGTAAAAAAACATTAATTTTAATTTTTTTGAGCAATTTTATTTAAAATTAATCTAAATATAGAACATTGAGTGGTAGGAAAAATATAGACACCGAAATTGAACCTAATAAAAATTTAGGTACACTAGGGTAGAAAGGGGTACTAGGTAGGAAGAGATCTGACCAATAAATGCCTAAGGAATTTATGGTAATTGGTCAAAAATTCATCGTAGATAATGAATGAAGTCTAATTGGTCGACTTAGTTCATAAGAGGAGAGGGAAAGAAGGGGTTGAATATGTAGAAGTGGGATGACATAGTATTGCTAAAGGTGGTCAACTTCATAGTAGTGGGATGACATAGTCTAAATTGGGTAGATATTTGACATAGTACCCTCTGACTGATGTAGTTGGTAGTATGTGGTTGATATATTTTGTTAAATGGGGATGAATGTGTAATAGAGGGCTGATGTAATATGCTAGAGATGGGAAAGGGTTAATTTAGTATCAAATAGGCTGATATAGGCTAAAAAAAAGGTTGAATATGTATTAGAGGGCCGATTTAGTATCAAATGGGTCAATTGTGTTGAAGAATAAGAAAACATAGGACACTAAATCAAATAAACTAATGAATTAGTTAATTTGTAAATTTTTGAGAATGTATTTTAATTATTATGATATTGAGATTTGATACAACCTCTATTATTTGATATTTTGTAGAGATGCTACTAATATTAGTGCCTTAAAGATACATCATGGCTACTAGATCTGTTAGAGCATTTAGCTGATGTGGATAGAGTTTGATTGGTTGTCTTAGGATTCAACGACTTCATAGAGATGAGATGGATCCCTCTAAGTGTTGATCTCATTGTCATGTTCATAGGATCATGGGAATAGTTGACCAACACTTTATAATGTGAGGTGGAGGGGGATAACATTGAGGTGGAAATTACTCTAGAGGACATCCATACATTGTTTGGACTTCCAATAAGTGGGACACTTGTGATTATTGATACAATAAAGTTTAAGGCTGAGAGACAAGTCTTAGCTCAATGGGATACAACTTTAGATAAGATCAACCCTAGGTTGAGGGTGATATTGTTTGATGTATATATTGTGACCATTCTGGACACCTAAAAGGTAGTGATAGGACTTGTGATAGCATAATTAATATGTTATAAGTTGGATGGTAATGTATCATTGTACACGACAGCCTTGTGCTCATCTATATTATATCAATGAGCACTCTATGATTTTGGGTTTATCATATGAGTCCAAATCATGCATGGTATGTATGGGATGTTATCTATGTGGATTATAATCCACATTTTGAAGTTTTAGAATAGTTTACTTTTCATCATGGGCATCCTTGGCAAGTTTGGTAGATATTTTGGCCTCCTCTTTTTTCTAGGTCTTTTTGTAATTTTTGGCTAAGTCTCAGCTTCCTTTGTGACTACCACATGGTATCCTGGTACTTATTTATAACAAAAAAACTCTTGATTTACCTAGGAGAAGTTCAAACAAGCCATGTGGTGACCCAATTCTTTTCCAAGGCTAGTTCTTTTTGGTCAAATATTCAAGTATCATGATTAGCAAATTGAGTAATGGGTGGGGCCCATGATGTAGTTACAAAGAGAAACACAAAATTTACACGTGGAACCACTATACTCAATTTTATGAAGAAATGCTACTATGCCTATATAAGCTAGGATCTTTTCTTTTGTAAAGGGTTGGTAGATAGAGAATTGTTTTTTCTATTATTAGAGAGAATCCATTTGAAGCAGTTGAGTTTTATAATGATAACACTCATTTTATCTTTCATTCTATGACCTTAATAGGTGGCATTCGTGAGTAAGATTGAATATTATATATTGTGCCCTTGAGGCCTTTTGCATTTTATTCTCCACCTAACAATGAAGAAGATGTGGTGTTCTATGTTAAAATAAATAAAGATTTATTATTGTTTTTTATTTCCATTCTCTGCTTCTATAGTATTGGTTCTTGTTTACATCATAGGATTTAATTCATGCATGTGATCCTTTAATATTATATAATGTTTGAAGATTCAAGCTATGTTATGAATTTTTAGGTTAATAATTTTAAAAATATTGGTGCATTACCTTAGTCTTTATTTTAAGTTTTATTTATATTTCTTCCTTACCCTTTTACCAAACCAATTTGAAAAGACAAATTATAAAATCTTGAATGTCACTTTATAAACCACACCTAAGTCCCACTTCTATAAAGCTTCCCATAGAAGGCTGTTTTCATAGAGTAAGAGTTTTAGGCATCAACATTTTATTCTTTTCTTAGCATGCCTAGTGGGACCTAAACCCTAGTCTATCTAACTAGAAGCCAAAGTTTATGAGCCATAGGCCCATTATAAGGTCATAAATAACAAAGAATCCAAGCTTTCTATCACCACCTTTGGTAGCCCCAGCTCACCAAAGAATTGTGGGATCTAGCCTGACACAATAATAATAATAAATGGTGATTCTAGGGTCACCAAAGAACTTTATAACATGGAATAGTGGTAGCCCAATCATCCCTCTAGTAGCCCTAGATACATGGGATCATATTCCTATCAACACCTTAAAAGCACTCCCTAAACTCTCAAGAGAAAACTTCAAAAGCATAGAAAAACATCTCCAAGATGTTGATAATATATGCACTATGCAGCATGCTACATAGTAGAATGTAGATTTAAGTCTACTAGTCATCTCATTCAAAGAATGAGCTCTAGATTGGTACCAGTCCTTATCAACCAATTCCATTTCCACCTAGGATGACTTAGGCAATAGGTTCTTTGAGTGATTTAATGAGAAGGTAGACCAATCAGACCTCTTACAATAACTAATAATTATTAAGAGAGCCCCAAAATAAGCTATTAATGATTTTAATACTAGGTTTGATAAGACTAAGTAAAGAATACCAATAGTAGCTTGACCACCCATAAACATGGCCAATGTCTTCTACCTCAAGGCCTTCAACTCAAACATAACCATCATGATCCAATCCCTCAGAGGTTAGATGCTGTTAGATGCATATGTTATAGCCATCAGGGTGGATAACAACTTAATAAATGCTAAGAAGCTTCCTCCTCAACTGCCAATGCCAATGTTCCTAGAGATATCAATGTCATTATAAGAAGAAGTCTTGAACAACTCATAAGTGATACATTCTATGTATATATCCACCTACTTAGGTGAGCATGTTTCTGACTATCCTTACTAGCTACGAAGATGAATAAGATGAAGAGTATCTTATGAAACTTCTTTAATGAAATAATAAACCTCAAAAGGTAGTAGGCCATGCCCTCAAAACCTCTTTTCTAAAATTACCAAGAAAGGAGAACACCATATAAACATAACTAATACCAAGAATGGTAGAGGATAAATCACCAAGCACCAAACCATCAAGAACTCAATCACTAGATGTGACTTAAAAACCAAATTATCCTAGTCCCCGATCCTTTACAAATAGTCTCACCAAGTTCAGATAGAGAACTGGTCACTAACCAAAACAATTTGGTGGTTAATTCAAATTCATGATTCTTCCCATGTAATGATGAGCATACACCTCAAAATTTCCTAAGAGGTAATCTACAATAGAAGGTTACCAAACAACAAAGGCAAGGGAACATGCCTGATTCATCTTCCTATGGATACCAATCCCAAGGGGTTGAGAATGCTATATATGTCATAGATGTAGGGGATGTACTTAAAGTAAGAAGAAGAAATAGCCCTAAAGTATGCACTTTTCTCTTGTGTAGAAGGCAAAGATGCAATTTATGCAAGTGAAATATTGGTGTTGAATGCCCCATGAGTCTAATTGGAATATTTCACCTGATCTAAGAAGAGAATAGTGAAGAATCGAGAAGCCTTTTATAGGGGTAAGGTGAATTTTAAAAAGGGCTCAAACCCCAATCAAAAGCTCTAGCATATAGAAAATGAATTGAGATAATTTAGAATAGGCCAAAGGATCTTGAGGTTTGATGTAAGGGTCATATAATGTAGTAGAAAAACTAAAGAAGGTCCTTGCTAATGTTTCCCTATGGGATGTCTTATCTATTCTCAAGCAGAAATCCTATCTAAAAGAAGTGTTGGAAGACCAAGAGAAACCTGTGAAAACTTCATGTGCCATCCATGTTTGTCAAATATTAGGGAGGGATAAGTAAGACAAAACTTACCTCATTCTATTTGAATCTCATTATGAGAAAGAATTTTTTATATAACTCCATGGTCAATTCTGGCACCAGCACCATGGTAATGGCCAAGCAAATTATAAATGTACTATACTATAATATGAACCCTTAGAGAAAGGGGTAATGAAATTATATGGGAGGAAGGTTTAGACCATTAGTGTCATCAAATCTCTTCCCCTAACCTAAAATATTGTCCAAGCATAATATTACCCCAAGAGGTTATGGTGATTGACATCCCATGAGTCTTCAAACTATTTCTATCAAGATATTTCACTAAAAAGATAGGTGAATACTTGTCTTTGGATCAGTCCCATTTGATTCTAAGGATCGAATATGGCTCAAAGTTGTAGGTATTTTCTAAGCCTCTACATCCTAAACACATAGCTAATGAGGCTATGGTAAATTTTGAAGCAACACACACTTATTTATCTAATAAAGAGATGCATTACATAAAAATTATTGGAGTGGTTGACAACATGAGCCTAGAGGAAGAGGTTCTCATCAGTGAATTCATTAAAAATGATCCTTTCATAAATTTTGATGCCACCAGCCTAGGGACTTATGTCATCCATGATGAAGATTAGGTCATCCTTGAGGTGATGAAGAAAAATGAGGATCAAACTAAATAACTTGAGAGTGAATCTGACATTTGGACTCTATATTTTGATGGCACAAAATGCAAAATTAGATCCATAGCTGACTTCTTGGTGTCCCCATCCATAAAATAAACCCTACGAGCCTTCTAATTTCAATTTACACAAAAAATGAAGCCAAATACATAGTGATAGTCCATGACCTTAGCCTCACTAAGCACATGGGTGTTAAGAAACTAAAAGTGTTTGGTGATTCTAAATTAGTGATGAGACTAGTAAGAGGGGTCATGGCTATAAAAAATATCTACATGATATCCTACTATCATCGAATATTGGATTTGATTAAAGCATTTAATATTTAGATCACTCCCAGATCCATGAATTTAGAATTATATAGAATGGTAATAATTGGCTCCTAGATTAATCTTGTGATCAATTTGTTCACCAAAAAATAAGTAGTGTGAGTGATCATCAGACCCATCATTATAGACAATGCCCAGAATTGGAAAGTGTTCAAAAGTGATTTCCAAATCATTATGTTTCTCTAGTAGTCATGCAAATTTTTAAAATGGTTACAACTAAAGATCTAAGAATCCTATGGGGATCATATCATGCAACTAAAATCCAACAAGCTACTGAAGGGGATGATCACCTTGGAGAATCTATTTGACTCTGATGACACCATGAATGATAGATAAAAGTTTATCATAGATAAAGGTGTCTATTTTGAGCTTGATGTTAGAGGTGAACGATGATTAAAATTGGGAAAATAAGTTTCCCAAAAGGATAAGGAGTGATTTCTCTTATTGTGCAATGAGTATGAAGGGGTGATGGCTTAGACATATGATGATTTGAAGTGGTATAACTGTAAGGTCATCCAACACACCATAGATTTAGTCAAATGGGCTAAGCTTGTATGGTAAAGTAAAAGGTCAGTAAACCCAAAAATTGAGTCTCTCATGGATCAAGAGATGAGGAAATTTATTGACTCATGAATCATATACCCAATCAAACATTCAACTTAGGTGTTTAAGTTGTTTTCAGTAAGGAAGAAGAATGGAGAAATCTACCTGTGTGCAGACTTATGGGATTTAAATAAAGCATATTTGAAAGATAATTATCCCCTTCCTTCTATATAATAGGTCCTCTAGATAGTATCAGGTGTGAAAATGTTTTCCTTACTAGATGGATTCTTTGGATACAATCGAATATGGGTAAATGAAGAAGATCAACATAAGACCACTTTCACCATGAAGTGAGAAACCTTCACATATGTGAAGATGTAGTTTGACCTCTTGAATGTAGGGTCCACTTTCCAATGAGCTATGGATGTAGATTTTAAAGGATTGATAAATATTATCATCCTCATCTACCTGTATAACCTCACCATGTTCTCTAAAAATAAGGAATACCATTTCAAACACCTAGATAAGATCTTCCAAAAGTTCTAAGAATTTGGGTTATCTCTCAACCCTAAGAAATGTGTTTTTAGAGTCCCACAAGGAAAACTACTAAGATACATGGTATCTAAAGAATTAATATCTATCAATATTGATAAATTAAAGGCTATCAGGTATTTGACCTTGTTAATCAACAAAAAAAGGGTCCAATCTTTCCTGGGAAAAATCAATTTCATCAGTAGGTTCATATTTGAGTTTATAGGATTGGTAAGGCCAATCACACTGATGTTGAGTAAGGACCAAACCTTCAAATAGATAATATAAAGTAGAGTATCATTTGAGAATATTAATGAAGAAATATCAACTAATCTTGTGTTAGTAAATCTTGACTTCTCCAAATATTTCATCATGTATGTCTATAGGAGCGAGCATAGCCTAATGGCTGTGTTAACTCAAAAAGAAGATGAGGGGAGAAGTGAGAACCTAATCTCTTTATATTGAAGAACATTGCATAGGTATGAGGTTAAGTATAATTTTTTTAATAAATAGGCTTTCATTAAGGGTATTAATAAGTTTAGACACTTGGTGGTAGGGAGCAAGATAATGGTATATATGGAGAATTCTAATGTCAAATAATATATAATGAAAGGAGAGATTATGAAAAAGAGGGAAAATTAGATCACTAAGATTATAGAATATGAAATTAAATTTAGGCCAACTAAAGTGATTTAAGGGAGAGGGCTCTAGGAATACTTAGCCTAATTTGTAGATGACCTGATAGAAGAATAAGACTTATTAGAAGCAGTTATACTAAAGAAATACAAAACTAATGTGTCTTGGATTGCTGATAGAACCCATTTCATGCAAACTAAATGATATACTAATAGTCTCCCAACACAAAAAAGGTGATTCTATAGGTTATAAGGGGATATATACACACTAATCTAGGGATTCTTGTTTTAAAGAAACTTTGATGGAGAGCTACTTTAATGCGTGGGCAATTGCCAAGCTAAGATATTTTTTCAAGGTATGCACTTCACTCCTCTAGGCAGAAATTTGTATGTAAAGACCACCATGACCAAGATCATGCATGTAAGATAGTACTGGAAAACCATGTTTATGGATTATCATTAGGTAGTCAAAAAATGTCAACAATGCCACTTTTTCATGGGGAAGTAAAAGAGTTTAGACATACCATTGAATTCAATTATGATCGATGAACCTTTCACATAGTGGGGCTTGGATTTCATCAAGATTATCAATCCCATCTCAAGCATAAGACACAAATGGATTATTATGGCCACTAATTACTTCGCAAGGTGGACTAAAACAACCTCGATGAAGGTGGCAATTAAAAATATGGTCCTTAGCATCTTCGAGGAGCTAGTAACGAGGTTAATCTTACCTAAGACAATCATTTTAGATAATGCAAAAGCATTTCCTATATCTAATATTATAGAATTCACACTCTAAAATGGTATTTTATTGAAGACTTCATCCAAATACTACCTATAAGGGAATATGTTGTCTAAATTAATGAATAATAACCTCATTAGATTGATCAAAAGAATGAGAATTGAAAAATAAAAGGAGTGACATATGAATGTGAAATTGGCCCTATGAGCCAACTGAATTACCAAGCAAATCCTTAAGACATCCTTATATGAACTAGAATATGGGAAGGACGTAACCATGCCTATTTCAATAGAGATTCTTGCCTTGAAAAAATTAAAGGCTATTGAGATCATGAAAAATGGAGTGATGGAGGTTAGGCTGGTAGAATTACTCAACCTCCAAAAAGCAAGAGAATAAGTGAGTGCTGCAAAGGTTACCCAACAATAAGCAGTCAAGAGATGGTTTGATAAGAAATCATCAGACCCAGGCTTCAATCTAGGAGACTTGGTCCTCAAATATGACCAAAGGGCTATGAATTTAGGTCAACATGTAAAGTCTTATTCCCTATGGAGGGGGTTGTTTCACATCATTAATGATAGGTAAGGTAATGCATATGAGTTAGAGGATGAAGAAGGAAATGCATTAGGGATTATAGTCAATGAAATAGACTTGAAACACTTTAAATAACTTATTGGCCCTCCCCTTTTATATAGTTAATTAGTTTCCCTTATTTTTTTGTTTCCCTTTATTCATCCATTTTCTTTTCTTTGTTGTTGTTTCCTTTTGAATAAGTGCCATTGGCACAAGTGGCTAGTCCAGCTGCCAGGTGTTCGTATCGTGGTTCCCCTTATTTTTGAAAAAATATTTGAAAGACCATTATCTACCACTCCTACCATTAATTCTATGCTCTCCATATTGCATGATTCCCCATGAAAATCACCACAAATCTCTTGTAAGACATTCTTCAAGTGTGTATGCCACCCTTGACATTTATGGGGTGATCTAAATTCAAAATTCTCATGATGATCACACTAACATGAATGGCTTATAAATACCTCTTCCCTAATCAAGCCCAAAACTTAGATGCCTAAAGAATTTCAAGAGCATTAAGAAATTGAGAAAAACATATTTAACAAATAGAATTGAGGTAAAGATTTTAAGAGCTATGAACATGAG
Source organism: Torreya grandis (assembly GCA_037957365.1). Lineage (NCBI taxonomy): Eukaryota > Viridiplantae > Streptophyta > Pinopsida > Cupressales > Taxaceae > Torreya > Torreya grandis. Next base: position 142,044 of record JARHVA010008094.1, read on the forward strand.
TTATTATTTAGTGTTTTCATTGGTACAAAGAAAGCATTTAAGAAGATTTTATGAGATGGAGATTTCCACCTCCACATCTAGTAGTGGAAGATGTCCAAATCAATATGGACATGGGTGGTTATGGTGACCTTCCCCTATAGTATGTGGTTAGCAAATCATATGCTTTCACTTTCACTTAGCCAAAGCTTAATGTGACAAATGTCAAAAGTATTGCCAAGGGGCATTATGAGGACCCTTTTCTATTCCTAGATTACATGAAATGGATCTTTGATCCCAAATTAGTAATGAGCCCAAAGAGCCTGAGGGAGGGTGCCCATGCCTGAATGATTCAAAAGGTTTAAATTAATTACTATGAGTTATTCAAGTAAATAATGTTGAGTTGTACACTGGCCCAATACATGGTGCCTATTGTGTACCCATGCTTGGAGATCATTGCATCATGTACAAATAGATATGATGCCAATAATAGCATCATCATAGGTAACAACCACCTAAAAGTGGATGTCAGTACTGATGCCATAAGTAAGATACTCTAACTCCTGAGTGACCCCAACACCAACATATATAGTATGGAGAGCCTAAAAAATGTCTAAGACACCTAGGTCCATAAGACATAATCATCAATTTACTCCTCTGGAGAAACTACATCAAAACACCTTCTTTACCCATCACCCTCACAAGATTTGTGATGCAAGACATGAAAGATGCCCTTTCTATGTTGGAATTTATTTTTAGGATGGACTCAGAGGCTCACATCATTTAATTCCAATTTTGGGTAGTATTCCTTTTGAGGATGGTGAGTAAGGAGAAGGTCTATAGGATGGACTTTATGGATGCCATCACCCTCACCATGAATAATGAGTTGGAAACCTTCTCAACATAAAATACCTTTTGGTATTTTGCCTTCCTCCTTCACCTAATCATGTATCAGGACTCCCACTTCTTATCCTAATACTTCACCTTCAAATCCATTAATGGGAGCACTCATCCCAACACAATGATCCCCATCATTATATGGACACATATCTTATCATCCACACAAGATTACTGTGAGTTTTCTAAATCCTTCCTATCTCTAGTCCTCATTGATCTCATTTAGGAGGCCATCACTTTCAAGATGACTGACCACAAGAGGTCATACATCATTGACAACCAAATTCTAGTTGATTATTTCTTTAGGGCCTACTTTACATTTATCTAGGTCTATAGATTTAAAGATGAGTCATTCTATCTCCTACACCTACTCATAGATAGAACCTTGGCCTTGGAGTTGGCTCAACAACTCAACATAGTTGACTTATTTTATGGCATGGACCATTATAAAAAGGCCTTGTATGATGCCTCTTCTCAAGAAGAGGCATTGTATTGTTAAAAATATTTTAGGAGTGCTTACTTGTGCTTAAGCTTGTAGAGGTTAGTCTCAACTAGATTGATGATAAATAAAAGTATGACTCAATCGATCATATAGCTACCTTGAAGACTGCCACACCATTCCATCATAAACCCTAACCATACCTTGAATAGTGAAGGTCACTGACCAAGGATGATATTGAGTATCACTATATCTATTTAAGATCTTTTCAGACACCTGTAAGTCATGGGAGTCCTTTTATGACATAGTCTGACAATATGACCCCATAAATAAAATAAAAAGGGGTCTCAGGGCATAACTTGTCTAGAGGGATTAGATCCAAGAAAAGATAGATTCTTATTATAAATATAGGCAAGAGATTGGCCAGAAAAAACATAATTTTTATGATCTATACATTGATGAGTAGTTTAAAAACCTCTAGGATAAACACCATGAGGTGGAAGATCTGGCAAAAAGAGAATTATATATCAAAGAAGAGGAAGATACTTTAGGAGAAGTGGAGGAGGAAACCACTTTGGAGAAGGAATAATAATTTATAGTGATTTAGAGGACCACAAACTAGCTAACCCCTCAATACCCATATCCCACTACCTTATAGTAGTAGGTCTTTTTGGGGCATCTCATGTTAGGGTTATCTCAACCTAGATGACCTAAAGTGTAAGTTTTTAGTCCTTCCCTCAAGCCCCCAAAAAAGAAGGTATGATTTTTTTTTTCAATTGGAATTCATTCTTCACCCCCTATTCACCATCCACTATTTCCATCGAGCTTGCATTGCTCTCCATTGAACAACCCATCACTTCACAATTACCCTATACCCCTATCCATAGCCTCCCACATTTCTCTCATTCCACCCTAACCCTTCACCCACTCATCCTCAGAGGAAAAAAATTCATTGCTTCATAGCAACAAGTGACCATTCCCTTTGGCTTACCATAAGAATCCCCCTTCATGGGGGAAAATATCTAGTTATAGGAGCAGTTTCATTAGTAGTTAAAGACTACTAGAAAATCTTGAGAGGCTTAGGTAGAGAAAAGAAGAGGGAAACAAGCCAAGGCCCTGGTGATGCCTCACATGTAGTCATTTTTTGACCCAAAATAATAATATCTAATGATTATACATATGGCACCCTAAGTATTCAAGCTTCATGAATAGAAGTAGCCAAGGGATTACTCAATACACACCATCAGCCTCAACCTTAGCCAAGCCAAGCCTAATGATAGGGTTGAATTAATGGAGGAAACATATAAGTCCATCACCATGGACTATATCAAAGCATTATGTCAGTTAGAAATGATGAAGCTAGAACTCATGAGGGTGAAAGCTACTATAGATCACCTCAATACTAAGGCCAAGGTAAGAGATGCAGAGCTCAACAAAATAAGGTCTGACCTTCAAAGTTGTATCACCACTAAGACCTTCTAGGCAAAGGCCAATTAGAGGGCCCATATATGGATTTAAGCAATTGAACTAAAGATCAAGATAGATGGTTTGAAGAAAGAAAAGGTAGCCATAGAAGCTAAGATGCAAGAAAAGGATCTAGAGCTTGCATAGATCTATCAGGGTCTCTCAGACTCTTATAGAGTGCATCAACAATTATAGAAACAAATGTAGTATGAGTACTTAGCCAAGGACCAAGATATATTGGCATTAAATAATGACCTTGCTTCCCACTCCCATTCCATAGGGATCCTCCCCATGGTCCAACAATTGTGTGTGTGTGTGTGTGTGTGTGTGTGTGTGTGTGTGTGTGTGTGTGTGTGTGTGTGTGTGTGTGTGTGTGTGTGTGTGTGTGTGTGTGTGTCTATATATATATATTACTAGGAGGGAATAAAGAATGCAACCACTAACTTAAAGCTATCTCTCAGGTTCATCATAGACTCAAAATGATCAAGCTCCTATATAAGCACATTCATAGACTAAGTCCTTACCTTTGTGTCCCCTAAGGGTCAGGACTCACATCTCCTTATATGGAAGTTTTACAGTGTAATAAATAGGACACTACAAGAAATATGGGTGATCAACTGAAGGTAGGTGATGGTGAAATTCAATGTATTCTTGAGCTACAACAAGGTAGCTAAAAAGTGCAAGGAATTTATATATGCCTTAGAAAATGTAGTTCAAGACATGAAGGGTGATATCAAATAATTAGTATAGTTGGGATTCCCCTCCCTATTATTTGTATATAACACAATCTTCTTAGAGGACAAAATAAAAGATCTGTTGGAGAAGAAGCAAGATGACTAGATCATCTTCACAACTCTTAGTCAAGTTCTAAGTGTCTTCAATGTGGAGACCATATTGTAGCCTCTTGCTCAGCTATAATTTCAAATACTGGTAGTAGTTTATAGCTTGAGCAACATCCCCTTTAAGGAGATCATAAATTTTGATAGGGCCTTTGTGACTTTAAGGAAGAAAACTCAACCAAAGGATGAAGAGTGGATGCCTTTGAATGTAGCTCTTTAGAAATTATAAGTTCAATAAACCTTGCTCCTTTTTTGTAATTTTACCTTGATTGGTCTAGGAAACTAGAATTTTGGGTTCTTCTATCCATAGGTGGATTCCCCTTTGAGTCACTAGGAACTATGGATCATAATCCACATTTTGAAGTTTTAGAATAGTTTGCTTTTCATCATGAGTGCCCTTGGTAAGTTTGGTAGTTGTTTTGGCTTCTTTTTTTATCAAGTCTTTTTTCTATTTTTGGCTAAGTCTTAGCTTCCTTCTATGACTGCCATATGGTAGTCTGATGCTTGTTTATCATATAATAAATCTCAATCTACCCAGGAGAAGAGCAAACCCACCACATAGTGACCTAACACTTTTCCAAGGCTAGTTTCTTTTGGTCAGAGCTTTAAGCAGTGTGATTGGCCAATGGAATAATGGGTAGGGTTGATGGTGTAGTTACAAAGAGGAATTATAACTTTACATGTGGTGCCCCCATGCTCAATTTTATGAAGAAGTTATTGACTTTCGTAGGGGAAGCACCAATGTGACATGTGGTGACTAAGTGCTTATTCAAGGGAGGCTTATTTTTGCCAAGGCTTAGCATCATGGCATTGGCTAGTAGAGTTAGAAGGGGGACCCACCATATAGTTTTATAATGAGTAAATTAACCTTCCATGTATTAGCATGATGCTTATCTAGGGAAAGCCTCTTTCTTTAGAACCAAGAGTTATGCCATTAGTTGAAGTAAATGGGGCCTTATTTCCAATAACATTTTGAAAGGTGATTTTGGAGACATACACATGGCATCATGGTGTTTCTTCTAAACATTGTGGGTATCATATGGGCATCATTATTGTGCCATATCTAGGATTCTATAGATCAACTACATTCATGAGCTAGATCTCCCTAGTCAATTACAATAACTTCATCATGGGCATGAGTACCTAGTTCCATGTGTCATTTCCTCAAGGTGTTATTGTGCCTATATAAGCTAGGATCTTTTATTTTATAAAGAGCTGGTAGATAGAGATTTTTTTTCTATTATCAGAGAGTAGCTATTTGTAGTAGTTGAGTTTTAGAAAAGAAGTAGCTATCAATCATTATATTTTTTATTCTATGACCTTAATAGGTGCCCATCATAGGTAGGATTGAATATTATATACTATGCCTTTAAGGCATTTTGTATTTTGTCCTCCACATAATAGTGAAGATGATGTGGTGTTCTATGTCAAACTAGGTAAATATTTATTGCCATTTTGTTATTTCCATTCTCTGCTTCTATAGCATTGGTTAATGTTTACATTATAGGCTCTTATTCATAAATGTGCTCTTTTAATAGTCAGTAATTTTTGAAGATTCAAGCTATTTTATGTAGTTATAGGTTAATACTTTTAAATATCTCAGTGCATCACCTTAGTTAGACTTTATTTAGTTTTATTTGCATTTCTTCCTTACCCTTTTCCTAAACCAATTCAAAAGAGCCAGCTTCTAAAACCTTAGAGGTCACTTTATAGACCACACCTAAGTCCCACTTCTATAAAGCTTTCTATAGAAGGCTATTTTCCTAGAGCAAGAGTTTTAGGCATCAATAGTCTAGAGGGTAGAAAATGATGGGACTAGTGATTTTATTTAGTATGTTGATATATGATAGTTTCCCTATTATCAGTCAATTAGATTGCCCCATACAATTGATGGTAGGTTTCCTTGGGTTTTTTAATGGAGATAATACCATGTAATGCAAGTCATTCCCCATGTTAAAATGACAGAGGAGGTGCTCGATAGGAGAGCAAATGGGGAGACCATGATCAATGACACCAACAATGGTGAGAGATGGTTTATATTTGGTTTAAGTTTTTGATATAGAATAATAGTTGCATTTTTATTATGATAAATAGATGGTTATACACACACACACACACACACACACACACACACACACACACACACACACACACACACACACACACACACACACACACACACACACACACACACACACACACACACACACACACACACACACACACATACATACATACATATATATGTGTGTGTGTGTGTGTGTGTGTGTGTGTGTGTGTGTGTGTGTGTGTGTGTGTGTGTGTGTGTGTGTGTGTGTGTGTGTGTGTGTGTGTGTGTGTGTGTGTGTGTGTGTGTGTGTGTGTGTGTGTGTGTGTGTGTGTATGATTTTATGTCTATCTAATTTTAGTTTTGTAGATCAGATGATAGATGAGGTCAGATGAGGAGCCTTGGTTATGGCTTCATACCATGACATTTTGGATGAGGCATTGGCACTATATGACCCTACCACTCTGGATGATCCTAAGGTTCCATCTATGCTAGCCTAGGTGGGCTAGTTTAGACTAGTGGGAGAGGCAATGAGGTAGATATAGGTAGCTGGTGATAAATCACATCCACCTATAAGGGTTAGATCCAAAGAGGCATAGGCCTAGTAAGCCCTAGCATAGGAAAAATTTGTGCACATGATGAACACCATCAAATTAGGATAGGTACAGACCCAAGTGGCCAATTTATAAGGATGTTTCTAGATTGAGACCTTGGATTGATTATTTATAGTGTACTATTTATAGGATCCAATTGTAAGCATCCATGGGTAACATGTTTAGGCCATAGGATAGAGATGACGGAACACAACCTTAGAATTTTAACCATTGTATGTTTTACTTGCATTGTATCAAATACATGATATATATATATATATATATATATATATATATATTAATAGTTTTATTGATCTCATGAGTTGTACTTGGGGTTGGTTGTGGATGCATATGCTATGGGAAATATGTGATGTATTTTTTCTTTTCTAGCATTATGTGATATACATGCATGGTTAAAAAGAAAAAGAAAAAAATGATTTGAAAATTATAAGTAATCAAAACAAATCTAATATGCACTATATCATGATGGGAAATCTATAAAAACAAAAGACGAATATATATAATAAACCAAATATGATAAAAAAGAAAATAAATGTTTGTTTTTTAACCACGTAAAGATATTTGTACCAAATTAAAAAAAAAAAATCACACTATATCATGTTGGGAAGTATGAATTTTTTTTAATAAAATAGAGAGCACATGAAAAATAAATGGTATAAAAACAAAAATAATTAAGTCAATCAATCATACTAAATCAAGCTAGGAAGTATAAAAATAAAGACAAAATGGTAAAGGGAAATTGAATTAATCACACTAATTCAAGTTGGGAATTATAAAAAGTTTAATAAAATGGTTATAAGTATATACATAATTGAAAAAATAAGAGGATAAAAGTGAAATATTTATGAATTAATCATAAAACATACTAAATCAAGATGGGAAGTATGTAAATGATGTGTAACTCATAATCAAACACTACTTATCTAAAATTTGATGCATGTAATTTAGTTGTGACTTGGGTATTGGAATATTTTGTGGGGAGGGCTTGGTCTTATCCATGGTCTTACACTACAACTCACATAGAGAACACCAAAATAACTATAAGAATGATTTTTAAAAGATGTTTTGAATATGGTAGTTTGTGAAGAAGGCCTAGTATTATCAATGGTCTTACATTGAAAATCACAAGGGGAACACCAATGAGATGAATGGTAATAAGAAAATGTTTTTATTATGGTAATTTGTGAGGAGAGCCTAGTCCTATCTACAATCCTACACTTTAACTCACAAAGGAAAACCCTAGGGGGAATGATCAATCAACAAAACAATATTTCTCAAGTGGAAATATTAGGAATATTGTAATGAAAGAGGGAATGTAAAAATTAGGACATAGGAATCTATGAGAAAACCTTAGGAAACATGAGACATACCATGTACAAAAGAGAGACACTAAGATTCTAATGACCATCAATATATAAAGGATACCTACTCACAATACGTGCAAATTTATATAGGAAAATAGGTGAGATACTAAGATCAACTCATATTGGTTATATGAATAATAAAATTAAAATGGACCTACCTTCCCACAACATATTCCCCATTCCTCAAGCCCTCTTATAGAGCTATCATTCTACTATGAAGATTAGATACTTGTGTGAGAAATTAGGTAGCACTAAAAGTTATTTATTTATTTATCTATTCTCCTTTCCCAATCTACTAGCATAACACACCCCAATGGACCTCAAATATATCATGAGGCCAACTATGGAGTTTGAGCTTTAATTAAAAAATGAGATGTGCTATGAATGATGTCTTTAAGTGTGATTTTACTTTTGAAACTGTATGTTGCCTTTTTTTTTAATGAGTTGCCTTTTAAATTTTATGGTTTTTATGATTCCTCCTCCATATAGATTTGGAATAACCAACATGAGTGATAGAAGTGATATAGATGAATTAGCTTTAGACTTTGGCTAAAAAAATTTAAGTGTAGACACCTAAATTTCATTTAGTGTCAAAATGCACATAAATAATTTAATCATTATTCTTAAATTAATAATTAACATTTCTTATTAAAATCAAATAATTGATTAATTCAAACATTTTTGAATAAGTCAATTATGCACCTTTTAATATTTATTTTTATTATTTAATTCTAGATTTTCTACCTATTCAAATATCTCCCACCTTTATCTCCCTCATCCCAACCAAATCCCAAAAGATATCCACCTCTTATGACTCCTCCCTTGAGTTGTCAATCCATTTTGATAAAGTCTTGTTGAGTTAGCTAACCAACCCCTCTTTTTCCTCCACTAGGTTGAAACAGTCTCCATCCTCATGAGTTAGGACTCATCCTTAACCATTGATCATTTATAACATTGAAAAATTCCAAATAATCCACCACCATTGGATTATTTTCTATGCTTCTATAAATAAGCTTGAAAATCCCCATTTTTAACCCATTGCAATCAATCACAGAATCTTGAGAGATCATAACCATACTCATAAATCATAATTGTATCTTTTTCAATCAAGAAATATTTCATCCAAAGTGAATCAAAGCATATTCAATTCATTTATTTTGCACCAAAACACTACCCATTCTCCCTTTGCATTGGAGGAGTGAGCACCACATTCTTGATAGAGCAAATCAGACTCATATCACAATAGAGGATTCTTGTATCTCAACTATGAAGTTTTGATTGTCATTTTCTACATTTTTTGCTCTAGATTTAGTTGAATTTAGCTTAGATTAGTTAATTTTATTTTCACATAATTAGTTCATACATTTATGGCATGCTCAGAGGGACCTTACCCACATATTTTTAAATCTTTTCATCTTTTTCTTTTATATTTAGAGAACATTGCTTTTCTAGTTTTCATTATTTATGTTTATCTTTTACATTTAATCTTGTCTATTTTTGAGCTAGTATAAACTATTGGTTGTTATCACATATTTTCTATTTGGATATATGTTTTTCCTATGTAACAATGAATGTATGTTTTTCCTATTTGGATGTATGTTTACATTTAATCTTGTCTTGTTTTTTCTTTTCAATTTTATAGTATTTACATTACTTTTATTTCTATATCTTTGTTTGTAGTTGTGAAATACATGTATGCTCTTTCCTTGGTGTTACATTGGTAATGATACTTATAAATTAGAAATATTTTCACAATTTATCTATTTACCCAAGTGATATCCATGTATGCTCTTTCCTCAATGTTACACTGGTGATGAAACATGGAAATAAAAAATGAGTGTTTACTTCTTTATTTATTTTTCTTAAGGGATTTATCAACCATAGATTTTATCACCACATGATAGGCCAAACCTCATTTATTGGTGGGGTATATAAATTGAGACCTATCTATTATAATTGCCTAAGTGATTGTGTGTTTTAAGCACACCATGACATGAGGGGATTTCATGCTCTAATACTTAGGGTTTTAATAGCTGACTTGAAATATAATATTATTGATTATCAACACACTAAGACCCCTACGGCTATGTTGGGAACATTGGAATAAGACTCAATAATTTACATTTACATATTGATTTCTTTCATGGTTTTAGTCCCCCTAGATAAGCTCATGTATACTTTAAGCCTAGGATTGCCTTTTTTCCATTCAAATTTGGTACATCGATTAGTGGTTAGTGCTGAGAAGTTACTTTCCACACACCCTAAAAACTAGATTCAATAGGCCATGGGTATGGTAGGATCCTCCATGGTTAGTGTCTTAAAATAACAGGCCAAATCTGAGAGCACGAATGAGTGAGTGACAATGGAAAGCCTAATAGTTGTTCACCACCCATTTTACCTAGTTTTCACCCTTTTTGTGCAATTACTTATTTGTTTAAAATATAAATTGTTTGATTTTTCCTTATGATTTACCATGTGTTGAAAATCCTTATTTGAAAACCAATTCCTTTTAAAAAAACACATCCTTAACAATAATTGGTTCAGAGTGTGAGTTTGTTAGCCAATTTTTTGGTTCTTATTATTGTTTTAGATCCTCTTTTCTATTTTAAATATTTTCCATTTTTTTCCAAATCATTCCTATTACACATCAAATGGCCATGTTGAATCCTCATGCAAGGGAAGAGCCTTTTGGAAATGACCCCTTTCAATTTCTTGATTAAGGGCATCATGTAGAAATGTAGGAAATTGTTAAACATGAAGAAGAGGAGGGAGAACCTTATCAAGATAAAGGTAGACCCAAAGCTACCCAACCTCCACCATCCCTAGATAAATATATCATGTCTAATAAAATTGAATTTTTGCTTCAAGTAATGAGTTTTGGTTCCAAATTCCCTTTTGATTCTGATGTGCATAACTTGTAATACCTCATTGTAGGCAAAGATCCTTCTTCCACCAATGTTAATCAAAAAAATCCAAAATGATATTTGGAGGGTAGTAATGCCCTGATTCCTTCTTCACAATCACATCCCCAAGTCTCCCAATATAAAGGGAAATCTATATCATGTGAAGAGTCATCCCAAGTTAGTCATGGTTTTCTTACTAAAATCCATGAAAATAAAGGAAACCAAGAGATACTGAATTATCAATCTCTCTAATCAAATAATCCATTTGGTAATCCTACCATGAATGTAAATACAAGTTTACAACATCATCCTAATAATCCAAGTTTGAATGCAATTTTAAACTCTCAAATATTATAGCCAACCAATCAAAACTTGAATTCTACTTCATGTTTACCCATCGTATAGTAAAATCATCCCAACTTGAATATGGGTTTCTCATCCAATTAAAGTCCAAGCAACCAAAATATGATTACACCTAATTTGTGTATGCCCCAAAACTCATAAGGTTATGGTCAAACCAATCAGAGTGTGAATTTTTATTCAAACTCACAAAAAAATCCAAATTAGAGTTTTCAAAACTCACCCATGATATCTAATCTTAACTAAAACTTGAATACATACTCTGGTTTTCCCAATAAATTAAAAAATTCTAGCTTGAATGTTGCTTTAAGTTCATTCAATAGTCCAAGTATGAATCCAAATGTATCAAATCAATTGTTGTTAGCATCAACTCCTTTTTCAAGTCAAAACTAATCAGGTACTAATCTAGCCATTTCATTTAACTCTACCCCAAATCCTAATACTAACTTCAGTCAAAATCAAATGCAATCCAATGCTAACCTTCACATCAATAATCTCAATACTAACTTTAACCCAAACCAAAATGAGTCAACTTCTTATTGAAAAAATCTTGTATAGGGGCCTTTTATAATGCCATAGGGTATGGTGTAGCTCATGTGGTGTCATTCTTTATGCCATTCTAGTTTAGTCACATTCTAGCTTGGTCATGATGTCATTGGGTGTCTAAGGGACCATTTTAGAGTCATTTTATACAAGTGGTATGTCTTTATGGTGATTAATGAAGTTAGGGCATGGATAAGGTTTCTAATGTATGAAAAAATGGAGAGTGTTTTAGAGACCCTATGGGATTCTAAGAGTGTTTGGAATGACTCAGGAAGCTCTTGGTGTTCATCTGGTTCTTCATTGTATTCATCCTGATATCTTGTGTCTAGTGGTAGAAAGTACAAGTGGGCAGTTTGTTGAGGCTAGATCTCACACATGTGGACAAGTTAAGAGGAATTGGTCATATGGGTTTTTCACTTTCATGCCAAGATTATATTCTACAAATTGTAGGTCCTCCACCGAAGTGCATCAAAAGTTACAAGGGTCTAAATTTATCTCCTTAGTTACTTTCTACTTGTTTTCCCATACTTAGACAATTTTTAAGAGAGCTCAAATAAAGCTGAGTGAGAATCTTAATGAAGATATATCTCACACATATAGTAGTTAATAAGGAATGTGAAAACATTTGTTTTTTCACCTTGGCCCCAAGTTTCTATACACCAAGCCCAAGGTCCTCTACCAAAGTATAAATAGAGTTATCCATGTGTAAAGTTGGGCTCCTATGTATTTTTTCTAGTTTTCCCATACTTAATTGTTTGAGCTCGACTGTCACTAGGACACCATGTAAGAGCAAGTAGAATATATAAACTATGCACTTATTATCTAACTTAGGAAAACTTTCATGGCCATTGGATCAAATAGGTTTGTCCCTTTTGACCTTAGGAGCATCTTCTGAAAGTTTGAGACCTCCATGTTTCTTATGCTTCAAGATCTAAGCTTTCATAGTTGGTAAAAAAATTTAAGGCATTCATGTGAATATCAAGTTCAAGCTCCAAAAAAATAAGTCCTTTTGAGATTAAATTTGTTGGTCATGTGAATGTTAATGATGATCATGTGAATGTCATTTGATATCGCACAAACCATAAAATTTAATATCATAAACTAGCTATTAGCTTTTAAATTATGGGTCTTGACAAGATCAATAACCCACACTTCATCATACATAGATGATCCAAAGAAGCATGATTAAGTCAAATGGTCAAAAGGATATTTGATTGAATGTGCAAGTGACAAGTGTCACATTCACAGAGCTTGTTAGATAGAGACCCAATGAGTGTAAGTTGGTTAGAATTAATGATCAAGCTTGTCAAAAAATATAATGACTTGTAATCAATCATGCAAAGGAGATCCAATGGTATGAGATGATTCAAATAGTTAGAGAGCTTGAGAATTCATAAGCATGTAAGCTGATAGATTGACAAGATCTTGAAGATCAATACAAGATTGCCAAGTAGCACCAATAGGGATAGGTTGATAATTCAAAAGTAGATCTGAGGGCTCACATTCAATAAGACCTAGAAAATCTAATGGAATGAGCCAAGTCAAAGTGTCAACAAGCCAAGTCAAGCATTGATAACTAATAAAAATTTAAGGTCAAGGATAAAGGTGAGCTCAAGGTTTTCAATGAAGGTTAATAAACTATTTTTGACCATAGAAAACAAGGTTTTGTAGAGTCTTCTCAACACCATTGAAGCTAGTTCAAATGCCATGGAGTAGTCAGTATGATGTAGTTAAGTATAGAGAACATAAAGGGACTACCCATGTGGCTAAATATGGACTTCTAACTTGTAGGTTTGCATCATAAATGGATCCTTCTCTGAATATGCTCACCATTTCTAGTACAAGGAGATAATATTTTAAGGGGTGCCATGAAGGCAAATAAATAGACCCCAATAGTTCATTGAATGGACCAGCTACTTGAAAGTGACCTTTCTCTCCTCTATGCATGCCATGACAACTGGTTATGAATAATTGGAAATAAAAGATGATTCTAAATGATGGATTTAAGTGTTTTAATTTCAATATTACTAAGACCCAACTGGAAATAACTTGATCCTATCATTGTAGCTACCATAGAGCATCATAGAGAGGATATTGTAATGATGTAGCAGACTGGGGTAACCTAGATCAATCAAATGGTCTGAATGATCATATTTATAGAGGTAGTTGTAACCACTTTTTAAATGGATTCAAATTAATTTTATCCCTTTTTGAGTGCCAAAACCCTCTCTCTCTTGCTCCCATTTTCTATAAATAGAGCTCTTGAGCTATTGTAAAAGATATACCACATCTATGTACGATGAATCCCTGCTAGACTAATGTCATATTTTGACTTTGACAATTAATTCAAGTTTGTTTCTAAGTTCTTGAATAATTGTCTAGGTATGTAAGTGATCTATGGTGATAAAAAGTGATAATATTATATCATTCTTTCCTTTATCCTTTCATATCTAAGGAAGAATTCTTAGTGTAACAGATCATATAGAGTGCCATCAAATGTGTCAAACTCTTTCAAGTGTATAATTGTCCTTCAAATGTGCAACCTACCTTCTGGTTCATTTGCCTTATTTTTTTTCACATATCTCACCTCTATATTGAAATATCCATATTAAAACCTTTTTAGGACTTCGAGACTATTTTGTATGCCTTGTTCCATAGTGCTTGGAATATGATGGTCATGTGGAGATAATATTATTACATCACCTCTATAGAATAGGTTCAATTCAAGTTGTTTCTAACTCTTTCCTCTATAAGTAAATTTAAGTTTAGGTGATAAGCTTTCTAAAGATATATTCAAGGAGCTATCCCTTTAAATTTAGAGGCTCATTTTAACAACAGGTACACCCACATACTTGGAAATGTTCCCATGTTTCCCAAATTTGGAAGAGGCTTGCACACCCTCTTCTAGGGTGAAAAATTTGGTGATAATAGTTCTGACACACTCAGTGGGACCAAAGTCTAATAGAGTGGAAAGATTTTTGGTGTGTCTTTCCTTTATCAGCTTTTGGAAGCAAGCAATCTAGCACCAATGGTGACTCTAAATGATATCTTCTAGTTATAAGTATCCCAGGTATACTAATTTAAAATTTTGATTAGTTATTGTATTTCCTTTGATGTATGAGGTTGACATGAACAACCATGGTAAATATCCCTACCATGGACCTCCTTACTAGCCTTTTTGTGAACCATAATATACTACCCAACAATCCTATCAAAATGTCTATCAATCCTATGAGCCATGGAAACCCTATAATCCTCCATTTTACCCACCACATAGACACCAGTTTATTAAATAGCCTTATGAGTAATGTTACCAAGATACCTATCAAAAAACACCTCCTTATTAGTCCCAATACGAACCATATCAACCATACCCTAATACCTATAAACCTTAAGAGTACTCCTACGAGTCTTGTCATGAGGAAGAATATGTTCTTATGGACTTTATATCAAGGTATTACAAGGCAAGATATAGATTCCTATAGTCTAAAATACAATAAGCTGAAGCTGGTCTTGATCCTCATCATTACCCTCATCTTCTTTCATTTTTTCCATCTTATATCAAGTCTTTATTGGAATCCATATCACATTTACTAGTTATTTAAGATGAAATGATTACATGGGTTGATAATTATGATATAATCCCTGATCATCTCATCAAATGGTTGAGAAATGCTATCCAAAGTCATATGCAAACTTTGAAGATGTTTAAAGAACTAGAAGGAACTCAATGGGAGATCAAGGAATAAATGGACTTAGAAAAGAAGTGCCTTCAATTCTCAATAGAAAGGATAAGGATGTGGGAGGATAAAGAGCTCAAAAATAAACATGTTGTTATTGAAGAATTTTAAGAAATCTATTAGCAAGATGCAACTCCTACTTATGTAGATGTTTATTCTTATAACCATCCCAAGAAATCACTTCCCTATGAGCTTACTAGTCCATTGATATTTCCTGAATCCACTCCCAATCCCTCCCCTACCCCTCACACTCCATCTTCAATTCATCATCCTCCATCACATCTCATCCTTATACTACATCTCATATTCCAACTCCTTCACATGAGTTCATCTTGAGAGAATCAAGTGAAGAGGAGCAAACCCAAGCTGAGGCCAACCAATAAGATATCATGAGTGACTATGAGGAGGAAATCACCATAAGGACCCCCTTGGTGACCATAAGTGTAACTCTACCTTCCTGGATGAACAAAAGCACATTAAAGATCTTATCATAGCTACTGGTGTAGAGTTTAATATAAAAGAGGCACTTTTTGAAGATTTTATTGTAGCTATCCATGAGGAATGTGGCCAAGACTCAAAGAGAGAGGAATTTGAAGAAAACTCCATGTATAATCATGAAGTTATGGATGACCATCTCAAGCATGAAGTGGATAATACTATCAAGAAGGAAGACCAAGTCACTCCTCAAGAAATTGTAGTCCTAAGAGAGTCTCATGAGACTAAGGTAGATGAAATATCTCTTAAAGATAAAATTCACGGGGAAGAAGATTTATAGCATAATTTCAATGACATATGCAAAGAATTTGATAGGTTGGGTAAAAATCCCCCCCTTCAAAATATTTCATATCTGATGATAGGTTTGTTGATGAGCTTAATAAACATCATCTTAAGTGTTAAATCAATCATGAAGGTGAATGTCTTTCTACTGATCATGAACCTGCAATCATAAAGGAATTTGATGTAGTTTCTACCCAAGAAGTTATGAACATGGAAGATGAAGTCAAGGCAAAAGTTTATATTCCTCAAGGATAGTCAAGAGTTTTATCTGAGGTTGAAACCTTTCCAAAGGTATTAAACCATGAAGAACAAGAGCTTGATGATTTCAAACATCAAGTACATTTTATCAAAGAGGAAAATAAGGTTGAGAAGACTGTCATATTCACAAATTTGCATATCAAGGGCCAAGTACATGATAAGGTAAAGAAGGAGTTTTCCATGGAGGATAGTGATCAAGATTAGGTAGATTATGTAGAGCTTCAAGATGAGCTTGAAGAACTTGTAGCTAAAGAGAAACCCAATCTTATTGAGGACACTATGGAAATGAGAAAACAAAGCCTAATTCAACCAGCATTGGAGGTCATAGCTAAGGAACCATACAAGAGAGTTTAGGTTACTTGGATGAAAGAAGAGTTAATTTCCATAGATAGCCTATTTGGATTTGTTTTGTTATCATTGAACATAATGCCAATGAATTTGGAAAACAACATGAAGAAGATGAAGGCATCAATGTCAAGGATCAAAAGGCTACATGTCTCATTAAATCCTTCATGTCATAAAACAAGTGAGTTTTCAAACTTCCCCTTTGATCTTGGTGGAAGTTTTCATCTCAGGTTAGTTAGTGCTTAGGTCAATTTATTTAGGTGTGTGTTTTCTTCCTTTTTGTGTGGTGCTTCAATAAGTGCTCATGAAGTACATGTTGTTTCTCATTATATGTGTTACTTCTTTTTTATGTCCCTTATTTTGTGTTTGATTCCTATTATTTTTTGTTATTTGGTGTGTTGTTCAAAGCATTTTATATGTCCATCCTATATACTTGTGACTCCATAGCACAATGGATATGATTAGGCAACTGGTCATGGCATAGTAAGCATATCATCCCTGGGCAATCACCAAATATGTTGACCATTTTTTCCCCACATGCCAAAATGAGTCAACCTCCTATAGCCAAAATATTGTATAGAGACCTTTTATAATGCCATAGCATATGTTGTAACTCATTTGGTGTCATTCCTTATGCCATTATAGTTTAGTCATAGTCTAGCTTGGTCCTTGTGTCATTCAGTGTCTAAGGGACTATTTTAGAGTCATTTTATGCAAGTGGTATGTCTTCATGGTAACCAATGCAGTTAGGGCATGGATAAGGTTTATAATGGATGAGTATATGGAGAGTGTTGAAAAGACCCAGTGAGATGCTAAGAATGCTTATAATGACTTAGGAAGATCCTGGTGTTCATCTAATTCTTCATTGCATTCATCCTGATATCTTGGGTCTAGTGGTAAAAAGTACATGTGGGCAATTTGTTGAGGCCAAATATCACACATGTGGATAAGTCAAGAGGAATTAGTCATATGGGTTTGTTTAATTTCATGCCAAGCTCATATGATCTAAATATTAGGTCCTCATCCCAAGTGCATCAAAAGTTGCAAGGGTCCAAAGTTGGCTCCTCAATCAATTTTTACTTGTTTTCCCATACTTAGCAAATTTTCCAGAGAGCTCAAATAGAGCCAAGTGAGCATTTTCACGAAGCTATATATTACATGTAAAGTAGTTGAAAAGGAAGGTGACCACATGGGTTTGTTCACCTTGCCCCAAATTGCTATGTACCAAGCCTGAGGTCATCTGCCAAAGTGTAAATAGAGTTATCCATGTGCAAAGTTAGGCTCCTAGTTATTTCTACTAGTTTTCCCATACTTAGTCATTTGAGCTCGGCCATCACTAGGATGTCATGCAAGATCAAGTGGAAAAACCAACTTGTGCATTTAGTATCTTTCTTAGGAAACCTTTAGTGACCAAGGGATCAAATGGGTTTGTCCCTTTTAACCTTAGGAACATCTTCTGAATGTTTGGGACCTCCATGTTTCTTGTACTTCAAGATCCAAAATTTCAAAGTTGGTAAAAAATTAATATTTTCATGTGAATGTCATGTTTAATCTTGAATAAACTAAGTCATTTTGAGCTTAAATTTGATAGTCACACAAACATTAATGATGGCCACATGAACATCATTTAACATTCTACAAACTATCAAATTTAAGATCATGAACTAGCCATTGGCTTTCAAATTATAGGTCCTAGAAATATTAATGGCTTGCACTTCATCATACATAAATGATCTAATGGATCATGATGAAGTTAAATGGTAAAAAATAGCTCTAACTAAATGTGTAAGTGATAAGTGTCACGTTCATGGATCTTGTTAGATAGAGACCCAATGAGTATAAGCTAGTCAAAATTAATGATCAAGCTTGTCAAAAAATATAAAAAATCATGATCAATCATGTAAAGGAGATCTAATGATGTGAGATGAGTCAAACAATTAGAGATCCCTAGAAATTAACATATGGCATATGCATGTAAGTTAGCAAATTGATAAGATCCTGAAGATCAATACAAGATTGCCAAGTGGTACCAGTGGGGATAGGTTGACAATTTAAAGGTAGATCTAAAGGGTTTGCATTCATTAAAACCTATAAAATCCAATGGAGTGAGGCTAGTCAAACTTTTAACGAGCCAATTTGAGCATTGAAACTAATGAAAATTAAGGTTGAGGACAAAGGCAAGATCATGGTTTTTGATAGAGGTTGAGAAACTATTTTTGACCATGAAAATTAAGGTTTTGTAGAGTCTTCCAAACATCATTGAAGCTAGTTCAAACACCACAGAGTAGTCAGTATAATGTATTTAAGCATAGAAAAAATAAAGGGATAGCCCATGTGGCTAAATATGGACTTTTTGATTGTAGGTTTGCATTATAAAGGGATCCTTCTTTGACTATGCTCACCATTTATAACAAAAGGAGCTAATCTTTCAAAGGGTGCCATGAAGGAAAATAAATGGACCCCAATAATTCATTAAATGGACTAGCTACTTTAAAGTGACCTTTCTCTCCTCTATACACACCATGATAATGAGTCAGGAGTAGTTGGCCATAAAACATGATTCTAAATGATGGATCTGAGTGTTATACCTACAATATTACCAAGACCCAGCTAGAAACAACTTGATCCTATCATTTTAACTACCATGGAGCATCATAGAGAGGATATTGTAATGATGTAATAGATTGGGGTGACTTGGATCAATCAAATGGTCCAAATGAACATATTTGTAGAGGCAATTATAACTAATTTTAAAATGGATTCAAATTCATTTGATCCCTTTTTGATCATTAAAACCCTCTCTTTCTTTCTCCCATTTTCTATAAGTATAGCTCTTGAGCTATTGTAAAATTTATACCACATCCATGTATGGTAAAGCCCTGCTAGACTGATGTCATCTTTTTCCTTTGAACATTAATACAAGTTTGTTTTTGAGCTCTTTAACAATTGTCTAAGTGTGTAAGTGATCTATAATGATAATAAGTGATAATATTATATCCTTATTTCCTTCATCCTTTCATATCTGAGTAAGAGATCTTAGTCTAATAGGTCATATAGAGTGTATTCAAATGTGTCAAACTCTTTCAAGTGTATAATTGTCCTTGGAATGCGTAACCTACCTTCTAGTTCATTTACCTTATGTTGTTTCACATATCTCACCTATATATTGAAATACTCATGTTAGAACCTTTTAAGAATTTAAGACTAATTTGTATGCCTTATTCCATAGTGCTTGGAATATGATGGTCATGTGGAGATAATATTGGTGCATTACCTTTATAGACTAGGTTTAATTTAGGTTGTTTATAACTCTTTCCTCTACAAGTAAATGCTAGTTTAGGTGATAATATTTGCAAATATATATTTAGGGACCTAGCCCTTTAAATATAGAGGCTCATTTCCATAATAGGTACATCCACATACCTGGAAATGTTCCCATGTTGCCCAAATTTGGAAGAGGCTTGAACACCCTCTTCTAGGGTATAAAATTTGGTGATAATAACTAACTCAGGCCAAAATCAAATGCAATCCAATGCTAACTTTAACATCAATAATCCTAATACTAACTTTAACCCAAACCTAGGTTCCAATAAATTTATTTCAGATTCTAAAATTCCTCAACCAAACAATCTCAATGTGTTTAACCAAGTGAGTTTTGGTCAAAATACTAGTTTCAATCCCATGAACTTTAGTACTAACACATCAAACAACCTAAACTATAACCCAAATCTAAACCAAGTAAGTTCAAATTTTACACCAAATCCTATTCTTGGTTCTACCCAAAATCCTAATCCACCTCAAACCAATTTTGGTTTCAACCCAAATTCAAGTCAAATGAATTATGGTAGTAATCAAAATCTTGGCTATAGCACCAATACCTTTCCCCAAAACCCTAACTATAACAATCAAAATACCAATAATTTTTCAAACATACCCCAACAAACAAATTAACCACCTACTAATTTTAGTCAAATGGATCAAATATCCCCTTTTATAATGTAATAATTTCAAAACATCAAGGATAAAGTCTAAGGTTTGCAAGATAGATCCTACAATTGACAAAAATGATACAAGTTTGAAGAGATTTGTTCATATCCCTGTGAAGTGAGTAAAATGACTACACCATTCCCAAAACATTTTAAGCTCCCTAAGTTTGACAAGTAAAAAGGAAAAGGAGATACCAAGGCACATTTAACAAGCTTTTACCATGCATGTGCAGATGTTACTTGTCACAATGAATTCATGTTGCATCTATTCCCATGAAGCTTTTGAGTCCAGACCCTTAAATGGTTCTCATGACTCCAAAAAGGATATATCTAAAAAAATTGTTTGTCATTTATCTTATATCATTGAGAAATATTTGACCACTCTAAACTTGCATAATACCAAATAACAAAATGGTAAAACCTTTGCTTTTTTCCTTTAAAGATGGAGGGCAATGGCAAGCCACTTTTCATGGTCATTTACAGAAACAAAGTTGGTGGAAATTTTCATGAACAACTTGAATTAAGACTTAGGCCATAATTTAATCCTTTTCCCATGATCTTTTGATGAGATAATTGACAAAAAAATTTAGGTAGAAAGAACTTTGATCAATAGGGGACTCATTAAAATCTTCAAACCAAATGATAATAGTTCTTCCAAACTAGTAGACAAACCCAAATTCTTTGCTAAAAATAATAATCTTGTTGGGGATGGTGTAACAAACATGAAATAGATTCAAATCCCACAAACTCAAATAAATAACTAATCAACCCATAACATAACAATTCTTAGGGGGAAACCAAGATAAAGAAGACCAAAACATAAGTTCACTCAATTAGGAAACACTTACGAAAATGTTTTCTAAAACTTATCCCATGAAAACATGATTGTCTAACCAAACATAAAACACTGTGAAGAAAATGTTCCCAAATCTAATTGGTACAAAGAGGATGAATACTATGAATACCATCGAATACAAGGACATTCAACAAACTGATGCATGTGCCTAAAACACTATGTTTAAGATCTTATTAATAAAGGTGACATAACAATAGAAAACACCCCATCCAAATAATATAACAACCAAAGACTAGGGATATATCAAGACCCATTACCTAAACATGATCAAGGTAAGGGTAAACAAAAGCAAGAAAAACCAAAATCTAGAAATGTCAACCAAGCTAATCACCCATTTGATTCCATAATCAACAACATTGATATCGTACATAAACATGTTAACATTATCACTTTTCCTTATTACAAATGTGGAATCACTACCAGATGTGCAAATCTCACCCTACTAAGTGCATCCCCACCTAATGTTGAATGAAAGTACAAAATTATAGATCACCTTGAGAAAACACCAACCAACATCTCCTTTTTAGACCTCAAAACTTCCACTGTGTATTAATATATTTTGTATAAAGTCCTCTAAGATTCCAATGTCCCACAAAACATCAATCCTAAAAAATTCCAAGAATTAATTGGTTCTTTGGAAAAAAATAACCAGGTAACATTTTATTATTCTAATGTTTCTCCTTTAGGTTTAGAGCATAACCTCCCCTTGTATATAGAGGTTACTATTTCTAGGCATAAAGTAAAGAGAGTTTTTATAGATAATGGTTCAACCCTTAATCTATGTACACTAAGACTCATGAAACATCTTTGATATCTAGTAAAAAAATTAGAAGCAAATATCATAATAATAAAGGCATATGAGAATAATGAGCAACAATCTATTGGTATAATCCATTTTCCTTTGATAGTAGTTTCTATTATTAAGGAAACACTTATTTATGTTCTCGATATTGATTTACCATATAATAAACTCTTTGAACATCCAAATATCCATGCCATGAATGCCATTCCATCCACCCTCCATCATTTTTTGAAGTTTTCCCATGCATTAATGGAAGTAACTATTCAAGGGGATCCTCATCCCTTCTAATATTGCAAACTATTGGAGGGAAAATATCAAAAATCTAATTATCTCCCAATCATAGAAGGTAATTTCACCCTTGTTGATGATTACCATTCATTTGAAAAATATGTCAATCTTGAGATTTTGTTTCAAACACATCTCCTTGGTATATGGATTAATACTCCAACCCCATCTGTATCCATTGAGTAAGATTCCAATAATCCATCCATTGAACAAGCTTCGAATAATCCATTTATTGAACAAGCTTCAAATATTCCCTCTGCTGAATAAATATTTTCTCCCATAGTTAATAAATCATCATCTTCCAATTCATCCCATTTTAAAATTATTGATTGAGGCATGAATGATTACATTATTCAAGATTTATATACAAGTACAATATATGCCAATCCTAATGAATATGGCAGACCAAATCATCTAAAGGATTAATGAATGGTTAAAAATATTGGACAAATGAAATTTATTCGAGGGATAATTTATAATGAAAATATTGATGATTTAAATTCCTCTTATATTTCTTTATATGAGTTAACTACTTGCTTTTCCACCAATTGATACCCTGTTGGAAAATCTATCATGTGCAAAATAATGGACTATAAAGGCAAGGGTCTTGGTCCCTGTGAACAAGGTGTCATTAAACTAATAACAATAAAATCTAATGAAGGAAAGAATGGTATAGGATTTAACCCACTTAATTTAAATATAACAATTTACCAAAGTGATTCTTCTAATGATTTCGGAGATGATTCATCAGATAATGAGACAAGCTCTATCATTAGCAATTTTGAAGATCTAGCCTTTACCAACCTTTTCCATGAAAATGCCATTTTAACACTTGAACTTACATATCCTTCTCTAATCCATTGGGACCAATAATATACACCTCAACTTGACCATTTTCAAAATGATGAAGCAATATTTGAGTTCTTAAGAATCAGGGACCAAATTCCTACAAGTGATCATAAGAAAGGTTTCTTAATATAACTAGAAGATTCAACATATTTTGGAGAATAGAAATTGTGCCATTCTATTAGTCCAACATCAACATCCAAAAAATAAGAGGTTTCAAAATATTTACATCTTCTTACACCTCCCTAAGCTTATAAAAATGAATGTAGTTTGATTATTGAAGAAACCATTCCAATAAACAATGGTACTTAAGATGATCTAAAAATTGTAAAACTAGCTCTATCAATTGATATATAGGAAAGAGAAATATTTAAACTATTTATTCATGAGTTTTTTGATGTATTTGCATGCTCATATGTAGATATGCTATGGTTATATCCAAATTTAGTAGTTTACCACCTTGTGGTGCATCCAGATGCAAAGCTAGTAAACAAAAACTTAGAAAAATGCATCTTAAAATAGCATTGGTTGTCAAGGAAGCACTAAAGAAATAATTGGCTATAATATTTATACACCCCATAAACTATTCAGACTAGATATCAAACATTTTATCGGCGTCTAAGAAACCTACAAGAATTAGAGGATGTACAGACTTTTGTGATATCAATAAAACATGCCCAAAAGATGACTTTTTGTTACCTAATATAGATATGATTATTAATTCCATTGTAGGACATGAAATGTTATCTTTAATGGATGGGTTTTTAGGCTAAAATCAAATTAAAATTACTGAATAAGATCAACATAAAACAACTTTTACAATTCCATGGGGAACATTCTACTATCAAGTGATGCCTTTTGGGTTGAAAAATGTTAGGGAAAGATATCAGAGGGAAAGGATAGTTATCTTTAATTATATGACTAATGATATTATGGAGGACTATGTGGATAAAATTTTGGCTAAATCTAAATCTAGAGTAGATCATCCTCAAGTGCTTCATCATATCTTTGAAAGAATTCAAGAATATATCATGAGATTAAATCAAAAAAAAATTGTGTTTGGTGTTACATTAGGAAAGTTGTTAGGATTTATTATTTCATAGCATGGTATTGAAGTTGACCCTTCTAAGGTTTCAACTATCATGGATATGCTAGCACCTAAAAATCTTAAATAACTTAAGAGCTTACAAGGAAAGATCCAAGACATTAGAAGGTTTATTTCTCAACTTGTAGACATCTATCACCCATTCACATTTTTTTTGAAAAAATATGTAGCTTTTACCTAGATATAAGATTGTGAAAAGGCATTTAATAATATCAAGAAGTATCTTTATAATCCACTAGTCTTAATGCCACCAGTTGCTAGTAAGCCTTTTTTTTAATATATTTTCGCTACTCAATATGCCCTTGGAGCATTGCTTACATAGCTTGATGATCATGGAAAAGAAAGAGTGGTATACTACTTAAGTAGAACATTAGTATCCTATGAATTAAATTACTATAAAATAGAAAAATATTACCTTGTAGTTGTTTTTGCTTTCCAAAAATTATGGAATTACATGATTACCAATCAAACAAAAATCATTGCTAAAATTGATCTTCTTAAGTATATTCAATCCAAAACATCTCTAACAAGCAATATGGCTAAGTGGGTCTTGTTAGTTATTGAGTTTGATGTAGAGTATGTTAATCAAAAGGTAATCAAGGGTCAAGTTCTAGTATAAGCACCACTCCATGAAAAAGCACCTATCATTGTAGAATTCCCAGATGATGTAATTATGTCAGTAGATGAATCCTTAATTTGGAAAATTTTATTTGATGGCTCTTTTAAAAATCATGGTTTGGGGGTAGGCATATTATAGTAACACCTAATGGAGATTATATACCTAAGGCATTTTGTATTGAATTACCATGCACAAATAATATAGTAGAGTATGAAGGTTTAATATCAGGTCTCAAGATGGCAATTCAATGAGGCATAAAACATATCTTTGTTTTTTGGGACTTCAAGCTCATCATCAATCAAGTAACTAATAAATTTCAAGCACATGATGATAAGCTAATACCTTACAATAAAATAGTCGATAGCTTGATAACATATTTTGAATATATCCAGTTTGAGCAAGTGCCTCGAGTCAATAATAGAGAAGTAGATGCTATGACAACAATAGGCTACTTGCTTGATTTAACAATAATTCACAATAAATTCTTGGTTGAGTATTTAAGGATGCATACTTATGATGCGCCTAAATTTGACATGGTTTGTGAGGTAGTTGGTCCCACTTATCCATGGTACTATGATATATATACATACCTTCATAAAAATACCCTTCCATCTAATTTATCCTCCAACCAATGTAAATCCTTCATCCAAAGAACATCTCGCTATATAATCCTTGGTAACACCCTATATCATCATGGCTATGATGGAACCCTTTAAACTCAGAAGAATCTACTTTGACTATTCAAGAAATTCATAAGGGAAATTTTGGGGCACATTTAAGTAGTATTATCCTCACCAAAAATCTTCTCTAAATTGGTTATATTGACCCACAATGGAATCTGATTCATGCACTTATGTAAAAAAATGTATCCCTTGTCAAAAGCATGGATATTTAATCCATAGTCCATTGCAAACTCTATAGCCTATAACAACACCTTGGAAATTTTAAACATGGGGGTTAGATCTCATAGGGAAAATAAAACCTAGATCATCTAATGGGTATAAGCACATTATCACCACCACTAGTATTTTACTAGGTTGGTAGAAGCAATGCCATTAACTTATGTGACTAGATTAAAAAATTCTAAGTTTATCGTTAACCACATTATTTGTCATTTTGGTAATCCATCCACTCTCATTTCTGACAATGGTAAATCCATTAAACATAAATATGTAAACTCCCTTTATCATACATACCATATCAAGCACATATGGTTTATTCCTTATTACCCACAAGGAAAAAACCAAGCTAAGGCAAAAAATAAAAACATCTTACACATTCTTAAGTGAGATGTCAATAAATTTTATCATGAATGGCATATCCAATTATATCCTACCCTTTTGGAAACCCCTTTTTCCCTTTTTTATGGTAATGAGTCTATTTTACCCATCAAGGTTGAGATTCCATCTCTGATAATATCTTTGTAAAATATCATAGATGAAGAATCATATCAAACATCACACTTAAGTGAACTTGACCTCTTGGATGAAAATAAACTCAATGATTTTAATCATCTACAATTTTACCATAATCACCTCCATCATAGCTATAAATATAGGCAATTTGAAATAAAAGACCTTGTTCTAAAAGAAAATCAACAAAAAACTAATGTTGAAAGAGAGAAGAAATGGAAATTTGAGCCTAATTGGTTAGGTATATACATTTCCATTACCAAATATGGATTAGGAGCTTATAATTTAACCAGAAAGGATGGAGAGGAGCTTGATGATCCTATGAACATCATGCACCTTAAAAAATTATATGCTTAAACAATTTGTTCTATATGCTATTATTGGTATATATATATATATATATATATATATATATATATATATATATATATATATATATATATATATATATATATAGACACACACACACACACACACACACACACACACACACACACACACACACACACACACACACACACACACACACACACACACACACACACACACACACACACACACAAACGCAAAGCAAAAAAAAAAAAAAAAGAGAAAAAAATGTGTGTACATAGAACATCCAAAAGTAAAAACCATGTCTATGGAACTTTGAATAAATACCATGGTGAAAATTAGTTTTCTAGCATCATGTGTAAAACCATTGTCTATGACTATTTCTTTAATTTGGGGACATAATCTTTTAGTTATCCATTGTATAAATCTAGTTTGTCATTTTGTCCATTGTTACATCATTTTATCATATAATAATGTTAGAAGTTTAGGGTTGATATTACTTTAGTAATCTTGTTATCTTACTCTTGGTTAAGGAAAGAGGCATCCTTTATTTTAGTCAAACATTAAAAATAAAAAACATAAAAAATATTAAAAAACAAAAAAAATTGAAATACAAAAAAAATCCAAAAAATCAATCAAAAAATCAAAAAATAAAATAAAAAAGCATCTAAAAAACACAAAATACTAAGAAAACAAATCCACATGTTCATAATTATAACCGTAATCTCCATCACACTTACCTTCCATTCACTTGTTCTTGGTGGGTCACTCGTGCATCATTTTCATCATATACACTTCACTTACTTCATCAATCATCCACCTTTTCTCATCATTTCCTACATTTGGGAGAACTACTATGGTCTAATATCCACACATATACATTGTCTAAGTGGGTTATGTGGGCAACACTTAGAGACATGGGGTCTCTAGGGTCAGCTCAGCCACCACTTTGACCATGATCCATTCCCCCAAATTTTATCCTTAAGCCTTTCTTCTTTTATGGCTTCTCCCTCATCTATCTAGTTCCCAACCTTGATTTTGGCCATGGTCATTTTGTCAGTTATTTTTGTATGTTTTAATGTTTGTTTCTTAGCCATTTACTTGGTTGTTTTTATCATTTTCTTTATTTATTTAGCCATTAATTTGGTTCCTTTTCTTTATTTATTTGTTATCTCTAGCCATTTTTGGTTAAAACAATTTCTTCCTTTTTTATTTATCCATCTATTTAGAATACATTTTTTTCCATTACTCAAATAGCATAGTCATTCATTTGCATTTGTTTGTTTATGTTTGTTTACATCACTTGTTTGTTATTATGTGTGCATTTTGTTTATCTATATTATTTTTTTGTTTTATTTTCTTCATTATTCTTCTATGTGTTTTTAAGACTATTTTGTGTAATGTATACATAAGTATGGTTATGACTATATCATGACTTACTTTGCAATATCAAAATTTATTTTATTTTTATTTGAACATGCTTAATATATCAACATTCATCATGATTATTCAATATCATTGGTGGTACTGTGTTTTATACTATATTAAAAATCAAGTTGCTTAAAATAATCCAATATTTTTGGAATACCAATGCAAAGAAAGGAAATCCATGTTATGAAACAATGTCTCATTCATTCCTCATCATTAATTCATATGTAAAGTCATGCATCCATACATAATAAATAAACAATAAATAAAATGTTGGAAATAAATGATACATTTAATACATGATAGAATAAAACAAATATTTAGGAGGTATAAATAGTGATATCAAAAGTCCATCCATATCTAAGTAAACTAATGAAGTAAAGTCCATAATCCATAGTACAAAATTCATCATATATATATATATATATATATCAAATGTTTCTCTACAAAATATACATCTCAAAATATGTATACATCAATCCAAACTAGAGCTAAGTCTCATCCTATCCCTCTAATTGAGTATACACTCTTGAGAATAGCTATGCACTCCATGGTATACCTCTTGGTGGAACCATCACTTGTGGTACCTATCCCATTGATCTCTTAGACTCTACTAGCCACACATATCTAGTCAACATTGACCATCTCATAAAGTACTCTCTAAGAGATGATGCACATTGATATTTTGGTACAACCCCCTCACATAAACTCCTATAATAGGTATCCTAATCCATATCCCTCATAACCCTATCCAAATTAGCCAAATGCCCATTTCCATCTAGTTGTAATCTCACCTCTGCAACCTATGTAAGAACTATGTCTCTCTCCTATCTATACTACTATGTAAGAGGTGTATAATTTGGCATCTATGTCTCTACATCACATGTCATCCCTCCTATGGTCATTGTAGTCTCATATATCCTATCCATAATCCCTTATAACATGTGTACTTCAATGTCATTAAATCTCTACATTTTAATTTGCTCTACTATTAAGTGCACTCTATAACCTAGATATCTCATAGTGTAAACCATCAATCTCTAGCCTAAATATTTTCTCAAAGTCTCTCTATAAGAACATGATCCTTTTTAGCCCATGATGAGCTTGCAATATCTCCTCTCTCTACTTGTGTAATCTATGATCATCTAGCCATAGTCTCATGTCCTATATCCTCCTCCTCACTCTCTACCTCTATATTAGGAATCTCCTCTCGTATCCCTTGCTCTAAATATAAATCTATAACTACACCTTCCTCCGATGGAATCTCCATATCCTCTACCTTAGTAATAGGCACATCTTGTATCTAGATAATCTCCACTTCTCATTCTCTTGGATGTGTTCATCCCCTATCACCTACCACAACCCTCCTAATCTAGGCTCCCAAACCTATGCCTCATGACTACATACTCAAGCTAGTCACTAGTCTCTATTTGCATGACTATAGTGGTTTATATGGAAATGTCAATCTCACTGGTCTCTATTGAGACCAGTAGTCTACATATCCATCCACAACCCTTACATATCTCACATCTATTCTTTCCTTCCACCTCACTATCTATACATGTATCCAACTATACTCAACAATCATAGGAATAATAGTCATACCCCACTATGGTATCTCCCATACTAACTGAGTAAACACATGTGGACCAAATAGAATATGCTACCTCACACCAAACTATCTCATCACCTTGTCAGGTCTATATCTCTCTATGATGTATACACGTTTCCTAATGATCTATCACAGAGACATAACATAGTCCACATGTAGCTCCTCATGAGGCCAATCCCATTATATATATATATATATATATATATATATATATATATATATATATATATATATATATATATATATATATATATGGTCTCTAAGTGATATGATCATCACCTAGCTCATCCATATCTCTCCTATAAAACTCTACGTCACCTAAGTGTGGTCTCCATACCCCAAGGATCACATGCCATGCATATATCATCAGATCACCCTCCTCTAAACTACGTAGACATCCAACTGGTCTCTTAATCATGATGTGATCCCAACACCAAACCTGGAGTAGTGTAGAATGCCCTATCTTTACTTGACTTGAATAAACAAAGTGATGCAAATCATGATATATACTCGCTAAGATGCATGAACCCCATACAAAAATCTCTCCCATCTCCATCATGTCACCAATAACATCTAGTAAACCAATCAGACATAGTCTACCACTCTTGTTAGAAAGCAACATGCCACTGATAATAGCCATCAAAATAATAATAAGAAAGTCCATCTCTAAATCTCTATAAAAATTGATGTCGATACCACATCTCACAACTGGGATAATACCCTCACCAAATATATGATATAATGTCTCATCCTATGGACCTTATCCCTAGTACACTAGTTTTCCTCGTATAGGAATCCCAAGTATTTGATAGACATCCTCTAGTATGATCGTCATCTTACCTATCAGAAAGTGAAATGTAATTGTCTCACTATGCCACCTCTCTGCTAATATAGTAAATGAATCTCTACCAACTCATACCTCACACATCTACATAATGTAAGATAGGCTTATATCCTTTAGGAATTCACACTCATAACTTTATGAAGATAGACATGCATACCATCACCATTGATCTACACTTCTTTGTCAATATCATTGGTAATACCTCCTACAAATTAACAAAATTAGAATTATACAAGTTTTAAAACAAGCATTACATAACTTAATTTTATCCCATTTAGCTATTATCCATCATCCACTTCATCTCATTTCACACCATCATAGTATATTGTCAAAAAACCCCTAAAAATTTTGGAAATATTAACAAAAACACTTTTACATGCAATGAATTCACTGCCACCTTTTAAAAAATTTCTGCTAATAAAAAATTGTTCATTGCAATGAAATCACTGTGCATTTAAATGATTTTTCTACCCTATTCAATGATTTTGATGTGATCTATAATGGAAAAATTATAAACTTCCCCAAAAATGAAAACACTTCACCATTTAATGAATTCACTACGATGTTTATCATTTTCACTATTTACCATAGTGAAATCATTAAAATTGATAATGAAATAATGATTTTGAAAATAGTGAAATAATTTTCTTCACTTTTAAACCACCATAAATGATAAAAAAAATTCATTTTTTTTAAAAATTAAGGAGACTCACTAGAGGCCCACTCCTCTTTGGTCTCTAGAAATGCCTAACTCACTCTGCTTGGTGCCTATGGTGAGGAATATGCTCCATTTTTCTTCATTACCCTCAGAGCCAAAGTCTACCTAATCAATTCTTTATCCCTAACCTTTGAATTTTTTTTGCACAAATGATTTTCTTAATCACCCAAGCTCCTATTTATATCTTTCTACCCCACCCGCGCCCCCCCCCCCCAAAAAAAAAAAAAACAATTACTTCCCGTTAAGCATTTTTCTCCTTCTTCTCAATATATTATAGATAACATTAAATAAATATTATTCCAAGATTGTTTTCAAATTATTGAAATCATTTATCAATATATAATCCACAATCATTTTCAAAATCAATACTTTTTTCTATTTATAGATCCATAGTTTATTATTGATGGGATATATCATTCCCACACCTTCTCAATCGACACTTGAGTCATTAAAAAAAACCAATAAGTATGCAATCTTCAAGTGGTTAAATTATTGATTTTTAAATGAAAACTCTAGTTTTAATTAACTAGGGGCAAGTCTTTTATGTTACCAAACATATTGGAAACTTGAAATCAATATTTAAATAACTTGATTTTATGAGCATCCATTTCACTATTTTTTCTTTTCATCAATTTTGAATGTTTGTCTATTTATTGCACAAATCCTTGAGGGGGCATTATCACACACATTTTCATTCATTTAGGGCAAATTTTTGCTTTTCTATCATTGACATTCTACTTCTTCTATTCTTTGAAATAGTATTTCTTTGTAATACCATTTCAAAGAGGGGATAATGTAGACACTTAATTTTCATTTATTTTTGAATTACACCTAAATAATTTGATCATTTTTATGAAATTAACAATTAACATTTCATCTTAAAATCAAATAATTAATTAATTCAAACATTTTTAAATAAGTCAATTATGCACCTTTTAATCTTTATTTTTATTATTTAATTACAAAATTTCCACCGATTCAAACCTCTCCCACCTTTTTCTCCCTCATCCCAACCAAATCCCCAAAATATCTCCACCTCTTATGACTCCTCCCTTGAGTTGTTAATCCATTTTGACAAAGACTTGTTGAGTTAGCTAACCAAGCCCTCTTTTTCCTCCACTAGGTTAAAATAGTCTCCATCCTCATGAGTGAGGACTCATCATAAACCATTGATAATTTAGAACATTTAAAAATTCTAAATGACCCTCCATCATTAGATCATTTTCTAGGATTCTATAAATAAGCTTGCAAATACCCATTTTTAACCCATCACAATCAATCACAGAATCTTGAGAGATCACAATCGTACTCAAAAATCATAATAATATCTTTTAAAATAAAGAAATATTGATTCCAAAGTGAATCAAAGCAAATCAAAGTCATCCCTTTTACACCAAAACATTTCCCATTCTCCCTTTGCATTCGAGGAGTGATCACCACATTCTTGATAGAGTAAATCTGACTCAAATCGTAATGGAGGATTCTTGTATCTCAAATGTGAAGTTTTGATTGTTATTTTTTACATTTATTGATTTACATTTAGTTAAATTTAGCTTAGATTAGTTTATTATCTTTTCAAATAATTATTTCATACACTAAGTATCCAAATATATGACTAATTAAATACTTAGGCTTACCTATGAACTATTATGTAATCTCAAGTTTTAACTATATATATGCTTAGTAGTAAAAGGAATATAATGGAATGAGGGGAGATCCAACGTATATTAGTAGATAGGAGTATAATGGGACATCTTGTTTTCTAATTGATCACTTGGTAAATACATATTACTAAGGGGAACATGGTTTGTATAAATAAGTCACATTAATAATTATTTGAGTTTTTGAGATAAGATAGTAAATAATCATTGAAAAAGGAAAGAAAGTCATAAAATAAATGAACACATAAAAATTAATGTGTGATCATGAAAAGAAAAAAAAGAAAATATGAGAGAAAGTAAATGAAACCAATATATAACACATACTATATAATATAAATATCTATGTGAAATAGATAGATGAAACCAAATGTGACACAAAGTCAAATGATATAAGATATATAAAAGTGGATCACAAGTCCAATCCAAAATAAAAATGAAGAAAAAGTGTAACACCATGTCATGTTCATAAATATTGATAAAATTTGCCACAAATATTATTAATGACATTTGAAACATCTCTATAAATCAAGATCCTAATGGTATCTAGAGTCTCATAATTCCTTATGAAAATATATGCAAAGACATCTCTCTAAATTTATTTGACATAAAATGTAGGAATAGCTAAAGGATCATGCTCATGAGGGATATCGTGCATAGAATACTTAAGGAGAGGAAAAGGTGCTAGAATAAGAATGGTATTTGTGGGATAAGGAGGCACCACTAATGGAGAGGAAACCATAGGTGGGGAAGGAACCATAGGTGGGGAAGGAACCACATGCAAATAAGGAGGATCCTTCTTGCATGGATGACCTATGGAAGGAGGAATAATAGGTGTAGGTATTGTTAG
Source organism: Torreya grandis (assembly GCA_037957365.1). Taxonomy (NCBI): domain Eukaryota; kingdom Viridiplantae; phylum Streptophyta; class Pinopsida; order Cupressales; family Taxaceae; genus Torreya; species Torreya grandis. The sequence continues at coordinate 175,961 of JARHVA010008094.1, forward strand.
AAGATGGTCATAAAGGTCTTGTTAGAGAATATGACAATGATCTATATATTGTGTATTATGAAGAGAAACAAATTCACCTTTCAATAAACTTTACTTGAAATCTTATGAGAAATGATATCTATTAATAACTTTGACCTTCTACTTTATTAATCATCAAACCCAAGGGTGTTTAAGCTTGATAGGATGACTCCATAATATGTGCACACTTGGTTTCCTAATTTGATGAGTATGCCAATCATGGTCTAAGAATTGTAGTAAATGAATAAATTGTATAAAAGGAAATGAAATTATAGGAAATGAAATAATAGAAAATGAATTGCTATTTTGGAAGCTTCCTTAATTTAATTACAAAATTTAAAATAAAAACTAATAATCATATAGAAATCAACCTTGATAATACAATAGTAAAAAAAATACTTATCTAACTAATGAGGAAGATCATTGTATCAAGACATCCAAAGGGGTCATTCCTAATTCAGGATTGAACTTTGATCCTTCTCTTAACATAGAATTGCTTTTAACACAAAATGATACTTTTATAAATACGTCATGTAACAATTAAATATTACTACAAAAATTACAATATTAATTATTCTCTTGAAAATTATTGTTCTCAATTAATCTCTTACTACTGATTGACTAATTTATAACAACTCTTTTATTGAATATATAATAGAGGTGGTTATATTTATCTAATAGATTACATTCCATAGATACACTTCTCAACTATAGGATAAATCTAGTTTGTTTGGTCATTTTGAGTCCAGTCGAATCTCTTTGTTTTGGTTCCACCAACTTTGTCTATCTCTATATGGTTGTTACAACTTATTCTAGATCCGTTATAGTATAGTTATCCCTTAAAATCTATTTCTAATGTCTGTGGCTAAAATATTCAATGGTTGTAAGATGTTATGTCATAGATTCCTTTACCTACATGATATGCTATCAACTGTTTCTAGGAATATACCTATTACCCAAAACCTCTTTAACACATTTATAGAGAAAGAAACTATAAAACAAAAGATAACTATTTATACTCTATTTTACAAGATAAGAATCCAATTTCCCAAAGATATATAGTACTATAATGATATTCATGTATTATGGTTATTTATGGCAAATATATACAGGGCATAATTCAAAAGTTTGGCAAGATGGAAGGTTACATATTGAAAAATGGGTACACAAAGCATGTTAATTATGGGGATCATCATACCCCCCAAATTATGATTTTTTTCATCCTTGAGTAATCAACATATTCATTTCAAATTCACATATAGCTCTAAAATCCATAGGGTCGATAACATCAATGGGTGAATGTCCATAATAACCTCACCTTTGTTCATACTACTTCCATATTTTGACTTCTCTTATTTTATCCAAAGGATGCAATCCTTTCCAATCTATTATATGATACTATAACAAGGGAGGTTAAAACATTATGGCCAAGTGTTTTATTTCTAATTCACCTATAATCATGATAGATCATTGTATTCTATCAAAAACTGCCTTCAGATTGTAAGGGGAATATGGTTCCTTTTTCTTCAACTTAGGAGTGAGTTATTTCCACCATTCCAAAAATGATTGTTGTGTTTTTTGTCCAATGGAGTTTTTTAATCCCAAGTAAAAATCTTTGGCTACTTCACTATTCCTCATAAACCAAAACTGAACATTTTGCCTTTTTATGATATTATCCCAATCTTTCATCACAAATTCAAGATCTCTTGATTCACTTCTTATGATCAGTTTAATTTCATTCTATTTTTCTCTATAAATGGCTAGTTCTTGGCCTCTTCTATGCCCATTAAGTAAATATGTTGATAATGCTTTTAAAAGGACATCCCCTACATACAAATTGGGATTCCATTCTTTATTGTGGGGCACAACATAGTTATGAATACAAAATTCACATAATTGAGCTTGAAATTCAGTTGAAATTTCACTATATATTTTAAATAAAGATATTGGGTCCAATAATTCACAAGATAAATAAATAAAAATTCTCATAAACCAAAATTTATGCCACTATTTTTCTAAATAAATTGAATATACCTTGGCATGAGGTTTGCAATCAATAAATTCTTGGATAATATTGGCCATGTTCTCAATCTTACTATATAGTTTGGTTATCTTCTTTTCTCTGACTTTGGCTTATTTTTTCAATTTTGTATTTTCTTGTTTCAACTTCCTAAATTTCACAAACCATTTGTCTATATTTTACATCATGCTAGAGGATACAACAAAAGAGGGACTATACCTTTATATTTGAATAGCTATGGAGACTCCTTGTAGTGTTTCAGCTATAGGATGTTGGAAATTACTGGCTACAGGATGGGTGTCTATAGGTGGATACAACTGTGAAGCTACTATAGCCAATGTATCCAAACCATTTATAGGTTGGCCCTATAACTTCCTTCTCAACCTCTCAATTTCTTGAAGAGCTTACTCCAAGGTAGGAAATTCATATTGTAAAATTACAAGGACTTGTTATTATTTCTCTATTTCCATGTGGCCCTATATATCCTCTTCTTAGAAACACTCTTCTCCAACATCTAGATCTATTTCATCAAAACTAGAAGCAATAGATGCTTCTTTCCTACTAGTTACCAAAATATTAGTTTTTTCTTCATCTGGATCTTCACTAACTTCTATAACTATAGGGGCCTTAGTTATTGGATTTATCATTATCTTATCTATTAATCAGTGGGATCCCCATGGAGCTATTGTAACTTTTTCCTTTTTAGGGGCCTTGAATATATGACAAATTCATTCTTTAGATGTCTCATAATCATATTGGAGGATTAGTTTCCTTCTCCTCTTCATGGTCTCCTTTGTATCTAAAGTTTTTACTAAAATACTTTCTTCCCTTACAAGTTATTTTGTAGTTGCAAGAAGGTCCTCTTCTATAGGTTCTTATCTCTTCAGGATGAGTTTCTTTTATTCCCATTTATTCTTTTGCTTCTACTGCTACTTCCAACCCCTCAACTCCTACCTCTCTACTACCTTCTTCCTCATTACCACTTTATACAATTGTAGGTAGCTATATAAAATATCCCCAACTTAATTTGGGCATAGTTATATGAAAAAAATCTTGTATAATCAACTAAATAAGACAATGGTGGGAGAGAGATTTAGGGTTACCTTTATGAAATGTAGAAGCCATCCTTGTGAGTAAAATCAGTAGGAAATTGGAGATTTTTATCAAAATTCCATGCCATAGATGTTTCATGAACTTAAAATTCACTCCAAGAAACATAAAATATCATCTTTCGTAGGTAAAATACCAGAAAATGAAGACAATATTGTTGCTCATCTACTTGGAAAGGACACATGTGTAGTTCCTTGATGGGAGGTTTCTAATCACTCATTTCCTTTATGTAATTTCTACCTTTATTCATATGTATTGAATTTTTATTTCCATAATTCTCCTATTCAAGGTATTATAGTTACCCTACTAATTATTATCTCATCCAATTTGATCTTCATACCTTTGATTGTTGTCAAATTATTGTATAATGATCTAACAAATTCCTCTGCAATTTCCTAGTTGAAAACATTTACCTTTTCAAAATATGTGAACCATCCTACATTTAGAAACAAGGCCATGGTTTTTGGTTTTTATATCAGAGAAGAAAGGTTGGTTGGTTCATTCTTGATCAAATCTCCTCCCATGGCTGTAATATGAGGTTTTTCTATAGAATTGGCATTTTGTAGTAGTAGAGAAAAAATAACAATGATGGTTATGGATTTAAAAAGAAGAGTGCTAAATTATTCACTTGGTTTTTGGAAAGGAAATATTTGGATATATTTGGAACCCCCATTCCCCCCCATAATTTATTATGGTCATTTATCCATAAGGGACATAAATATGGTACGTTTGAAGGGACCATTCGTATGGATGTGAGATGAATTTGATAGTAGAACTGGAGAATGTTAATATTGGTAGGTAGGTTAAAAGATTGATTCAATATGGTCTTGAAGAAATAATTAATGGGATGATAATGACATTATTTAAATATAACCAAATAATAATTAAACCATGTGATGTAATGAGTACAAATAATTACCTTATTAGCTTATGATTACCTCCTTTCTTAATGCATGAGTGGCAAGAATTTTTGGGTCATGCCACATAGGTGGTAGAATCACCAAAAAGATGTAATGTAGACATGAAAAGGTGGTGATGATTTGAAGTGACCTAGGATAATCATCAGAGTACCTATAGGGATCTATGAAAGAATGAAGAAAAATGTACTATGAAGGAAGCAAATAATGGTGCATCCCTTATTTTAACATTGAATTCTTTAGGATTTTTTTATGGAGGTTATTGGTGGATGTGAATTAAATTTGAATCATCCATCAACTATTTTAAAGAGGAAAAAAACATCATGCAACAACTAAAATGACCCTATAGTAACAAAATTCATCATGTAGTAGCATGAGTTCATCCTATAGGGACAAGAATTTATCCTACAACACCAAGATTTTAATCTTGTAGCAATGAGAAAAGTGATTTATGATCCTGAAGAATGAATCTACAAGAAAAAAATATGGAAATGCAAAATTTTTAATTATGTAGATTTTTGATGTTTTATAATTTTTTCTTAATATAGATGTATGTCAACCAATAAACTAGTTTTTAGACCAACAACCATCAACAATGCCCAAAGGTTTTCATTGTTGATTTTTTTATATTTTATGGTCTTGACTCAATTGGGATTAAAGTAACCCAAGCATTAGAAAATTAATTAGCTTATACCAAGACATTATGTATGACTTGTACTTCATTTCAAGAATCTACTATTCATGAAAAATGTTAGAGAAGGGGTCACAAAAATACCTTTCTTATGTAAGAACATGCTAATATTTTTCAAGAGAGAGATGGATGTTGATCCTCAAGGAGTTGGTGAATAAGAGTCTCTTTAGAAAATGGATTCATGTACATCTTGATCCAATGGCCATTAACAACTATCCAAAAATGAATAGAGTCAATGTTCATGAGCTTAATAGCTCCATTATCAAAGACTTGCTTAATATCATAAGGACCAAGCCATCTAGACTGAAACTTACCCTTATGATCTTTATATTTAGAATCAAAGAGTAGTGCCTAATCACTAGGTTGGAAACTTTTAGTCTTGATATTTCTATCATGCCAACAAATTTATTGTATCTACACAACTTTAGTGTGTGAAGTGCTTCTTTCCTAAGTTTATATAATGCATTCAGCTACATGATCTAATCTTGTTGAGCTTGGGATAGATCTAACCCCAAGTCAAGTGTTTTCCTTAATGTTTTGTGTTCAAATTCAACAGGGAGAATGAGCTTCTTACCATATATTAATTCATAAGGCATAAACACAATATGGTTTTACAAGTGATCTCATAAGCCTAGACTACTTTAGAAGACAAGCAAACCAATATTTCTTATGCAGGATGACAATTTTAATAAGGATATTTTCCAGCCCTCTATTTATGACTTTAACTTGTCCATTCAATTATGGGTGATAAGGAGTGGATTTCTTATGCTTGATTTCATACTCCTTTAGCAAGGTAGTTGTGAGATCTAATATAAAATGTGGTCCTTGATCTATGATTAGCTCTCTTGGCACGATATAATGGGTAAAGATATATTCATATAAAAATTCATCCTTTTTTTCATCTTAGGCATGTGTTAAGGCCTTAACCTCAACCCACTTTATGACATAATCAATGCACACAAGTATATATTCTTTGTTATTATATTTAAGATCAATGGAGCCTATAAAATCAATCCCCCATTTGTCAAAAGGTTCTAGAACCAATTATGGCTACAATGAAATTTCATTAGATCATATAGGTTTACCCATATGGTGACATTAATCATATCAACAAATATACATCATGGCATCCTTATGTAAGGATGGATAATAATATCCTACAATAAGTATCTTCATAGCAGTCCTATTTACAATAAAATGACCCCCATAGGTCTCATAATGACATGCTCAAAAAGTGTTATAGGTCTCATCCTCTCAAATGCACCTACACATAGCCAAATTTGGACCAGTGACAAAGAGATATATTATAATCCGTGAATAGTCTACTTTTGTGAATTAGATGATGTATTTCCTTTGGTGAAGTGTTGTGGTAATGAGCGTACATCAAGATAGTTAGCAATGTATAAAAACTAAGGGGACTAAATGGTTAGTACAAATAGGTGCTCATTAGGAAATTAATAATCAATAATAGGACTTTATTCATCATTTTGTAACTGAGATAAAAAATATACAACTACATTATCCTTACCTAGTTTATCCATAATGATAATGTCAAATTATTGTGACAAAATCAACCATATAATTATCCTACCTATTATAATAGGTTTGTTCATTAAATACCTGATTGTTGCATGATATGTGTGGATGAATACTTGGTAGCCCATAATGTAGTGTCTAAATTTGTTAATAGCATACACTAATAAAAAAATATTTCTTAATTATAGTGTAGTTAAACTCAGCCCCTTGAAGATTCTTGTTGATGAAATAGATAACATAGATCAAAGATTTATCTTTTTGGCCAAGGATAGCCCTTAAGGTGGTGTCAAAGGCATATGCATGGTTATGAAAAGTATTCTTCTAATCAGTCCCCCTAAAAATAGGTTTTTTTATGAGAAGGTCCTTGATTTGATGAAAAGATATTTGACAATCATCAATCCATATAAAGTCAACATCTTTGGTCAATAAAATAAATAATGGAGCAATAATCTTACAGAAGTCTTTGATGAACCTCCTATAATAGCCAACATGTCCTATAAATCTTCTTACATCCTTTTGCTTCTTTGGTTTAGGTAAGTCTTGGATGATGCTAATTTTGGCTAAGTCTACCTTGATACCTATAGGTGAAATGTGATGTCTTAGAAAAATTCCTTCAGTCATAGCATGTAACACTTCTTATGGCTTAAGGATAGTTGGTGATCTTGGCAGTGCTATACAACTTTATCAAGGCTAGAAAAATATTCTTCAAATGTATGCCCATAGATGGTAAAGTCACCCACGTATATGTCCTTAGAGTCATGGGAAAAATTATATAATATGCTTAAGAAATCCATTTTAAAGGTGGTTGGGGCATTACAAAGGATAAATGGTAGTAATACATATGTGTATGTTCCCCAAGGACAAGTGAAAGTGGTTTTCTCTTGATCCTCAAGTACTATCCTTATTTGGTTATGGCCACCAAATCTATTAAGGAAGGAGAAGTACTTCTTCCATGCTAATGTATCAAGAACTTGGTCAATAAATGGCAAGGAAAAATGATCCTTCATAGTAGCTGCATTTAATTCTCTATAGTCTATGAAAATACACCTTAGGAATAATCACTAAGGGGGATACCCACTAACTATCAAAAATAGGGTTGACAAATCCTATATCCAAGAGTTTATACAACTTAGTTTTAATAATGTATTTAACTATTGGATTCATTCATGTTTGGGGTTAGTGAATAGACTTACATTCATCCTTGATGTAGATGCGGTACATGCATAAGTCTGAAGTAATCCCTCTCATATCATGATAATCCCATGAAAATGTTGTTTTATGCTATTGAAACATTATAAGAAGTTTTTTTCTTGCTAAGGTGTTAGGGATTTACTGATATTAATGGGTTTAATTGGTAGAATGTCCACTTGCTTAGATAAATAAATCATTATATTAATGTTATCTAACAAAAAAACATAGCTAAATTGATGAGGAAGTAATTGGTGGAATGTTCTAATGTCTCTTACAGCATCAGTTGGGCTAGTCTCAAGAAAGTTGTTTTAAAGAGGATAGGGTATACATTCCAAAGTATCTATGGCTACATGATCTCTATAATAGGTGCTCTTTAAGATATTGGAAAGGAAAATATGTTCCTCTTGTTATGTAAAGGTAGACTACAGGTAAACATGTATAATATCTATAGAGAGACTACCTCATCAAACTCATCCACCTAATGTGACTCATTATCATGGGAATGTTGGGCTAGAGGGTAGAGAACCAATTTATTAGTGTCATTTACATTATAAATGATCATTTTATCAGACCTAAAACCAATGTAAGCATAGACAGTAACCAACCTAGGTCTACCTAATATCAGAGGGTAACCTCCTAAATTGCTCTTTGGCTCTAGGATGATAAAGTTTGTTGGATATTTCCATGAATCAATGGTAATGATAAGGTATTTTATGATTTCTTCTAGTTTAATAGTTGATTTATCAGTCATTTACAAGATAGTAAACATTGGGCATAGAGTTATAAGCCCTAATTTGTGCATAGTTGCCATGGTCATAATGTTAATGGCTACTCCCAAATCTATCAATGTATTGGGATGTGTTAGCCATAAATATTAAAATTGACTACCAAACTACTAGGATTTGAGTATTTGGCTGCTACTATGTTGCCTAACATACTATCTATAAGCTGACTAAGGACATATATTATCTTGGGATCCTTCTTCTTCCTCGATTTCTTTAAGCATAGTTATCAATAACTCTGGTGTATATTGGGGCATATTTTATATATTGAAAGAGTGGAATATTTACACATATATTTTTAATTGGTCTAAAAGGTAAATTTATAGTATAGGCTCAGGTTTTTGGATACTCAACCTCTCAAGAAATGGGGGATGATCAAGTTCCTTCTATTTTTTAGGTTCTTTTGACTCAAGAGTGGTGGTGGATGGAAGTGGATTAGTATGAGTATACATGGGTTGTTTAATATGTTATATGATCATGGGTGAGGTGGGTGTTATAATAATTCATCCTAAGTGAAGGTGTATGTCATTAATATCCAAATTATATGTTAGATATTACATTATTTCTATGGATTGTGTTGGTTGAACCAATTTATTAGTGGGATTGGGTACCTATTGGGTAGGCAGTTGTATTGGTTTGGTAGGTGCTTGAATATTTAGAATTAAATATTGTTGTTATGGTAGTTATAATTATTGTTGATACTATTTGGGGTTATATTTATTTCTTCATGGTGATACCAAGGATTGAAAGGATATGGCTAAGGTTGGGTGGTTGGTTAAGACTACCAGGATAGTTTTTTGAGATTGTAGCCAATTAGGAGACATCTAGGACTGATTTTGATGAGATTGACATGATTGGTTTTGTGACCAAGGCATGTTTGGCTAAGAACTTAACCTAAAACTAGGAATATTTGAAAATTTATCTCCAAAAAAGTAGAATTTTATGGAATACCTATAAATTATGGTCTAGGTGGCCATTATCTATCCTTAGCTACATAGAATATCTAATCTCCATCATCTCTTATTTCATGTATCTTGATAGTCTTAGGAATTTCCTTAGTTATGATGACTAATTTGTCTTGAATGGAATGGAATTTTTAGTCAACTTTTTCTTCCTATATTTTGGTTAGTAGATTATCATGGATTGCTCCATTTCTTCTTGTCTATGCCTCGTATGTAATGTATCTAGCTGGGTGGCCATGTGGCTTATAATTCCCTACTTCATATCCTATAGTAGATTGATTACCTCATTTTTAGAGATCCCATTAGTGGTTTTAGGAAGTAACCTACTACTATGGGTTTTGTGTAACATAGACCTCGAGTAGTTTTTTCATAATGGGTAGAGATAATCAAATGACAAAGTTGATGCATTTCCTCCACACATGAGGTCAAGTAATTCTAAGAAATATTCTCTCACTACTTTTAGGAATATGATTTTAATATATTATTTATCCATTATAGTCTACTTATATTTTTAAAGACTAAACATGAATCATTCTATATAATTTTCCTAAGATTCATCCTCCTTGTGTTGTAGTCTAAAGATATCAACTCTTTTGAAATTACTTCTAGTGTAATAATATTGATATTTGTCCAAAAATTTATCCTTCATTTTTTCCCATGTTGAGATTGCATCTCATATGAGTCCCATAAACCATCTTAGAGATTCATCCTTTAATTTTATAGGAAATAACTTGAGCTTTTAAGCATCCCTATTGTAGTCATAGATTCTACATAAAACATTAAATTTAAACAAAAATGTGTTTGGATCCTCATTTGTCTTCCCCTTAAATTTAGGGAGGGATGAGTGAGGAATGTTTTTCATAATTACATTACCTTTGGTGGTATGAATAATAAACTCAAAGGTTGTTGATTTATTAGCAATTTTGTCAGCTTGTTGATCCTCTATGTCAGCCATTGTCAACCAATGCTAGAAGTCTCTGTTAGCTAAGTGGAGAGGTGTGGTGGGTCACTTAGGAGTTAAGAGGTTTTAAAATTCTATCTTGTCAAGTAGTTTGGGAGATAGAGGAGGGGACTGAAAGATAGATTATTGAGTGTGGGGTGGTGAGATGGGATCTTCTATATGATCTCTTTCAAAGGTACCAACTCTTTCTCTAACTTTTACTAACAAGAATATTCATTCTTATGGTGTTTACCCAATCTTATCCTTAGTGTTTTATTTGTTCCCTCCTTTGGCTAAAGGTTGTTTTATTTTTCCTATAGCAACTATTGTATTTTTTATGAACCTTCCTTGTTGATCTCATTCTCATTACATATAAATTACTGCCTCTTTATTTTGATTTTTTTGCCTGCCCTAACCTACACAAGGTTAGTGTGGTGGGGGTTGTTTTTTTTGGATTTTTATAATTTTCTACTTTACAAGAATAAAATATTAAACTATAAATAAAAAATTATAAGCTTATAAAGTGAGTGAAATAGAAAACATGTAAAATAATGAAAGGCATCATCAAGATTTTAAAACATAAGTGTGTGTCACCCTCCCCAAAAATAGTGCCCAAATGGTGAGTAAGAGATTCACCTTTCAATAGAATTCACTTGAACTCTTATAAGAAAGGTTAGCTATTGACAACTTGGAACTTGTAATTTATTAGTTATCAAACCTGAGGGTGCTTAGGCTTGATAGGATGACTCCATAATATGTACACACTTAGTTTCCTAATTTGATGCTTATTCCAATCATGGTCTAAGAATTTTAGTAAAGGAATAAATTATAGAAAAGGAAAAAAACTAGTAGGGAATGAAATAAGAAAAGATGAATTTATATTTTAGAAGCTTCTTTAATTTAATCACATAATTTAAAATAAAAGCCAATAATCATATAGAAATCAACCTTGCTAATACACTATTAAATAAAATATTTATCTAACTAACAAGGTAGTTCTTTGTATCAATACATCCAAAGGGGGACCTTCCTAATTCAATATTTAAATATGATCCTTAACACATAATTACTTTTAGCATAAAATTTTACTTTTATAAATACATCATGTAAGAATTAAAGATTTCTACAAAAATCACAATATTGTTGTTCTCTTGAAAATCCTCCCTCTCAATTAATATCTTACTATTGACTAAATACTTTAAAACAAATCTATTATTGAATATATAATAGTGTTGGTTATATTTATCTAACAAATTACATTCCCTAGATAGACTACTGAACTATGACAAGTTTGGTTTATTTGGTTAGTTTGAGTCTAGCCAAATCTTCTTGCTTTGGTTCCACCAACTTTGTCCATATCTATATGGTTGTTATAATTTCTTCTTGATATGTTATAGAATAATTATCCCTTATAATCTATTTTTGATGTTCGTGGCTAAGATATTTAATGGATATAAGACACTATGTCATATATTCCTATAGTTTTCAGCACTGTCAACTATTTCTAAGAATATACCTATTGCTCAAAACCTCTTTAACACATTTAGAGAGAAAGAAACCATAAAACAAAAGATAACTATTTATAGTATATTTTACAAGGCAAGAATCCAATTACCAAATATATATAGTAATATAATGTTATTCACATATTATGGCTATTTATGACAAAGATATACAAGGCATAACTCAAAAGTATGACAAGATAGAAGGTTATATGTAAGTAAAGGGGTACACAAAACTTGCCAATTATGGGTATCATCATACGACACTAGTGTTAAATATAATATACCTCCCCATAATTAGGGATATACTTAAGTAACAACTTAGGAGGAGGTATAGCCTTGTCTTTGGGTTGAGAAAGGGTGGGATGCAATATATCAATATATTTCTAAAACATCTAAAAATGAGTTGAAGAGTTATTATTTATTCCATGGAAGTAAAAAATATGATTGTTATTAGACTTTGAGGTCTACTAATGGAAGAGGTAGAAGGAAAAGTTGGGGAAGGATGAATAATTGGTAGTCTCTTGTCCAATGACTGAAAACTTTGTGAATATCAAAATAATGTTGATCATCCCATTGGGAGGGTATAGGATCAAGTTATATTAAAGGAAGAAGGCCATCACCAAGGGAAGGTAGGGTAAAAATAGAAAATAGACTAGGCTCAAATGAAGGTATAGTAGGATCAGAAATATGATGAGGCTCATCTAAAGGTAGAGAGGGATTAGGAACTCAATTAGGTTTAGTTGGATGCATAAAAGGATTAAGAGTAGTAGATAACATCTCTATGGGAAGCAAACAAGAAGGATCCTAGTATCTAGAAAAATGGTAAGGACCGGTCATGGCATGATCTATGAGCATGCTTATAAGAGGCTCTACTAAAATTGGAGGTGTACTATGTAATAATTCCATCTATACCCTATAAAAAATAAGAATAATTATAGAATTAGGACTATAAATGAAGGAATCTATAAGATGAATGAAAAGATTGAAATAAAGAAGTATGATAGCGAAGAATCTCAACATCTGTAGCCTAGACAAGTCCTCCTAGAAATGGGCTGTCTAAAGAATAACAATCATCATAATCAGGGGTATATAGGTCAATGGTGCATGTAGGTATGATCTTATCATAAATTTTTTAATGATGAATAAAATGTATATTACTAGTTAAGACCATAGGTATATCATCGATATGAGGTTGATAGGAGTGTGGTTGTAAAGAAGGAGGAAGTTGGGCGATGATATGTGGGGAAAGATCAAAATTTTTGATCTTGAGGATTATCTCATCTAAATCATCATCATAAAAATATAGGAGGTTAATTGGTATGTTCCTAATGATTTCAGGGTGACCATTATAACCTTAGGTAGAATTAATAGGGTAATTGAAACATTGAGATTCCCTAAATGAGATACTAGGCAAAGGTTCAAGGATAAAAATTTTAAAGACACCACATTCTTATAATTTTTTGAAATTATAAGGGTTTTATCTCCTTAAATCTTATAAATAACACAATTATGGGGGAATTTGATGCATTGACATGTGGATGAGGCAACAAATCTCATTCGATGAGTCCAAAGTCTACCAAGCAAGATGTTATAAGAGAGGGGAAAGTTAAATATCATAATTTTCATGTGAATAGTGATATAACGGATAATAATAAGAATCCACATGTAAACTAAAGGAGGCATTTACCTTATATCATATCCTTAACATGTGATACATGTGGACTTGATATTCTATTTGGAACATCTAAGAGTTTTAATGAAATCAAGGGAGGTAACACAAGTACCTAAACCCTCATCAATCAAGACATGCTTTACTTGGATATGGCCAATTTGGATGATAATGAATAGGGGAGGATCATTTTCATGAATAAAAATTTCATCCAGAATCATGGAAGCAATAAGAAACTTAAGGGAAAGAGAAGTGTCCATTTTTTCATCATGTATGGACATCTTGTAATAACCCTACTCGGGTCAACTAGAAGCATGTGAATTTTATTTAATTGCATTTTTCCTTTTTCCATGGATAATTCAATTTTTGTTTATTTTAATATAAAATAGAGAAAATCCATAATATCATTAAATTATAGAAATTTAAGTGATAATTTCATAAATTACTAATAATTTAGATTTTAAATCTAATTTTGCTAATAATATTTTCACTAGCTTAAATGATACAATGTACCAATTAATTAAGATACTAAAATATAATAGTAAACCATAGAAATAAAATTTTCATATCAAGTAGAAATAAACACACCATGTATAAACCATTTTTAATTCATTCTAACATGTGCTAACTACATTGGTGTGTGCAGGGTTCTCGCCAATTCTTTGTCATCCTTTGATATCTCCATCTACATCACCCTCTTCGATGATGTTTTCCCTCTAGCATTGTCTAAGGGATGGGTTGTATTATGTTAAACTCACAAAAAATTAGGTAGTTAGAACATAATAGTCATGATATACATTCATCATAAAATATACCTAAAATGACAAATCAACATGATCATAAAGTAAACATATACTTACAGTTAACTCATAGTAGTGTGATCATGTAACCTAAACAATATCCTAATATCCCATAATAACATATATCTCAAATCTTAGTCAAAATATAACCAAATTAGATGTGTCAAATATAAATATCAATGGACAATCAAATAGTTTACTTGGCAAAGAATTGAGATGTAACACATCTCTTCACATTATTGAAGGATACTACTTTAAGACCCAGACATGGTAGCTTCACATAATATTAGAGGAGGATGAGGGATGTAAATTTTAAAAAATAATTTCATTAAATAGTTTCAATGACGGGGGGAATTTCTTATTAATTCAAGAAAGAGTATTCAATATAGAGATGATAAAGTTCTGCAATGGGTCCCATTCATCATAACCCATAGGGGGGATTGATAGATATAGGTGCATAATGTTGCAAGATCTCTTGTAAAGGAGGTTTAGAACTGAAATCAAATTTATGTTGGTAAGATGTATTTATTTTAGTTTGAGGATAAATAGTTTGGTTTTATATAGATGGTAGGATGGTTGATTGAGGTATTTCTTATGATTGGGTTGAATAAATACTATTGAAAGGTCAAGGAATATTATCTATATGTGTAGATATTGGAGGAAGATTAGAAATAATGTGAGAGGTATGATCAAGTTTAATTTTTTAAAGTGGATCTTGGAAATTTATAAGGTCCTCTTGCCCCAACTCTATGAGATGAGATGGGGAAGTATATTGAATGATGTAGAATGTTTGATGCATGGGTGTTGAATTAGTATCACTAAAATCAACTAATATTTGCATGTTGGTCATATTTACCATATTTTATTCATTTGTAGTGAGGTATATAATAATTTCAATAGTATTTTTAGGATTAGGCTTATCCTTGCTATCTTTATGATTGGGAAGAGGGTCTCTATATATAGTAAGATGAGCATTAACTTGATTTAAAGATTGATTATTTTTTTTACATTTTGTGGGATTTAAAAGCTATGTCATATGCTTGTTGGTGCTTGCGAATGAGTGATTTATGATCAAAGTTTGGGCCAAGAAGAAAATCCATATCTAGATTATGT
Source organism: Torreya grandis (assembly GCA_037957365.1). NCBI lineage: Eukaryota > Viridiplantae > Streptophyta > Pinopsida > Cupressales > Taxaceae > Torreya > Torreya grandis. The sequence continues at coordinate 191,215 of JARHVA010008094.1, forward strand.
AATTATCTATAAGTCTCATGAGAGTGGCCCCAATTCCATGAAACCAAAAAAAATTATTTGGATCATCCCATGTTTTCATTGGATGAGTGGGGTCATGATCTCATAGTAGAGGCCTTGGAATATGTTTTTAAAGTTCAAATAAGGATAATGTTTTTTAGACATTGATGTTGTTTATTTGAGAAAATGTAGGATTATGAGTGTTTTTTGGAGGGGGAACATGCTCTATAATGTTGTTAGGAATAATGGCTTGAATATTTTGAAAGTGTCATAAGTATCTATGACACCATTATTGATAGCATGATACTTTTTTTTAATGAGCATGTGAATACCCATGGTAGGTTGAGATGGTTCAAATTGGTGTATGAGAAAATCTTGACACTTACCTTGGTTAAGGGATTTTTCCAAAGTTCTTGGGGAGAAAGTCATAACCTGATGTTGTAACTTAGGGTATAGAGCATTAGTGAATAGATGAAAAAGGTTATCATCTACCATATTATGATCACATTTGTTAGACAAGTTACTCTAACATTTAATGAAAGCTTATGATATTTTAGTCTCAAGTTGCTTACAATTGATGAAGTGAGCTAAGTTATTCTCAGGGAGATCACTAGTTTGAAACTATTATATTTGGGAGATAACCAAATATTCCAAGCTAGTGATAGAATGGGTTTTTAGTTGATTGTACCAATCTAAAGTATCTTCTGAGAATATTTTAGCTAATATCTTGGTAGAATCAAATGTATTAAGTTTGTCCCAATATTTATGTAGGTTACGAAATGTTTTAAAATGTAATGTGGGATTGATAGACTCATTGTAGGTTATGGTAGGTGTGATACATCCTATATCAATATTATTAATTTGAGTTACAAGAGGTTAATTTTGGAGATGTTTGATTATTTTATTAATGAGGGGTGGTTGATGAATAAGGTTACCATGGAAATCCATAAGGGGGTGAGGGGGAATTTTAGTTTTGAACTCCTCATAAAACCTATTAAGGTTAATTTTAAAGATTAATGAGATGGTTTTGAATCTAAATCATTTGATTTTTGTTATTTTTTTGAATAGTATGCATTTGATTGAGTGTTTTTAATAAAAATTAACAAAGTTTGGGTAGTATTTTGACTAGTGTGTGTAACATGTGAAGCATTGGTATTGGTATTAGAGGCGTGAGTTACATTATGAGTAGTAACATGCAACACACTAGTGAAATGGGAAGCATTGTTTGAAAATGAAACACCAGTAGCAGTATTAGCATTGGTATCAAAAGATACACTAGTAGAATGATTATGGAGAAGGGTCTTTGGAAAAGGCCCACTAGAGGTTGAACCTACCATGTTAGTGGATCACTTGGCATGAAGGCTAAAAAGGTCATATAAGAATATGTCATGGTGTGTGAAGGAGACAAAATAGAAGGAAAGAAGTGAGAATAAAAGAAAGTGTCTCCCTTGAATCTATGAGAAAATGTTGGGGAGGGTGAAAGAGGCTCTTCTACTTGAAGACCTATCATAAGATTATAAATGGTTGAAGGGTCCTTTCATCTATGTTAAGGAAATTCATTAATGAAGAAGATCATTTAAGATGTGTAATATAATTCACACTCATATTCTAAGGTAAAAAATGATTAGGAACTAAAGATGAATGAGGAGTCCCATAATTGGTAGTGCAAGTGGTAACATGAATATTGCTTTCATCTAAAGTGGAAGCCACAAGATATTTCTTGGGAAACCTATTAGGATGGGTAAGATTGATCATATTTTTTGGATACAAATCTATATTATCCTCAAATAGGAAAGTCATGATTGGAAAAATAAGCTAATGAGTTAACAAAAAGATAAATCAAAAAATAGGATACATAATCATACTAGCCAACTGTGTTTTGTAAAATAAGGAACACAATAGAGAATAAGAGGACACAATCATGTAGGTCAACTATGTATTATTGAACAAAAAAAATGAAAAGAAATAATAGGACATAGTCAAACAAGTTGATTATGTACTTCTTAGATAGGGAATTGAATAAGAAAATAAAGAGACAATGATGGATAGGATGACCATGTACAAAAGGTAAACAAGATGAATAATATGTAAGAAATTGTGTCGATAGGGAAAACAATGTTATGAAAATAGAGGAAGATTTTTCAAGATAATATATAAGAAAATGAAATTAAGCACTCAAGTAATTGGATCAATGTGATTGATCCAATTGGAACATACAACACAAATCTTGCACCAACATTGACTAATGCAAGTTTTGTAATACAAAATACAATGATCAAAGAGTAAGAAGTAACTTTAAAGTAAATGCTAATTAATTGGTCATTCCTAAGTGTTATTAAGTTATAATAAATTTTGAAATTAATGTGATAATAATTTGGCTATAATAAGGAATTAAAAAGTAATCTAAGGATGTTTTCAAGAAGCTTAGGTTGAAAGGGATATGTATTGGCAATGGTACTAGCTTGGTATTGGGGCTTACTCCCTTACTTCACAATCCTATAATGATAATTGTATCAGGTGATTTTAAAATATATACCATCAACCATGTGTTTATACTTGGATAAAAAACTAAGTTGGCTTCCCCCTTGGTGATGAAATCCAAATGGATATGCCTACGAGAGATAAATGTTTAATGTTTTTTAGTGTAAAGTGATCTGGAAGTGTGTGCAAAAGAGAAAAATAGTGTGAATAATAAATAAATTTAAAAATCACCCAATTAATATATGTTTATTACTCTAATCATGAAAGTAACTGAAATTAAAGTGAATTAATTACTAGCAGAAAGAGGTTAATTCTTTGACTATGAAGAGTATAGAGTCAATTCAAGCAACACTATATGTAAGTAATGTAGAATAGAGTTGACTGGGTCATTACTGTTCTATATAAACAAGATCTATAAGAACAAGGTTGAACACTTCAAAATACAATATAATAGAATTGTGTCAAACTAATTGAACCATTTGGTTGTATTGCTACAATTTTATAGACTAAAAACTTGTGAAAAATAGTACTAAAAAAGAAAAAACTAAAATGATATAGAGAGTAAGAATGAATCTTGGTGGGATTGAAGATGCTTAGATTATAAAATTTTATGTTGTGATGCTCAAGTTATGATTCAAATATTCTACAAATAGAGTTTACTAGCTTAATAGAGTTTGTAAAATTTGTGTGATGAAAATAAGTTGTGAATAGAGTTGAATATCTTGGCTATATTTGTAGACCTGTATCTTTAAAAAGTATAACTATGAACATAATTGACTAGTTTGACTATGTATGCAATTTGGTAATTAAAGAAGAATATCGTGTCAAGTTGATTAATCTATTCCCCTATATTTGGAGAAGACTTGCATAGATAAAACAAAGTTTTTTTAGGAAAATCATGTGTTAAAATTGTGCACTATATATTAGAGCTATAATTATAGGTTTGATACAGTACTACAAAAATAGAAATATATAATATGATGACAAAAATGAATGTGTGAAAGAAAACTTATAAGGGTTTGATTCACATCAGGTTCACTAAAATGTATACAAAGGAAAAATTAGTTGACCTATTAATCAATCATAACTCAAAGAAGATAAATAATACTTAAACTTTCGATTGTTAATACATTATATATTTAGGGTCATGACCAAGATGGATCTGATAGACCTAACCAATAAATCTCTTACCATAATAATATCAATACATAGGGTTTTAAATCCTCTAGTCAAGAAACACTATGTAATAACCCTTGATAGTTCCTATGTTTTCTTATTCACAAAGTATATGCAAAGTAATGTAAAATATAATAGAGTGATCACCAAATCTTGTGGCACAAAGTGGGGGTAATAAACATAAAAAGTAAACATGCATAAGAGATCTATACTGAAGTCAATGTCTAGGAAATCTTAATGCATGGTAGAGAAGTAAAAATGCTAACCTATATACTATTACAAAGGAGGAACAAAGTTAGGAATACTTAACTTTGAAGATGAACCTGTTGAGCATAAATCTCTCTCTTGGCCAAGGTGCTTCACAAGAGGTTTTTGTGGTATGTAAGGATAACAAGGATAAGTCAGCTCTAGGCTACACAAATTTTATATGAATCCAAAATACTTCTCCATAAGACAAGATTTGTATCTCCAAAGAAAGTATTGAAACCTTAATCTATGTTCCTCATGTAGAATGGTGGATAAACAAATGCATAATATAATATTCTTATTTTTCTCTTTCTTTTAAAATGATAGAAATGGATGTGTATATATAACTGAGTCTAACCCTAAACCTTTTCAAAAGTTTAGATGGTAGGGTTATCCCAATAAACTTTGTATCATCAATTGATAAAAACAAGTTAGGTCTTAGTCTAGGTCAGTCAGAGCTGACATACACCCATAACATGATTTTAATAATTTAAATATAGGGTCAACCCTAGTCAATAGTGTAATATAAACTATCAAAAAGGGTTTTAGGCTTCGAAAGTGGATAAGTAAGGTGTTTAATTACTTGGAAGAGTGTGTAAGAGAGGTTTCAAGGATTAGGGAAGTACATATGATAAGGTTTTTTAGATATCAAGTGGTAGTATATGGGACAATAATCTTGTGAAACACCAATGGGCTGCCCACCCCTTTCCTAGTACACCCTTTAAGGTGTGTACTCAAAGAGATTGAGACTTGATGGGTTCCTGCAAGAGATAAATCATCAATAATTGATAAAGTAATAAAATATTGTGTGTATATAGAGATAATGTACACATTTCAAAATATCCCACATAAAGACACAAACACAAAAATAAAACTCAATCAAATTTATTTTAAGCACCGAATTCAAGTGTTTGTTCTTTTTATAACACCAAAATAAAATGTGATGAGTGTTTAGTTGAATAATCACATATTTGACAAGTGAAAATATACAAAAAATAAGTTATTAGTCTCAAATGTGATCTTTGACAAGTAGATAGGGTTTCCAAAGTCAATATTTTAAGTCTTTGTTTGTGTTTTCATCATTTCATAGAGAGATTTGGTCATTTGGTGATTTCATTATTCTTTAGGTTGATTTCACCATTTAAAACAAATAGAGAATAAAATATATAAAATTACATTTCCAAAATTAGGGTTAGTAAATATGCTACTACATAAAGCATTTCCACCACTAAAAATCATAATTATGTTATTACTACTTATAATTTCACTAATGCATAAAATAAATACATAGAAGGCCTAAAACAAAATTTTCTCTATTACCAGTCATAGTATTGTTGTTATTCACAGAGTTTCTATAGATTTGAACTAAGATTTTGTCATTTTTTAAAAACAGATAGTTAATCAAAATAGTCATAATTTTCCCACCATACACCACTTTTCTGCCACTACTCAGAATGATTTTACTGATCCTTGTAAACATAGTTTGAAGGGCAATTTCACTAATTCATAGTGATTTTTTTCCATTTATCAAGGTGATTACAATGATTTTACAAAATAAAATGTAAAACAATTAGAAAAATAAGAGTAATTTCTACCATTTCTAGTCATGATTTTATTACTATTGGGAGCATTTTTGTTGCTTAATAGGGAAATTCAATTGTTGTTTTTGAAAGACAAGTTTTGTAAAATTTTAAATAACATAGGGTAGACTAACTTAAATTTTGTACTAAGTTTTATCCTAGAATGAGGATAAGATGTCTTTAAATTTTATTATGGGGTATTGGTCTCACTAGGCTTGTTATATATAACAATTGATTGAAAATGGTAGTTTTATAATTAGTACAAAATAAAAAACAACTGAAACATACTAATAACCTAGGCACATGTCCTTTGATTGAGCAAGATAAATAAGATAACAAATAAAAAACAAGTAAATGCAATTATTATACATTTACTTGTGACATCCTTGCTTAAAAAGAGTGATGTGTTTGAATGTATTTATTAAAGGCTTATATAGTGCATGTGTGCAATCTGAAAACATAACCCATTTCTAACTTGATAATTTGATGAGGCATGATGAGGCTGTTTAAGATTTATAAGACTATTTGAACAACACTTCATTATCAATTGAAATCTTATTAAAATGAGGTGAGAGTTCCCCATTTTATACATTTTTTAGATCAATGTGTGTATACAAAGGAAAATACAACTAACCTATTTATCAATCCTAGCTCATAGAGATAAATCTTACTTACACTTCCATTTTTTGTTACATTACATATTCAAGGTCATGACCAAGATGGATCCATTAGACCTAACCAAGGGGTATCTTATGACAATAATATCACTAGAGAGGGTTCCAAAGCCTCTAGTCAAACAACACCATTCAATAACCCTAGCTAGGTCCTATTTTTTCATATTTACTAAGTATATGCAAAATAAATTAAAATCTAATCTAGTGTTCACCAAATCTTGTGGCAAAAAATGGAGGTAATAAACATAAAAAGTAAACATGCATAGAATAATTATAATTAAGCTGTGTATAGATATAACCCTAATTCATGGAGAGAGAAATATATTCAAAAGCCATTACCTATGCTACTTATGTCCACTAAAATAGAATACTAAAGTTAGATATACTTACCTTAAAGATGAACCCATTGAGACTCAATCTCTCCCTTGGCCAAAGTTGATTTACAAGATGTTATTTTGGTTTGTAAGGATCACTAAGATAGGCCTAAGCATTCATGATTTCTCCACAAGACAATATCCTTCTCCAAGTATAAAACCTAAAAAATAAATCCTCAATTAGAATTTTCAAAGATTAAATTTTAAATAAGTGTGAATGAATAATTAACTTTGTTATCTCTCTAATAAATGGTGAAATAAATGTGTCTATATAGATGAATCTAACCCTAGACCTTTTTAAAAGTTTAGTCAATAGAGTCGACCTAATTTGGTTCTATATCCTTATTTGATAAAAATAAGTCAGGTCTTGATCTAGGTCAGCCAAGGCCAACTTGGACCCATAAAATGAAAATATCTATTTGATTACATGGTCAACCCAGGCTAACATTGTTCAGCAAATGTCAAAAAGGGTTTTAGGCATAGATAGGGGATAAGTACGATAGTGAATTTCTTGTAAGAGTGTGTAAGGGAGGTTTCAAATCTTAGGGAAATGTATATGAGATGTTTATTTAGATATCAAGTGGTGGTATAGGGGACAATAATCCTACAGAACACCAATGGTCTACCCACCCCTTTCCTAGTGCATTTTTTAAGACATGAATTCAGAGAGATTGAGATTCAATGGGTTCTTTCAAGAGAGAAAGAATTAATAATTGATCAATTTTGAAAATTTTATGTGCATACATATTCCCCCCTCAAATTTGGTCACATGTCACTCATGTGCAACACAGGATGGTGCTTCGAGAACATAACAACACACAATCTGAAGCAAAATAAATTATAGTATTTTAAAGCATAAAATAATTGAAAGTAAGTGGATAAAATGAAATAAATAAAAAATAAAAGTGATGTATACGTAACTTATATTTATTTTTAGATGGTTGTGTGTTGTTTTTATAATTGTAGTCATGGAGGGTGCAGAGACTACTTTGAATACACCCAGGGATACAAAACTAAATAGCAAAATTGAGTAAACACAAGAAAGCCAAGATAACTAAAATAATGTAGGCATGATGTACTTATAAATTTGGGAAGTTGGGGTGATAAATAATAAGTTATGACCAAATGAAAAATTCAAAATTGAGAGTGAATCTGGTAACCAAAAATCCAAGGCTACTAAATGATCAAAAAACTCAAACAAGTAAACCTTAAGTAAGAAAGGCAAAACACCAAGTAAAACTAAGGATATAGGAAAAAATGGTAATAAAACATCAATGTGATAAATAAAAATCCTTATTTAAACAAATATTGGAAATAAAATGGTAAAACAACTTTGATGAATGAGCAGTAACAATCCTTACTCAATCATCAATGGAAAAAGTGCATAAAAGGGAAAACAACATTTGTGAGTGAGAAGTAAAAAAGTCAACTTCACTCAACAATGGAAAAAGTAATATAAAATAAAAATAGATGCATTTGTCAAGAAAAAAGAAGTACAATAATGGAAAATATATAAGTAAACCAAGGAAATTCTAGATATGGAAAGCAATGATATAAAGTAATCCATAGTCACTAAATCATACTATTTTGTTTTAAGGATAGATAAAAAAAAAGTAGCGCTAGCATGTTTTTAATTTGTGAAGAAGAGGGAATATATAAGTGGAAAAAAATTCCTTGTCAATGGGAGAAATGAAATGGATGGTGGGGAAAATGAAGAAAAAACCAAGGTAGAGAAAATCTTTATCGAAGTCAAGACACTCAAATTAGGTTTCTCAAAACAAGAAGACTTTTGACATCAAGTACTTTGAAGAACTTATCCTAGCCACAAAAATATTAGGTCAAAAAATAAAGTGTGAATATCATCCCATGAAAGATATATGCATGCACATTAAAATGGAATTACCTTCCCACAATGTGTTCTCCATTCCTTAGGGCCCCTTATAGAGTCGTCAGTCTATTACAAAGATTGGGTAATTGTGAGAGAAATTAGGTTGAACCATATTTTTTTGAATTATACTATTTTAATATACTATCATACTTCACCCCAATGGACCTCATCTCTATCATGAGGCCAACTATGGAGTTTGATCTTTGATTATAAGTAAGAGATGTGCTATTACTCACATATTTTAGTGTGATTTTGATGTTTGACTTTGTATGTTGGCTTTTGTATCATTGTTTTTTATTTCAAATGATTTGGATTTTAAAATTTTTATGGATTTTTCTATTCCTCCTCTATACAGATTCAAATAACCGAACATGGGTGATTAAAATGACTATCATTTGAAAACATTTGAACTTGGTTTCCAAGAAAGATAATTTAGAGAGCATGGTGTCTAAGAGTCTTGATAATTTAGGTGAAATAAAAGTCTTATCTTGACTTAAAACTTTGTTTATCTAGAGTGGAATGAAAGGAGAGGGAACCAATAAGAACGAAACATGAAACAATTTGAATTAATTCAAATTGTAAAACATGTGACAAAGGTAAAAAAGGGATACAATGGTAGGGAAGTGTGATTCCTTATAATAAGAATGAGGTAAGTGTAGGAAAACATGTTAAAACTTTATTGTTGTGAAAATTTTATCTACAAAAGAAGAAAAAACTAAAGCTAATAATAAGGGATCATAAACTTATAACCATTGCTGACACATTTGAGAAAAGGAACACTAAATTTAAAGATGGTGATTTTATGAGGAAGGCCTGGTTCTTTCCAAGGTCTTACACTACAAATCATAAAAGAGAAATCTAAAAGGGTGCATAAAGCATTAAAAAATAAAGGATAAAGATAATATTTATGAGGAAGGTTTTGTCTTATCCATGGTCTTATATTACAAATCACAAAACAAAAACCCAAGGGGTGAAAAAATCATTTTAAAGTAAGAATATAATGAGAACAAAAGGAAATCATGAGGAAGACTAGGTTATATCTATGGTTTTATAATGTTACTCATGAGAAAAGATAAATTAAAGGACCAAAAAGAAGGAACTAAGGTTTATGGAAAGAGAAATTACTGAAGAGGGTAAGACCTATGTAGATATATTGCAAAAAAATTTATAAGGAAAGGATATAGAAATTATTATAATAATGGAAATATTTAGGTAAAAGACTTCTTTAAAAATTATGTGTTGGTGGGCTCTTTGAAAATATGGCCTTCATTAGTTTGAAGGCAATAAGTGCTAGGATCAAGGATGTATTTTACTAAATAAGGGCCCCATCATTTTTGGGCATATTTTCCTTCTTTTATTGAATATCATCCTATGGAGATTATATACATTAAAATTAAAATGGACCTACCTTCCCACAACGTGTTCCCCATTCCTAAAGACCCCCTTATAAAACTATCAATTTATTATGAATATTGGGTACTATGTAGTGCCATAAATGTTTTTGAATTATTCTATCCCAATATACTAGCCTACTATAACCCAATGGACCTTAGCTCTATCATGAAGCCAAATGTCAAGTTTGAGATTCGATTTGAGATAGGAGATGTGCTATGAATCATATATTTTGGTGTGATTTTGAATTTTAAATTTGTATGTTTAATTTTGATCATTTCCTTTTGTTTTAAATGATTTGTATTTTAAATTTTGATGGTATTTTCTATTCCTCCTCCATATGGATTCAAAGAACTAAACATGGGTGCTAAAAATGATGTTCATTTGAAAACTTGGGACTTGGTTAATAAGAAAGAGAATTTAGAGAGCATTATGTCTAAGAGTCTTGTCAATTCATGTGAAATAAAAGTGATACCTTATCTTCAACCTTGTTTTATTCAAATTGGAATGAAAGGAAAGGAAATCAAGGGGAATTAACATGAAACATTTTGAATTACTTCAAATCGTAAAAAATGTGAGAATGGTGAAAAAGGGACATAATGATAGAGAAGTATGATTATCTATCATAAGAATGTATGGAAGTGTAGGGAAACATGCTAACATAGTTTTTTTTTCAAGTTTTATCTATAAAATAAACATAAATCAAAGATGAAAATATGAGATTACAAACTTGTAACCATTTCTTAACATTTACACTTGGTTGAATAAAAGTGTTTTTGAAATAAAATGGTGATTTTATGAGGAGAGTCTGGTCCTATCCATGGGATTACACTACAAATCATAAAATAAAAATAGAAGTGGGTGTAATATAGGAAAATGGTATTTATGGGGAGGGCATGGTCCTATCCATGGTCTTACATTGTAACCAACAAAAGAGAAAACTCAAGAGGGCACAAAAAGCATGTGAAAATAAAATGGTAGAAATGGTATTTATGAGGATGTCTTGGTCCTACCGATGGTCTTACATTACAAATCACAAAAGAGAAACCTAAGGGGGTTCAAAAAGCATTTGAAAATATAAAATCAAAAGAAGAGTGAAATGAATTAATGAGGAAGATCAGGTTCTATCCATGATATTATAATGCAACTCATGAGAAAAATAAACCAAAATACCAAGGAAGTAAACTAAGGTTTATGGAAAGAGAAAATATTAATGAGGGTGAGATCCATGAAGAAATATTGAAAAAAATGTGTTTTTTGGATAATATATAGAAATATGATCAGAAAGAAAATATCTAAGCAAAGTGTTTCTTCCAAAATTATGCATTGGTGGGCTCTTTGAAAACATGGCCTTCATTAGTTTGGAGGTGATAGGTGATAAGACCAAGAATATATCTCACTAAATAATGGCCCCACCATTCTTGGGCATATTTACCTTCTTTATCATGAGTATATTTTAATTTAAAAACTAGACCATCAACATTAAAAGTGTGAACTTTAACCTTTTTATTATGTTGCTTGGCGATACGAGCCTTATATTAGTGATTATTTTACAAAGTAATTGTTGACCATTTTTACCATAGGCCAAAATGGGTTAACCCCCTAATCAAAATCTTATATAAGGGATTTTTATAATGTCATAGGGTATGTTCTAGTTCATTTGATGTCATTTCATATGCCATTCTAGCATTGGTCATAGTCTACCTTAGTCCTTGTGTCATTTGGTGTCTTAAGGGACATTCTAGAGTCATATATACAAGTGGTAGGTTTTCATGGTGTCCAAATAGTCAATATCATGGAAATATTTCACATAGGCCTCAATAAGTTCATTTTAGCTTTCAAAGATCAAGCAATAGCTCAAAGCACAAGCCTAAGTGAATCAGGCCATCACCAAGACGTCATCCAAAAATTAATGAAACAACTCACTTGTGGATTTGATAAGTTTACTCAAAAAGCCTTGTGAGCCAAAATTTTACATCTCCATGGAGTTCTTCATGGTAGGATCATGCTCTACAAATTTCAAGTTCGTGTGAGCTTCTTATCTCAAGTTATGAGCATTCAAAGTTGGATCTATAGCATAAGACATTCATGTTAACATCAAGATTGAGCTCCACAAAGTAACCATTTAGGCTAAAAATTACATAAAAGGTTTAAATTTCATCAATATCTAATGGTTTATGTAATCTCACATACTAACACATGATATCAAATAGTTTGTGCTAGGGTCAAACACATTAAAAGGTCCCTGGGTTAAAGCCCTTTAAAGAGCTACATGCTGGATGAGATCCTACAATGTAGGTTCATTAAGTAGATGATCCAATGGTGCATGATCACTAACAGGAAAGTGGGTCCAATATATATTAATGATCAACATTTAATTATATCAATGATCTAACGGCATGAGCTTGACTGATAGGAAAGTGGGCCCAATGAGATCAATGATCAGTGTTCAACCATACCAATGATCCAATGACATGAATGAAAGTCAACATGTCAAAGGATATTCATGGTAGGAAATCAATGGACTGTATTTATTCATACCAAGGAGATCAATGACATGTATGAGGTATGAAATTAAGATTTGATAACGGGGATCTATGAGGCCAATGGGAATAAAGACAAATTGGAGTATTTTGATTGGCTTGTGTAAATTTTGATAGAAAAAGTCAAACCAAAGGAGAAGTTTTAGACTAAGGCCAACAAGGTCTTGTATGGGTCATCCCATCACCATTAGAACTCAACTAAATGCCATTAAAGGGACACATTGATGTAATCAGGTTAAAGGACATAAAAGGACCACCATTAAAGACTTATATGGACCTCTGGTTCAAGGGTTTGTGTCATGTAGGGTTCATTTTGTGACTATGTTCACCATTTTAAAAATAAATATCTATTAATATGGTGAAATCTTAGTTCTTGCAAAGACATAATGGATCTATTTTGGACCTAATATAATCAAGAAGGGGGGCTATATAGTCTATGGGTCTACATCGACATAATGACTATAAGAAGACCAATAGTCTGAGATTGGTTTTTAGTCTATAATGGACCTATGAACATGGAGATAAGTTCAAACATGATCTAGTTTGAACAAGAGGTATCATTTCAAAGGATGCCATGAAGGCATACACATAAACCCCAAAAGTTTCATCCCTAGAACCAACTACATGAAAAGGACCCTTATCTCCACTTTTACACACCACAATGAACTAGTGAAGAGCAATTAGCACCAAGACAAATCTCTAACAAATTGATATGATGGTTGTAACTACATTAATTCTAGGACCCATCTTGGGAAAACTTGTTCTCACTGTTACAACCATTAGGGAGTATTAATGAGGTAATAGTGTATTTGTGCAAACACTTAAAGTAACCCAGATCAATCAAGAAGATTCAATGAGCATAAATGCATAGGTAGTTGTAACTATGATTCAAATGAATTTGAGCTCATTTATTCTTATTTTAGCACCAAAATCTCTCTCTAGTGGCCCTTGTCTTCTATAAATATAGCCTTTGAACTATTGTTAAGGATCCCTCAGGTTGGTATGAGGAGACTATATCATAAATTATATTCTACACCTCTTGGTGTAATAAATACATAATTTTTGAAGTTTTAAAATAATCTATGCTTAGTGTTTCATATTTGTTTGATATGCAAAAGTGGTTGTCATCTTCCATTTATAGGACCAAGTTCAACCTAAGTGCTAATAAAATTTTCTTACAGGTCACCTAACATGTCTTAAGGTTAATGTCTTAGGTATAAAGTGGATAATTGACTGTAAGTACTTTAAATCAAGCCTTAACCTCATTACCCTCTAGCCTAATTCCATCAAATTGACCTCTAGGTGAAGCATTATTGCTTAGAAACCATTATAGACATTGTATTAGTTCTATTCATAGTCTATTAGTGTGATAATGAATTCAATATTAAGAGTGGATATTTGAAAATTTGGTGCATCACCTCCTTTAGATTAGGTTCAATTCATGTAATCTCTAACTCTTTCCCCCATAAGTAATTAGCTGGCATCAATAAGAGCATTTCAGGATACATCTATGGAGCTAGCCCTTAAATCTAGATGCTAATTTCCAACATAAGTACACACACATACCTAAAAATGTTCCCATATTTCCCAAATCTAGAATAATATTGAAAAAATACTTCTAGGGTGAAATATTTGGTGAGAATAGTTCTAGCACAATTAATGGGACCCGTTGTCTTCAAGACAACTTATCTAGGTGAATGCTGGTCTTGATAACATCAGCTGTAAATTGATTTGCTACTCAAAATTTGGTGAATCCTTCAAGGTATATCTAGTTCAAGTCCATTATTTTTTTATAATATTGAATTCATAATTCATGGTTCTCACTAGGTTGTCCTTTGGTAGAACATTTAATCCCATTAACCCACCCATTCAACCTAAAATTCCTCTTGAACTTTAGTATTCATAACCTAATCTACCCTTTGAAGAACAAGTAGATTTTGATAGAGAGGAAGAGAGTAAAGAGTATAAATAAATTAAATATCTTGAAGAAGAAGACATGGATAGACCTCATTCGTTCCCTACCTTTAATAGTTATAATCCAATTCACCTTCATTATATGATGCCATTCCTCCTAACGCCATGAAAGGTGTGCCCACATTCAATGATGAGAGTCGTGTCATACCTAGTGAGCACATTAGATATGTTTCTAAATTTTATAGTTTCCATAATATTTTTTGAGAGAATATTACCATTAGAATCCTTTCTATGTCCCTAAAAGGGAAGGATCTCAATTGGTATAGGAATCTAGAAGGTGGATGCATCACAACTTGGGACGAGTTTGTAGTGTTGTTGAATTTCAAATTTAGAAATGAAAGTGACCATTCCTCTCTCATATGTTCACTCAACATGATAAAAAGGGGATCCAAAGAAATAATGCATGACTTTAGTGAAAGGTTTCAAAAGACTTGGCATAGATTGCCTCCTCCCATGAGACCACCTACTAGCTTTGTGTTCCCTACTTACTTGAAAGCCATTGGGACTAAAATTTCTATCATGATTCAATATATGATATCTTCCACTCTTCCCAAAACATATGATATTACTATCAAAGTTGAGAATAGTCTCATCCAATTTGGAATATTACGTCTTAAGATGTTTATGCCTCCTTTGTCTCATACTTCTACTAGCACTCTAGAAGTGGCTCAAATTCTTAATGCCAATACCAAGTCCAAGGTTGCTCCTAATAAGGTAGAAAATATCATGGATCCATATATAGAAAATCAAATGCTAAAAGCTCAACTTAAGCAAGTTGATATGCAACTAATTTCTTATCAAAATCCATACCCTTACCAAAAATAATTTGGCTAACAATATATAATAAGAAGAGGCTAATGTCAACCTAACCTCAATATGCCTACCAATATATAGAGTCCTAACTCTACCACCAATACAAGGGAGATGGTACCAGTTCATAGAAATTTGGTGTAGGGAGAAGATTGGTAGTAAGATAAATTAATGGATTCCAATGAGAATGGATATGAAGCTTTGGTGGCTCAAGGAGGATTTATTCCCCTCCTATCAAATGATGATGAGGTGATGATGCAAGTTAATGAGGATTGACAACCTCAAGGAGAGATCTTCACTAATTTTTTGGTTAAAGACACTTTTTTGCTAAATCAAGGAATATCTATCACATATAATATAAGGGCCAAGAGGAAGGACATAAGAGGTGGAAATATCATGCCCACATGCTCATCCAATCCTCCTACAAGGCAATAAGACATAGCTATAAATGTGATAGATCCAAAACCTTCTACATTTCCATCAAGTAAAAATATGGTAATGTTTGATCCTATTCCTCAAGTTCTACATATTTATCTACCTAAAAGAGCCAAAGATAAATTAGTTATGGATTATTTAAACATTTTATGTTCTTTTAATAACAATAGTACATCCATTTCTCTTTGAGATGTTCCTCATATGCTTGGTAAAAAATAACTCCTACAAAAGTAGTTATTTACTATCTCTGCTAGTGTCTCACTCTCAAATCAAAGTTATGGCCATGTTAATCTTGAAATTTATCCTTGTACTATTGTTGAACCATCCACTAGGGCTAAGAAACCTCCACCATTTTACCTCACCCTCATTATAGGTGACAGTTTTGTATATAATTGTATAGTTGATAGTGAAGCTTTTACTTCTATCATGCCCAAAGTTATAGATAGAAAGCTAGCCCTAAAATATGAGCCACATAAAAAATGGGTCATTTAATTAGATGGTACACCTTCTAATATAGTATGAATGACAAAAGGATTCAAGGTTTTCTTGCATGATTGTCCTAGTTTTCCTATCTTGCAAGACATAGTTGTGGTTGATCTACCAACCCACTTTGAAATTTGCCTATCAAGGGACTTCATAGCCAAGATAGGTGGTTATCTCTTAGATAATTGGTATTTCTTGGAATAGTTCCAAGGTGAAAATTATGACACAACCCCTTGTGAGGTTTCATATTGAGCATTATATTGAGATAAGTTCTAATCTGAATTATGTGGCCCATGAAAAAAATGACTCTATTGTAGATGATGGAACTTTTTCCAAGATTGAGGTTATTTAAGATTTGTTTCTTGATGAATATGAAAAAAATAATTATGATCATGATCCCCATGATTTTATGGAATAAACTAATTTAGGAGTGTATTTTATACATGAAAAAGGAGTACCAATACCTATACTTGCCAAGAAAGAGGGTGAAGATGATTAGATGTGGAAGATGTTTTTTGATGGTTCAATAAGTAAAGTTGGTGTAGGATCTGGTGTTATGTTGCTCTCCCCATATAAAAAATAGTATTATTTTTCATACAAATTTCATTTTATTTTTACTTATAATGTGGATGAGTATTAAAGTTTAATTCACGGCCTTCAATGGGCAAGGAGAAAAAGAATCAAGAACTTGCAAGTATATGGAGATAGTGAATTGGTTGTGCATCAGGTGAGGAATATGGTTACTACTAAAAAACCTTTGATTAAGTCATACAATCATAGGGTATGGTATTTTCTTGAATAATTCAATGAATTCAACATTCAATCAATCTAAAGGGAGCATAATAGTCATGTTGGTAGACTAGCTACTAAAGGAGCTCAATTTGATACTCCAACTACCATAAAGGAGGAAGGAAACTGGTCTCATATTAAGATCATTATTATACCTTATATACTTGATAATGATGTATCTTGGCAAGTTTTTTATAGTGATAAACACATTACATGCTTCTTTCAAAATGAGGCTGAGTTTTCTTCAAGGAATCAAAGGAGGCTCCAAGAACAATTGGGTGATCAAACTGTGAAACTAAGAACCAATAAGATACCTAAGGGTTTGGTGACCTTAGAAGTTATCTTCAATGAGAATGATAAAAATATGAAGGATAAAGTGAGTATGTCTAAAAAGATGAAAATTATGAAAGAGTCTTGATATTCAAGGATAAACTCCTCAAACTAGGTAAGGTATGCTCTAAATTAGATAAGCAAGCATTCATTGAGTTGTGTAGAGAGTTTCATGATATATTTTCTTGGTAATACAAGGACCTCAAAGTATTTGATCCTATCCTATCACACCATACCATTGAGTTGGAACCTAGAGTTAAACTAATTAGATAGAAGTAAAAACCCATCAACCCCAAGGTTGAGCAACTCATGAGGTTAGATCTTACAAAACTCCTTGAATTTGAGTTAATATTTCCCATCAAGAATTCAACATGGGTAGCTAACCTTGTGCCTATTATAAATAATAATGGGGAGATAAGACTTTTTATAGATTTTATATATCTTATTAGAGTGTCACTCAAAAGTCACTATCCTCTACCCTCAATGGAGAAATTTTTTCAAATGGTTTTAGTTTCTTAACATTTTCTCTTCTAGATGGATATTCAAGATATAATCAAATTTTAGTCATTGAGGATGATCAGTTTAAGATAGCCTTCACTACTAAATGGGGGACTTTTTTAATAAGAAGATGCCCTTTGGTATGTGCAATGCCAGTACCACATTTCAAAGAGAAATGGATATGGCCTTCAAAGGTTTGATAATGAGATGCTATTGATTTATTTAGATGATATAACAATGTTTTCTAAAGATGTGAATGAACACATGCAACACTTGAGATAAGTATTTGAAATATGTATGCAATATGGAGTATCTCTTAGTCCAAAGAAGTGCATATTTCTTATTCATGAAGTTAATCTCTTAGGACAAATCATTTCCATGACTATTGATCCTGAAAGAATAGAGGCTATTATAGGATTATCAATACCCTTGCATAGAATTTTTTTTCAAGTTTCTTAGGTAAGATAGATTTTATAAGGAGATTCATACCTAGTTTTGCATCTTTAGTGAAACCTATCACAACTATGCTTAAGAAGAACCAAATCTTTTCCTGGACCAAAGTGGGTAACATCAGTTTTGAAGCCATAAATAAAGGAATTTGTAGAAGATCCTACTCTTGTGAATCCTAAGTTTACTAAATACTTCATGTTGTATTTATTTTCTAACCTTGATACTATCTCAACCATGCTAATGAAAAATAATGATGAGGGTGTGGAGTATCCAAACACATTCTTTAGTCAAGGTTGAGAATATTATGAAGTCAAGCACAACTTTGTGGAGAAATAGGTCCTTTATACTATAAGGGGACTAAATAAGTTCAGACATATGGTTTCAAATAATAGGATTCATGTTATGTTTTCTCATCCTAGTATCAAAGAGTTTCTTTTGAGAAAAGATCTTAATGAAAAGAGGGTAGGATGGATCACTAAAATAATAGAATATGATGTTGATATCAAGGTGAAAAAATTGATAAGGGGTAAAGGCCTTTGTAAACATCTATATTTGTATCTTCATGAGTCAAAGGAGGAGGCTCTAATAAATCATGATTGTTCCCAATCAGTTGGTTCATTTCATCTACAAAGTTGGACACATAATGTAATCAAATTTCTCCAAAATGTTAAGTATCCTAGTGATATGAGTAGGTCACAAAGGAGATATTTTAGCTTACAATATATTCCCTTTTATCTTGTGAATGGTGTAATCTTTAGAAGAGACATTAATGGTGTGCTATTGAGATACATTGATAATGATCAATTTGGAGTGTTGCTTGAGAAGTTCCATGATGGGACAAAAAGAGGTTATTTCTATCCAAAAATCACAACTACCAAGATCATGAGGGCAGGTTATTATTAGCCTAGCCTCTTCAAGGATTTCCATGCTTGGGTGAGAAGGTGTGGATAATGTGCTTTCTTTCTAGGAAAATAGAATCTTGTATCTCTTCATTTAAAGTCTATCCAAGTAGACCAGCCTTTCATGCAATAGGGTCTTGATTTTATTGGTATGATAAAATGCCCATTAAGTATTGATCATAAATGGATACTCACAATAAATGATTAATTTACAAGGTGGTTTGAGGAAGTAACATTGAAGGAAGACAATGATAATTCTAGCTTGGAGTTATATAAGAACAACATCAAAAGGTTTGACACTCCTACTATTATTTTAGACAATGCTCTTACTTTTATGGGTACTAAGATAACTAATTAGGCAAATAGTAATTTCATATTCTTGACCACTTCATCTAACTATTACCCTTAAGGTAATGGGTTGGTATAATCTAATAATAAGAATATGATCAGAGCCATCAAGAGAACCTTGGAGTATAACCAAAAAAATTGGCAAACCAAATTAAAGATAACCTTAATGACTAATCAGATAAATCCCAAGAGGTCAACATGGAATTCTACTTATGTGCTTGTCTTTGGAAGGGAAGCCAGATTATTTATCTCTCAAGATTTACCTACCTTAGAGTTATCACATCAACTAGAGTTTATTTATAATACCCAAATGGAGGTGATATTGATAGAATTAATGGAGTTGTAATAGACTAGAGATTAAGCTCATCAAGCTATGGAGCATCACCAAGTACTAATGAAGAGTTTTTTTGATAAGAAGGTGACATAGTATTGAAATGGAATGAAAATAGATCAAAACCATGGAGACATACTAAATTTTATTCCCTATAGACCATACCATATGTCATCATCAAGTGAAAGAAAAATAACTCTTTTCAATTAACAAGGATGAATGGATAAGATTTGCCCATCCCTATGAATGGGATAAATTTGAAACCTTGATATTGAGAACTAAAGGTTATTTTTGTAAATATTAGATTAGGTGTGTGTTTCTTTTCTTGTTGTGTTCCATAAGTGCTCATGAAACACATATGTGTTTCTTGCTTGGTGTATTATTCTTTTTTTTTTTTGGTGTATGTTAAATTTATACACTTATGATTATCTAACCCAATGTATAGGATTAGGCAACTAGTCATGGCATAGCAAGCATACCACCAAGAATGTTGACCATTTTTACCATAGGCCAAAATGGGTCAACCCCTTATATTTAAAATTTTGTATAGGGTATTTTATAATGTCATAGTGTATGTTTTAGTTTATTTTATGTCATTTCATATGTCATTATAGCTTTGGTCATAGTCTAGCTTAGTCCTTATGTCATTTGGTGTCTTAGGGGCCATTTTAGAGTCATATATGCAAGTGGCAAGTTTTTATAGTGTCCAAATAGTCAAGATCATGGAAAGAGTTCACAAAAGCCTCAAGAAGTTCAATTGAGATTTCAAATATCAAGTAGTAGCTCAAATCAAAAGTCTAAGTAAATTAGGCCATCACCAAGATGTCATCTAGAAATAAATGAATCAACTCACTTGTGCATTTGATAAGTTCACTCACAAAGCCTCATGATCCAAAAGGTTTTAATTCCATGGATTTATTCATGATAGGAACATACTTTGCAAATTTTAAGTCCACACGAGCTTCCTAGCTCAAGTTATGAATGTTCAAAGTTAGACCTATGGTATAAGATGTTCATGCTAATGTCAAGATTGAGCTCCATAAAACAACCATTTATGTTCAAAATTACTTAAAAGGTGTAAATTTTATCAAGATCTAACATTCCATATGAGCTTGCATACTAATACATGAGATATAACTATTCATTTCAAGGTCAAACATATCAAAATCCCTAGGTTAAAGCCCTTTAAAGAGCTACAAGTTGGATGAGATTATATAGTGCATGATCACTAATAGGAAAGTGGGTCCAATCTAGATAAATGATCAATGTTAAGTCATACCAATGATATAATGATATAAGCTTGACTGACATGAAAGTGGACCTAATGAGATCAATGATCAACATTCAATCATACTAATGATCCAATGATGTGAATGAAATTCAACATGTCAAAGGATCTTCATGACAGGAAATCAATGGACCATGTTCATTCATAAAAATGAGATCAATGGTATGCAATAGGTTAAAAATTCAATATTTAATAGCTAGGATTTGTGAGTCCAATAGGAATAAAGATAGGTTGGAGCATTATGATTGGCCTGAGTAATTTTTGATAGACAAAGTCAAACCAAAGGAGAAATTTTTGACCAAGGTAAACAAGGTATTTTAGGGGTCATCCTATCACCATTAGAGCTTAGATTAATTCCATTAAAGGGACACATTAATGTAGTTAGGTTAAAATACATAAAAGGACCACCATTAAAGATTAATTTGAACCTCTGGCTGAAGGGTTTGTGTTATGCAAGGTTCATTCTGTGACTATGTTTTCCATTTTCAAAAAAAAGATCTGTACATATTGTAAACTCTTGGTTCTTTAAAAGATATAAT
Organism: Torreya grandis; assembly: GCA_037957365.1. Classification (NCBI taxonomy): domain Eukaryota; kingdom Viridiplantae; phylum Streptophyta; class Pinopsida; order Cupressales; family Taxaceae; genus Torreya; species Torreya grandis. Next base: position 212,740 of record JARHVA010008094.1, read on the forward strand.
AGGTCTATTTTAGACCTAATATAATCAAGAAAGGGGGCTATATAGTCTATAGTTTTTCATCAACATAATGACTATAGAAAAACCAATAGTATAAGATTAGTTTTCTATCAATAATGGACCTATGAACATGGGGACAAGTTTCAGCATGATCTAATTTGAATAAGAGCTATCATTTCAAAGGATGCCATGAAGGCATACATGTAGACCCCAATAGTTTCATCCCCATAACCAACTGCATAAAAAGGACCCTTCTCTCCACTTTTTCATGCCACAACAAACCAATGAAGAGTAGTTATCATAGGGATAAAGCTCTGATAGATTTATCTAATGGTTGTAATTACATTAATGCTTAGACCTAGCTTAAAACAACTTTATCCTACTATTATAACCATTAGGAAGCATCAATGAGTGAATAGTATAGGTGTGCAACCACTTGAAGTAACTTGGATCAATCAAGAAGCTTGAATGGGCATAGGTGTAGAGGTAGTTATAACTATGGTTCAAATGAATTTGAGCTCATTGATTCTTATTTTGGTGCCAAAATCTATCTCTAACAACCATTTTATTATATAAATATATCCTTTGAGCTATTGTTAAGGATCCCTCAAGCTAGTACAATGGGACTCTGCTAAAATTGTATTTTTCACCACTTGGATTAATGAATAGAGCATTTTTGTATTTGTTTACTAATCTATGCTTAGTGTTTTGTATTTATTTGATATGAAAAAGTGTTTTCCATCTTCCCTTTGCATCTCCAAGTTTAACCTAAGTTCTAATAAACTTTTCTTGTAGGTCACCTATCATGTCTTAAGGTTGATGTCCTAGGTATAAAGTGGATAATTGAAATTAAGTGCTTACAATCAAGTCCTACCCTCATTGTCCTCCATCTTAAGTCCATAAAATTGACCTCTATGTGAAGCATTATTACTTAGAAACCATTGTAGACACTGCATTATTTCTATTCATATTCTATTAGTGTGATAATGAGTTCAATCATGCGAGTGTATCTTTGAACATTTGGTGCATCACCTCTTTTATAGTAGGTTTAATTCATGTAGTCTCTAACATTTCCCCCTAAATTAATTGGTTGGCATCTATAATATATTTTAGGATACATTTAGGGAGCTATTCCTTAAATCTACAGGCTCAGTTACAATATGGGTATACCCACATACCTGAAAATGGTCCCATGTTACCCAAATCTGAAAGAAGCTTGGACAACTACTTCTAGGTTACAATATTTGGTGACAATGGTGGATAAATGGTGTTCATAGAGGAGATTAAGGGAATGAAGGAAAACTTCACGTAGTTATTCATTAGTAATGATACCATGACGATATATATGTACAGAGGTAAGTTTAAATTCTAATGATAGGATAGACTTAGAACCATAGACTAGTGAGAATGGTGTTGCCCCAGTATTAGTATGTATACTAGTATGATAAGATTAAAGTGTGAGATATAAATGGAAATGCCATTTCATGCAAGTTTCACATAAGGTATTTTAAAGGATTTTATTAATAATTTTATTTTTGGCCTCAGCTTGGCCATTGTATTTTGGATGATAGGGTGTGGAAATTTTGTGGGATATTTTGAATTTAAAGCATAACTACTTCACATCCTTATTCTTAAAAATACTACCATTATCATTAATGATATTATGAAGAACTCAAAAATGAAAAATTATTTGGTTAAGGATAAATTTATAAATGGTAGTTATCATGACATTGATGAGAGGCATGGTTTCTACCCATTTGGTAAAATATTCAATAGCCATGATGATAAAAACATGCCCATCTTGTGAATGAGGTAGTTTATTGATGAGATCTAATCCCCACATGGAAAATGGCCAAGAAGATTCCATAGTTTAGAGCTTGGTTGGTGGTAAATGGATTAGATCATCATGGATTTGGTAAGGACTACACTTATTAGTGAAATTGATAGCATCCTTTTGGAGAGTAGGCCAAAATTATCCCATACATAAGAATTTATGTGTTGTAACATGCCTGCTATAGTGACCACCACAAATTCCCCCATGTGCTTTTTCAAGGAGAGGAGGTACCTCTTCTTTCATTACATAACTAATTAGGGTACATTTTGTATTATTATAGTAAAGGATATATTTAAAATATTGTTTCTAAAATCTAGTCTTTTCATGAGAATTCATGTCCAAAAGATAAGTTTGATGTTCAAAGAATTGAACAATGTCTTTATACCATGGGCTCTATCAAATGGTGACAACCTCAATATGACATATAAGTAAATATTATTGTTGGATAGAATATGTGGACTTTCTTATTTAAATAATAAATTGGGAATTACTAAGAACTTGGTGTGGATGAAATAAGGATGTTGAATAAGAAAGAGAGTCAACAATAGAATTTTGATCTCTTAGAATGGGCTCAATGGTAAAATAAGTTAACTCTTTGGAAAGGGTAGTATCCATTTGATGATAAGTGATAATGTTTTCAATTTTACATTGGTAATCACCATTAACTTGATGAAAAATGAGTTAGGAGTCACCCAAATCATGCAAATATGGAATATCTAAGTTGAGTGATACTCTCATGCCTAAGATTAATGCTTCAAATTCTACCATGTTATTAGGGACATCAGATGTGAGCTAGAATGCCAAAGGGATTGTTTGACCATGAGGACTAGTTATAATATAGCCTATGCCAACTCCTTGGATACATTTGGTACCTTCAAAGTCTAGGGTCTAAGTGTATTTATGAAAATTGATGTTAGTTTTGGGAAGTTATTCAATAAATTCTTTGGATTTAGTAGTATCAAGAATGACATAAGTATCTTCTTGATTACTTGCTTCTAAATTAATAGTGAAGTTATGAAATTAATCTTTAAGAGAGATATCCTGGTTAAGACCTTTAATATAGAGAATGTGATCATCAAGGAGCTTATCTTGAAGATGATTGGTAGTGGGTATGGGTGTTGCTATGAGTTGGTCAACAATGACTTTCCATTTGATAGCTTTTTGCATTATAATGTAAAGGTAAAATTACATTAAGAGAACCATCACTTTCCAATTATATCTCTAGATAAGAATGCTTTGTAGAAAAAGTGATGAAGTCAGATAGAATGAACTATGATATAGGTTATTTGATAGAGCATGTAGTTATGAAGCTTTTTAACTATGAAATAAATAACGAGGCAATCACGTTCTAATTTGGTATAATATTTTTTATAATTTATGAGGCTTAGAATAATATAATAAATAACATACTCTCTTCTAGTATCATCTTGTTGAAGTATTGCCTTAACTAATATGGGTATAGAAGAAGTGTATAAAATAAAAGGATGATCATTGGAAGGTGGATGAAGTGTAGGCATATGATGCAAATATTATTTCATGTTGTTAAATGATATATGAAAAGGATAATTCCATTCTAAAGAATTACCTTTCTTAAGAAGGGAATTAATAAAGTATATAGGATAATCCATTTTTGGGATGAATCATTAGATTATCCCAAGCTTACCAAGGTATGTACAAATGTCTAGAATAGAGCGAGGAATAGGCATGTTGACTATAGAATTGATTTTAGTGGGATCAAAATCAATAGCATGAAATGAGACTAAGAACCCTAGAAATTTACTATATTTAATACCAAAGATACATTTTTAGGGGTGGAGTCTAACTTTTTTTACTTGATGAGTTGATTAAAGATGACAGCTAGATTAAAAAGATGGGTTTTGAGAGTTTTGGATTTGGAAATGAGATCATCCACATAGGTTTACATAATCTTATGTATAAGTTCATAAAAAATCTAGGTCATAGCCCACTGATAGGTAGCTTTGACATTTTTAAGGCTAAAGGGCATCTTAACATAACAATATGTGCCCAATTCCATAGTGAATGTTGTCTTATATTTGTATTTAGGGGTGACATTAATTTGATTGTATCCAAAAAAACCATCTATGAGGGACAACATGTTGTATCCAACAATGGAATCTATGATGGCATTTATCGAAGGTAGTAGAAAATTATCCTTGGGATAAGTGAGGTTGAGATTGTGGAAGTTGATGTAGATGTGAATAACCATGGAATATTTTTTGAGAATAAGAACAATGTTTGATGCCCATTTGAAATAGTTTACATGATTAATAAACTAATCATCTAATAGTTTAATAACTTATTTATGGCTTGGGGTGAAAAATTTTGGGGGAAATTTTTGATATTTTTTCCAAATGGGTTTGGCATTGGGGTATGTGATTATATTATGCACAAAATTATTAGGATAGATTCTAGGAATGTAATCATATGACCAAGAAAAAATCTCATGATATATATTGAACAATAGACTAAAATTATCATGCTTGGTTAGCATGAGTTCTTGAGAAACAATTATAGGTTGAGGACATGAGGGTGTGTCATATTATATTAGTGTGGTTTCCTTAATAAGAATAGCATTTTCATATTGAAAATGATATGGTGCATTGGGAAGAGAGGAAATGGGATTGGTTTTAAGATCGAATATGGAAATGAAGTTGTTAAAATGAGTAGCCTTTCTCTTGAAATTACCAAATTTATGATGTTGCTGAGAAGTTGAGGTTCATAGGCACAAAACAACTCAAGTATGGTTTCACTACTAGGTAACTTAGGTAGGGGTTCATAATATTCCACATCTAATTCAAGATCAATATTTTTCTTACCATGGTGATCATATATAGAATGTATCTATTATATAAAATTCAAGGGTGTAAGAAGTTGTCTTAGTCAGTTCTAGACTCATCACACTTACGTGCAAACATGTGATTGTCTTTTTGCACTCAACATTTTACACAGCTATACTAACATCAATTCACACAAGGAACAAACCTTATGTGCTCACCCAAATCATAACTGAGAAGGAACTAGGGTCCACATTGGGCTAGTTGTGCCATGGTGTAAGATTTCACTTGAGGAACTTGATCAATTCATAAAAGGCTTAAGTAGATCCATTGGCACAAGCATTTAATGGAATATGCCTAGTGGTTTAAAAGGTGCAAGCCTATTTGGGGACTAGTTCTAGATTCATAGGGGTGCAAGTCTTTGGAAAATTAAGCCTAGCATCATATAGGCACTAGAAGGGTCAAAGGACTTCTTTCACTATAAGTATTCATACTAGACTCATGATGTTAGAAAGGATAGGAACACTTGGCACATAGTCTATATACTTAGTTGATATACAAGTTATAACTGAAATCATCATATATTATAGGGATGCCATTAATGACATGAACCACAAGCTCATGTGAACATAACATACATATATTAAAATTACAACATAAGAAACCTTTTGCATTTCACTAGCAATTCAAATGATGCATAAATTATATAGAGTATGATTTAGAACAATAACCATTGTCATTAATCAAAGTTAACAGAGTATACAAAGTTCATAATAGTTAAAATAAAGTAAAATATTCTCTCAATCTACTTAACATCCTAGAGGCTCATAAGTGAGATTAGGCACTACAAATGGAGCTTTAATGGAATCTATGCTACTCCTATATCTAATGGTGACCATTATAATATATACAAAACCAATTCTCTAGAGCTTCATTGTACTAATTTCACATCATTCTACTTCACTAGTTTGAACTCATTTTATAGACTTCATGAGCAGCTCTATCAAGTTAGAATGTGCATTTAAAGTGTCAACTTGGAGCCTTGGTGATCATTCTACTAGATACATCACCTTATAAGTTTCATCCTACAGTCACCATGTATCACCCAACCTATAAGATTCCCTAACCATCCTACAAATTGGTTAGCCACCTGCTAGCTAGTGTAAGGTATACATTGATTCCTCCAGCCGACACTAAGATACCAAAAATTTATCATTACTAAAAATGATGCCTTGTGTTGATGTGTCTATTGTGATGGTATAAATCCTTATAGACCAAAATAAGGGGCCCAACATTACCCATTAAAAAAATTCTAGTCCATCTTTAGGCTATGCTATTAAGGTCTTTGGGGCATAGAACTCAAGTGCACTCTCCTTAAGCTTGGTACTAAAGTCTTCAAATCCATTTATGGAGATATTGATTTCTTCAATGATGTTATCTATTTTGGTAGAGGCCGTAATAAGGACAATCATGTTAGTCTTTTCTAGCTCCTTCCTTAATGCCTCTAGATTTGTCTTAGCCTTAGTCATACCCCCATCTTGGATTGTTCCTTGCTCACAGACCTTGTTCTATAAATCACAGAAGAGTGATTCTAGGTTTGATTCTTGGTCCTTTATCTAGGTGATAGCACAATGATATTCCCCATGATTTGTACATGATCTAACCTACTGATAGAGTAAACCTATTCCATCAACTTCTCCTTCTCCTCCTTTGCCTATTTGAGGCACATGTCTATAATTGATGTTTGGTTTGAGAAGCTTAAAAATATGGCATCAGTTGCATCTGTGCCATCCTATAGTTTCATGAAGAGGTCTTCTACCTCTTCAAGCTTAGTAAAAATCTCCTTTTATAGCATGTTATAGGGATCTTCTTGTTCTTCTTCTTATGCTAGCTTGGGTTTAACCTTGGGATAATATGCTCCACTAACACATAGATCTTATCAACCTTAATAAGGTTTTAAGTATTAATGAAAACTAGAAGAGATGGTTCAATTGTCTCTATACACTTGCATAGTTGTTATAACTTGAATTCTGTGGCTTATGCTTCATCTTCAACTTTTTTGTAGAGTTTCTTCCATTTCCTTACCCTACCATCATTGATGATATTTTTTCACACAACTTTAGTGGCCATTCTAATAAGCACATTACTAGATCAAACTAGGTTTATGGAATGAGGGTTTATTATGAGGGAGTCATGTCCTTCCTCATGTTCTTCTAGGCCTAAAATAACCTTTCTAGGTGCCTCAAAGTGAGGCTCATCCATGTAGTGATAAAACATAAATGTAAGTTATTTGCATGTCTTGGTTGTAGTGGCCTCAAGGGGTATGGCGTCAAACATGTAAAAATCTGGATACTTCTACCCCTTCTAAACCTTCTCTCTAATTCTCAACTTTGCAATATCCTTCTTGACAATGGCCATCTCTATTTTATATTCCTCCTCTTCATTGTCACCACCACTTTATTTGATGCTTTACTCAAAGGACCCATCTTCTTTTTCATTAATGGGTTCTTCCTCAGACTTTTCCCCTTTATCTACTTCTTCATCCTAAGTTTTCTCAATATTCACCTCCAAGTTTATTCCCTCAGTGTTAGCTTTGCCTTGTTCATGTTGGGGTTCCTCTTTAGTCTCCTTTTGTTTTTCCAAGGCACCAATATTTCCTTCTTTTTCTTGAGGCACCCATTCATTACTCATACGTGCCTCTTATGAAGCTTTTTATAATTTCCTAGTGTGGGTACTAAGTACCTTCTTGGTTTTTTCAATGGCTAATCCTAAACTTATAAGAACCTTCTTGGTCTTCTCTTCTTCCTTGGCCTTTGCATTTTCCTGGGCTAGTCTACACTATTCTTCAAGCACTAGTTCTTTATCAATATCTACCTTGCTTAGGCCCTATTTCTTCCATACCCTTCTCTTTTATTATTCTATTTATCAGGGTGGTGTGGAGTTATTTTTTAGATGAGGAGATTTCTATCTTTTCTACTTATTCAAGCACAATGGTTTTGCTACTTTTGAGGGCCTTTTGTATATCCTTGGCATTTATATCTTCTTCAATCTTCATGATGTAGGTTCATACTCCTTCCTTAGTCTCTTCCTCTATCCCATGTATGAGGGTCTCTTCTTCCTCTATTTCTACCAAAGTTATAGTTGAGAGTATAATGGGTCCCTTAGACTTCTTCTTTTTATACTTCTATTAGAAGAAGCAATCTATGACATGAAGGTTACATGCTTCTTAAGAACTAGAGGTATAACTTATTCATTAGAGGAAATATTTAAATTGATGCACTCCTCGATATTATAAAGTATCTCTACTCACATCTTCTAGGGGGTCTTCTCTTACATCATTGGTATTGGCTTCCATTCATCATTGATCAAGAGGGGGAGATCATCTTTTTAGGGTCATCACCCTTCTTTCATGGCTTCATTTTGTAATACAAATTAAAGATGCACTAGTTATAATTTCCCTCTTAAAGGGATGGAGGTCCATTCTATTAGAGTAATCCTCTTCATCATTTATGGATTTTACTCTAGGTTACACATACAGAAACCTCAAATTGATAATTTATTGATCTATGGTATTAATCAAGATCTCTAGATGTTACACATTGGGAATATTCCTTATCACCACTATGAAAAATTTAGTGGAAAATGCATAAGGTCACTTCATCCAGCCAAATAGGTTTTTGTCTATGAGTGTTAGGCACACTACATACAAATGTTTCATGATGGTGAAGGTCACCATTCCTACCATGTGTTGGGAAATATCCTAAGGGATGTACCATTCAATCCCAAATGCCTTGATGTATCAATCACATCACCCTTACACTCTCATCTTGTAATTTTGGGAGAATTTGGGTGGGTACATGAAGTCTTAATACTTCAATTTTAGGGATTAATTGTGAGGTGGAAACACCTAAAGTTTATCATCATCATTGGTGATCACACTTATCTCCTCGATCATTATCAATATTAGCATGGACACCCACCTAAAGGTATCACATGCCTTATGGCACTCTAGCATGTTCTTAATAATCTCCTTTAAAATAAACTTGGAGATTTTGAACTTCTCCCCTACATAATGTGGTGAGTGATGCATAAGTAAGAATTTTTGAAGTCAGACCACCATTTACCAGGGTAAAGCTTAAATCTCATGAAGTGTATCATGACCTTCATGATGGGGTCTTATATATCCTTAATAGGAAATGTGAATCCTGCCTTGTATTATCCAAAGAGGTTTTCAACCATCTCCACCTCCACATCATCCTCTATCATTTGGAAGATGTCTACCCCTATGCTTAAGAGCCCTATGATTCTATTGATGAGGCACAACAATATCTGCATACACCTCCCTATGAAATAAAACCTATTACCATGGACATGAAATAGGAGGATTTACACCAATTCTTCTAGTTTTGTAAAACTCAATATCTCATATAACTAAATTACACCAGTGGTCACTTGTTTGTCTCAAATAAAAATGTCAAAGAGGGAAACACCCATCATCATATTTTTTCCTATATCAACCATCTAGTCTTATTTGAGTTCCTACACATTAATCAATGTTTGATGGTTATAATCCTTCAATCTACATATGTGTACAAAGGAAAACCATTTATACCCCACTATGACCTTAAAGGGAACTAAATTTCTCTATATGTAAGATTTTCACTTGCCTTTGGGTTAACCATCATGATGCTAACACCTTCTACTAGCTACATCTTTTTCTTCACAATGGCTATTTCCTTCACCCTCTATACCTTCTTGGCATCCTTTTGCACTTGTGGTGGACTTATACTTAATCTCTTCTTCCCCATTCTGAATTAGCTACAATTAAAGTATGGACATTTGATTTTATCAAAGCCCTTAATGTTTCTTTGCACTTCCTCATCATCATGGAGTCTATGATTGTGACTTCTGATCTCAAGCTTTGTTTACCATTAATGATGGCCTTGTCAGTCTACAAGATTTATAATACCTATTTTATCTCTCACTCTTTCTCCACTCACCTTCTTTCCAATTCCAATGGAACACAATCTCTATCTTATTTTAACCATCTCACTTGGGGTTGTGGATGATCATATTTTCACTTATGGTAGCATTTTTTTGCTTCAACTCTAGTTCAGCTCTATGTTCATATTTTTTTAGGTTTGAATTCATATAAGGTTTGTAACCTAGTTTAGTTTTCCATTCACCTCTTTATACCTTAATTTAAGCTACCTTCTTAATGACTAGTGAGTAATGACATGGTGGCACATGGATTTATTAAAATTTTCTAAACTCACAAAAACCATGAAAATCCACCACCACAATTGCATTTATTATATATCTTTGTCCCTCCACCATCATTGCATTAAATTTTATTAATAGTTTATTTGATGAAATGACATGTGATTCAAACAGTCACTTCCCACCAACCATTAGGTTGGTTGTTAGTTATCTTGACAATATTTATCTTGCAGTTTGTTTACCTTGGCATGACCCTCACCCTTATTATGGAAACTTTAATGTAGCACTTCAAAATCATGTAATTCATCCTCCTCAGTTCCATCTCTCCTTAGTGTTTTGATTCATTTCAATTGTACTTCTCTTTCATGGTCAATTTCTCTATACTTTCATATGTTCTTGCTTCAACCTTCATTACCCCATACAAGTCCTTATGCTAGTCTTCTAGTACTTCATTCTCTATTCGTGTCTTGCATACTAGCATCTCATGTGCTTCCCTTTTTTAACTCATCCTTACATGTTTCTAAATCTGAAAAAATCCACATGCTCATAAACTTAGGTGTCTGGCCTCAAGCACTTATAAAGAGAATTTATGCTTGACTCACTTAACTGGATTTATATGTGTAAGTTCCAAAAGAGTTATTCTATGGGCTTGAAAGTGTGATGCTTATTCACTTCAAAATAAACAACACAGAACATAAGGAAATGTTTGGCTTGCACCAAATGTTATTGTTGGGGATCAACCAACAATGGATTACACTTGTGAAAGCAATAAACGCGGAAATAAATCAGATAGATAAGTAACTAAAATGATAAATAGCACAGAACAAGATATACAAGAAAACACCCTAAAAACTTGTATTAAAACTCTTTACAATAGGAATACAATTGAAGAAACTTCGTTCTTCCACACCTCTCTCAGATGCACACAAGATCTCTCACTAGATCTCTATTCCTCAAGAGCTCTCTCTCAAGTACAATCAAATCCAACGATCTGGATTGATGCAACTCAGTACTGTCCTTCAAACATTCACAATGTTCTACTCATACAGTTCTACTCTCTAAGCTAAGAAGATCTTTCCTACATATAGAAATAGGAAACTTGAGCATGCTCTTACAACAAACAGTTAAGCCTCTTCAATAAGGGCTCTAAAAATAATATTGCTAATAATAGAGATGCGAGCTTGAGACTACAACTCAAACTCATCATGAAAACACTCGCTTCTGCCCTCGGAAATTGCTTTCTAGACACACAGGTAACCGACGTCGGTTCCTGCCTGTTCGCCTATGACCGTCGCTGGCTGACCCTACTGCCGACGTCGGCGCCTCTACAACTGCAACTGACCAACGTCGGTCGCTCCTGACCGATGCCGGTGTTTGTGTAGACCCGAACCTATTTTGTATGCTCCTTGGTGAAGCTTTTAAGCTCCACACCCTAACAATCTCCCACTTGGAGATAAACAGCTGCACCAGTACCTGTACAGCATCTTCTAGCTCCTCCATCTTCAACTTAATCATGAAGACCAATAGAAGTTGAATGCAAGTTCAACTTCTCCTTTGTAACCGGCTTGGTTAACATATCCACCAGATTCCTATCTGTATGGATCTTCTCCAGCTTCAACTCTCCATCTTCCAATACCTACCATATGAAATGGTACCTTAGCTGTATGTGCTTGGTTCTTGAGTGAAAAGCTGAGTTCTTAGCTAAATGGATTGCACTCTGACTGTCACTATACAATCTACAACTCCCAAGCTCCCTTCCAAGCTCTTCCATGAACCGTGTCATCCATATCATCTCCTTGCTAGCTTCTATGGCTGTAATATACTCTGCTTCTGTAGTTGACAAGGCAACAACCTTCTGCAACTTAGATATCCAGCTAACCGCCGTTCCACCTATAGTAAAAACATAACCTGTGGTGCTCCTCCTGCCATCCAAATCCCCTGCCATATCTGAATCTACATAACCATGTAGAGAAGTATCTGAACCTCCATAGCACAAGTGTCTACTGCTGGTTCCTCTCAAATATCTAAGGATCCACTGAACTGCTTTCCAATGTTCCTTACCTGGATTGGCCATATACTTACTTACTACTCCCACTGCTTGGGCAATATCCGGTCTATTACACACCATTGCATACATCAAACTCCCTACTATGGAAGAATATGGAACCTTACTCATGTACTCTACCTCATCATATGAATTAGGACATTGTTCTTTGCTTAACTTAAAATGTCCAGCCAAAGGTGTGCTTACCAGTTTAGCATCCTGCATATTGAACCGTTTCAACACCTTGTCCACATAATCTTCTTGAGACAATATCAACCTGTGATTTTTCCTGTCTCTCTTAATGCTCATACCAAGGATTTTCTTTGCTGCTCCCAAATCCTTCATAGCAAACGTTTGAGCTAACTTCACCTTAAGCTCAGAGATATCCTGCATGTGAGATCCTGCAACCAGCATGTCATCTACATAAAACAATAGAATAATATATCTACCGTTATCAAATCTCTTGAAATACACACAATGGTCTGATTGACACCTACTGTAGCTATGCTCAGTCATAAACCTGTCAAATTTTAAGTACCATTGCCTAGGAGCTTGCTTGAGGCCATACAAGCTTTTCTTCAACCTGCACACAAACTTCTCCTTACCCTTGACCTCGAATACTTCTGGCTGTTCCATATAAATTTTCTCATCCAAATCTCCATGAAGAAATGCTGTCTTAACATCTAGCTGCTCAAGATGCAAATCCTCAAAAGCAACCAAAGACAATACAACCCTTATTGAAGTCATTTTAACAATAGGAGAAAAAATCTCACCAAAGTCAATACCTGGCTTTTGTGCAAATCCTTTCACTACCAATCTGGCCTTATATCTCATCTATCCATCCTCACTTTCCTTCAACCTATAGGTCCATCTGTTCTTCAGTGTTCTCTTACCAGCTGGCAATTCAACCAAATCCCATGTTTGGTTCTCTCTTAAGGACTCCAACTCCTTAACCATGCCACGCTCCCACTTACTCCTGGACTCCACCTGTAATGCTTCTTCAAAACTCTCTGGTTCTCCACCATCGGTTAGCAATAAATAATATAAGGAAGGAGAATATCTAATTGGAGGCTTACTTACCCTTTCAGACCTCCTGATGGGTGTCTTGGACTCGTTCTCAACAATCTGTCCACCCAAATTTTCTGACAGTGACCGACCTCGGCCACCTGTAGACCTGTTACTGGCCGACGTCGGTTCTGCCTGACTGACCTCAGTGCCTGGTCTGTCGACGTCGGTCTCTGTATGATCGACATCAGTTTCTGTACTGCCAACACTGATTCTTAACCTACCGACGTCGGTCTCTGTGTTTTCCTATAAGTGATTATTTCTTTTTCCCGCGAGCTCATTTTAGACCATAACTTCGTCCAATTCACTATTGCTCTACCCAGATTGATCTAGCTTCCTTATCTGATCACTGTACATCACTCTTTCATTAAAAACAACATCACGACTCCTGATTACCTTGTTAGTTCCTAGATTCCAAAATCTGAAACCAAAATCATCTGAGCCATAGCCAATAAACGTGCACCTCATAGACTTAGCATCAAGCTTCTTCCTATTTTCTTTATCTATATGCATAAAGGCTTCACAACCAAAAACTTTGAGATATGAGAGATCTACCTTTTTACCTATCCATGCCTCTTCTAGAATTCCACCATCTAGAGCTGTAGAGGGTCCTCTATTAATCAGGTACACTGCGGTGTCAACTGCTTCTACCCAAAACTCTAAGGGCAACCCAGCATGCAATCTCATACATCTTGCACACTCCATGATAGTTCTGTTCATCCTTTTAGCAATACCATTCTACTGAGGTGTCATTGGAACCGTCCTTTGCCTTCGGATTCTGTGAGTGTAACAATACCAGTTAAACTTAAGACTGCAGAACTCACCGCCATTATCAGATCTCAAGCACTTTAATCTTCTGCCTGTTTCATTCTCAACCATAGCTTTCCAAATCTTAAAAGTCTCAAAAACATCAGATTTCTTTTTAATACAGTAGATCCATACCTTTCTTGTGGCATCATCTATGAATGTAACATAGTACCGTGATCTGCCAATAGAGGCTACCTGAGCCAGTCCCCACACGTCTGTGTGAACAAGCTGCAACTTCTGCCTTTTCTTAGTAGACCCAGTCTTGAGAAAACTAACCCTTTTCTATTTTCCAAATACACAATGCTCACAAAATTCTAGATCCATACTTTTCAAATCTGAAAGCATACCTTTAGACTTAAGAATTGACATCCCCTTCTCACTCATGTGGCCAAGCCTTGAGTGCCACAATTTAGCATCCACATCTGAAGTAGATAAAATTGAAGGAGATTTGTTAGTAACACAATTACACAAATAGAGAGTACCTTCTCTCTTACCTCTGGCCATAACTAGTGCACACTTGGTCACCTTCCAAGATTCTGCTGTGAGAGTTACTGTACAACCCTCATCCCCTAACTTTCCTGTAGAAATCAAATTTCTCTTCAAACTAGGAACATGCATCACATCTGTCAACACCCATGTGTTGCCATTCTACATCTTCAGTTGCACTTTACCTTTGCCAGTAATCTTACAAGGCTCATCATCCCCTAAGTACACTATTCCAAAATCTCCATGGATATAGTCACTGAAATATTCTCTGTTAGGGGTAGCATGGAAAGATACACCAGAATCTAATACCCAAGATTCTATATTATTATATAGAGAGAAAATTAAAGCATCCTGTGCAATACCTGCAACCTTGGCTTCTTCCTTTCCTTCGTGCTGATTGTCCTCCTTAGGCTTTGACCAGCAATCTCTGCTTATGTGCCCCATCTTTCCACAATTCCAGCATTGTGGCTTCCTGCCATTTCTGGATTTAGATCTGCCTTTCCCCTTAGACTTGGATCTTTCTCTACCTTTCTTGCTCTTCTCTTTTTGCCTTCTCCTGCTCTCAAAACTTAAAGCGTTCCCGGATGCCTCTTCTGTGCTTTTCCTGCGTATTTCCTCATTCAAGATAACACTAACAACATCCTCTACTTTAAAAATATTTGATGCAGATGCAGTATTAGAAACTGCCATTACTAAGCCATGCCAGCTTTCAGGCAAAGAACATAATATCAAAAGAGCTTTTATTTCATCTTCAAATACAATATTGACAGAACTTAATTGATTAATGATTCCATTGAAATCATTCAGATGAGTAGAAATAGATCCACCTTCATTCATATGCAAATTAAATAACTGCTTCATAAGATATACCTTATTTTAAGCTGAGGGTTTTTCATACATATTTGCTAACATAGTCATCAACTCTACCGTAGTTTTTTCCTGTGACAAATTAGATATCACAGTGGAGGCCAGACTCAGTCTTATAGACCCAAGAGCCTTTCTGTCAAGAACTTCCCATTCTTCATCCTCCATGTCCTTGGGCTTCTTTGCTATCCCACCTAATGGTAGGTAAAGATCCTTCTGATATAGATAGTCCTCTATCTGCATTCTCCAATGTTGATAGTTCTTGCCATTAAACTTTTCCATTCTCAACTTACTTTCTTCTACCATTGCTTCTCCCACTCAAATAGAAATCCCTGCAGAAACTCCTGTGAGAACCTGTAATCAATACACACTACACAGATCTGAACCACCTGTTAGTGAACCTGAGCTCTGATACCAATTATCAAGCTCTGAACCTGTAACCAAGGCTCTGATACCACTTGTTGGGGATCAACCAACAATGGATTACACTTGTGAAAGCAATAAATGCAGAAATAAATCAGATAGATAAGTAACTGAAATGATAAATAGCACAGAACAAGATATACAAGAAAACACCCTAAAAACTTGTATTAAAACTCTTTACAATAGGAATACAATTGAAGAAACTTCGTTCTTCCACACCTCTCTCAGATGCACACAAGATCTCTCATTAGATCTCTATTCCTCAAGAGCTCTCTCTCAAGTACAATCAAATCCAATGACCTGGATTGATGCAACTCAGTACTGTCCTTCAAACATTCACAATGTTCTACTCATATAGTTCTACTCTCTAAGCTAAGAAGATCTTTCCTACATATAGAAATAGGAAACTTGAGCATGCTCTTACAAAAAATAGTTAAGCCTCTTCAACAAGGGCTCTAAAAATAATATTGCTAATAATAGAGACGCGAGCTTGAGACTACAACTCAAACTCATCATGCAAACACTCGCTTCTGTCCTCAAAAATCGCTTTCTGGACACACAGGTAACCGACGTCGATTCCTGCCTGTTCGCCTGTGACCATCGCCAACCGACCCTACTACTGACGTCGGCACCTCTGCAACTGCAACTGACCGACGCCGGTGTCTGTGTAGACCCGAACCTGTTTTGTATGCTCATTGGTGAAGCTTTTAAGCTTCACACCCTAACAGTTATTATAGTCAACAAAATAACCAACTTATGGCCAAAAATGTGGTGTCTGATGGTGATAGTACCATTCTATTGACTATATGGATTCAATATATTACCATTAAAATGCCCAGGGAGCATTTTACCTATCAATTTGTGAAAATTACATATACCAGTCTCTAATATGTTGTGGATGACATAATGTCCCATCCACCTAATATGTAGCTTGCTTAGGTGCTTAAGGTACTTTGAGTCATGGATCAAGACTGGTGCACCTTTTATAAGAACCTTGTACTTGATATGATTATCATGTCAAAGATTATAGCATGCCTTCTCTTTTTTCTAGCTTCATATTGCTTAGGTGTGTGTCTTGTTTAAGTAATCCAAGTCTTCCAATTGTGCACTCAAATACTCTTGGTTATCTAATCGATCAATGTACATAATACACAATGAGGGCACTATGAACTCCATTGATAAAATGACCTCTATGCCAAACACTAGTTGAAATGGTGTATCCTTGTTTAGGTTCTTATACATCATGTAATAGGCCCATAATACTGCTAATACATGGTCATCCCAAACTTGGTGATCAACATCACATATATTTGTGAGGCATGTTCCCAATATCTTATTAAATGCCTTAGCAATGCCATTCACTTGGAGATGATAAGATGTTATCTTATGGTGATCCACCACGTATTAATTCAATAAGATATGTATGGTTTTGTTGATGAAGTGTGTGTCATGGTATTTAGTCAAGATAAAAAAGCACCCATAACGACTGATGTTGTTCTCCCATATAAACCTTATGGCTATGGTAGCTATGAAATCTTTGGTTGGCACTACCTTGGCCCACTTGGTAAAGTAATTTGTGGATACTAGAATGTATCATGCCCCTGTATGCCTCACAATGGGAGTAATAATCCCAAAAAATTCAATATCCCATTTTTCAAATGGTGTCTAGGCTAGGATGGGAATGAGAAGAATCTCGTCCTAGTGGTTTGCTTCTTGTGCACTAAAAGATGTCACATGTCTTGGTGCATTATTTTGTGTCCTAAAAGAGAGTTGGTCACCATAATCTTAATTATAGCACCTAAATGTTATATCATCACTAACACAATGGCCTCTAATAATCCCCTCATGTACCTCCTATAAGACTGAGTCCCATTCATGTTCAAGGACACATCAATGTAAGAGCTCATTATGAATGAAATTGTATAGTTCTCTACCAATGAGTTAAAAATGTGTGGCATGAATTATGAGCTACTTCTTTTCCTTAGTCATCATATTCTAGGGTGTGGCTCTAGATGTCAAAAATTAAATGATCTCTACCAAGTCCTTGAGGATGTGATGGACCTTGTAAAGATGCACATCAGGCATATGATCTTCAATAGGCACTACCATATTACCAAATTTGATACATGATAGATGGTTTAGGCCTAAGTTTTGTTTTCTAGGTTTTACTATAATAGAGAATTAGAAATCTTGAAACAAAACTATCCATCGACAAATGTACCAATGGAGAACATTATTGTTCACTAGGTACTTAGGTGTGTCTTGTGATCAGTGAAGAAGATGAATGGGGTTGACAAAAAATATTTCTAAAACTATTGTAATACATAGACTATGGAAATCACCTCGTACTTAGTTGTGGTGTAGTTCTACTTTACCTTGATCAGTTTTCTACTTGTAAAAGAAATGGGGTGGTTCATTTTGCCTTCACCTGGTTGTGCTAGAATGACACCGATCTTAGTACCAAATACATTGATATAGACATAAAATGGAGTTGTCTAATGGGGAAATTATAATATCAATATGCCTGCTAGTTTGAGCTTTAGGATCTCAAATTAAACTTCTTTCATCACACCCCAATAGAATGGGCCATCCTTTCATAAGATCTCTTCTAGTGATGCTACAATCTTGGCATAGTTCTTTATGAACTTTGTATAGTACCTATAATGGACAAGAAAGGAATGAACATCTTTATACATTAATGGGGTCTAGATCTGAATGATGAATGAAATCTTCATGGGATCAATGAATAGACCATATTTACAGATGATGTGCTTGAGAAAAGTGCCAAATAGCATCGTAAAAACACACTTATTGAGGTTTAAGGAAATATATAGATGCCTACACCTCTCAAATATTAGGCACAAATTATCATAGTGATCCTTCACTAATATATACATATTCAAATCATCTAAGATACTTGGAAGAATTTATGAATAAAGTCTTTGAAATTGGTGATCACCACTAGGGAGAATACAACTGGCATATTCTTTAGTCCAAAGGGCATCACATTGTATGAAAACAACCCCCTTTTATCATAAAGGTAGTTTTAGGCTTGTCTTCCTCCTTGTTCTAGACTTGATGGTATCCAAAGAACCCATCACTAAAAGTATATATCATAACCTATGACACCATCCAAGACTTTATTAGTGAATAAGTTGGAAAGGGGTAAGTTACATAGGTGGCATTCAATAATCTATAATTAACATAAATCTGGATGGGCCCATCCTTCTTGATGTTGATGACCATGGAGCTAACCCATTAAAATTCTTGGATAGGGTAGATAATTCCTATATTTAGCATGCCATTGATCTCCATTCTAAACTTGGCATGAATATTGGGATTCATCCTATAAGGTTTCTTTTGATAGGACTTACACCATCGACTAGCTTAATGCTCATGTTTCTAAGGGATGGGTGTGTTCCCTTCATGTCTCAATAATTCCAAGGGAAATATTGATGTGGATTTTATGTACACCATAGTGTAATGAGGTATCCTTTAAAATTTTAGGATCTTAATGGAGGTAAACTCCACTCTAGGGCATGAGTTATAGGTATGTGGTCTTTGCCAACCTATTAATGGAATAATTGGTAAGGCATGCAAGTAATTGACAAGGTTTTTTGGATGGAGGTGTGGTCTCTAACAAGGGTAGTGAATCTCTATGTGAGTTGGTTAAGTGGATGGTTTATAATATATAGTGGATAGATCTCAAATCAAACTTTAAAAATGAGGGAAGGGTAAGGCATAAAAGAACACTCTTATGGTTTTTAGGAATCACTTCCCTGTCTAGTTTCTAAAAGGACAAGTGCTCTTAAAACCTATGCCTATTGCTAGCATTAATTTCACACACATAATCAAACACAACCTAAGGAAATAATTATGTAGGAAATTCATAGGCATTAGACAAAGGTTGCTCCTTTTAGATCAATTGTTGTAAAACCTTACTCAAGAGATTATGGCTTAGGCTAGTGAAGTATCTGAGGTAGCTTTTACATACACAAAAAAAAAACTATATCAAATAAAGCACTCATACACATTCAAAATTATGAATAAATTTGAACTTAATTATCCTAATCAATATATTTACCAATCTTTCAATAGATGTTGCACATCTATAAATCAGTACATTAATCAAAATAATCAAGAATTCATTCATATTGCACACTAAAGATTATTAAAACATACAACCAAATAAAGCAACAATTAATTACATATAAATTGTAAACAAAATACACAAACACATTTGTTGATGATGAAAATTGATGTTGCTCTTATATTCAAAATTCTCTGACAAAAAATTCAAATTAGATTACAATTATTTATATAGACTTGGGAAAGGGGTCGCCTCATCCTCCAAGTTCATGTAAGGTCATTACATGTGATAGTCAAAACTTGAGTTCTAACTGTGGTCTAAAATTGTATAAGATTTTATTTACAATTGTCATTTTAAATTAGCCTTTGCCAAATATATGCAACATGTGCATGTGTATAAAGACAAAGGCTATTTTTACAATTTTATCTTGAACTGTACATAAACTATAAATATATGCATAGTTTTCCAAAATTATACATGCATCATTTTATAGGTTGTAAGAATAACATGTTGATCTTTTAGATTATCTATTTTCAAATGGGTCTCAAACATATGTCCAAAACAAGTACTGCTTTACCAATGTTTCATAAGTAGTGACACTATTGTTAGTTGTGACCAATCTAACAAAATTGTGCTCTATATGTTTCTTGTGCCTTTATATAATATCACTTTGGAATGATTTATAGGGTCCTTATCTTGAAATATTTGACAGTGTTAACTTTAATTTACCTTTGAGATGCCATATAATTGCAACATTATTATGTTGTGTTTTTTATCTTTAATTCATATTCAGTAACCATATTAGTTTTAAGACATACATGTTCATACTCTATCTTAAATATGAGACCCATGTCTATCATTAAATATAACTCAAATGTCTAAATATCTATATGATCTTTTTTTGTTGTTCCATTTACTAACTTTCAAAATATGACTATTGCATTTAGGACATGCATCCCTACCCCATTAGGTCTATAATTTGGAAAAGTCCACTATCAACTCACACCATGAAATATTATACATGATAGAATGTGAACATGCTAGTTTACAAATCTGTCAGGCCACTGTGATCTTTATAGTCCTAGTTCAAATGTTTTTGTACCACTTGGTATCTCACAAGTTTTGAGACCTTGAATTTTCCACATTGATCTCACACCATTGATTGTCTATGTTCAAGTTAATACGGTTTATAGATCTTAGTGATTTGACTCATTGACTCTTGTAAGCTTGAAACTTATCATGTCCTCATTCCTTTGAAAAGTATCTATCAATATTATACCATCAGATCAATTTTACGGATCAATGTTATCCATCAATCTACTTGGGCCCACTAACCTTTAATTTCAAAATAGATAATTTATGAGCTCAAATTTGATGTTCACATGATCATCAATGACATCCTCATGAATGTCAATGATGTCCAAACGACCATTAGAATTTAAACCCATGTCTTTTAGTTTTTGATCCTAAATTTTGACACTTTCACAACCATCAAAGATGTCCTTATGACCATCAATGATGTCCACATGACCGTTAGAATTTAAACTTGAACCTTTTATCTTTGAGCTTAATTTTGATGTTTTCATGAATGTTAAAGACATCTACATGATTGTAAAATTGACTTAACTCCCTGCAAGCTTGACACTTTTTTTTTTTTTTTGGGACTCCCTACTCTACAAACATAAACATAAAATGACCTAGCATATACCATGGTAAGTGCTATTATTGTTCTTTGGTAGTAGGGTATTTTGGTTTATGCTAGGGACTAATCTTTATAAAATAACTATAACAAAAATCCCAAAGACCTAATTCTTCTTGAACAAAATGTCTGAAACACAAAGTTTTAAGGAATTAACCTTTGACAAAAAACTCAAAGGGTAAGTGCATTAGGTCTGAAAGGTCCACTTCATAGGGAAAATATCCAAGAAAGAAGTCTTGAAGGGTAGGTTAAACAAATCCTTAAGGGAAATTCTGTTAATGAAAGTGTATTGACAATATTGTTATAGGGAAAATGTATCAAGAAAATTATGCAAAATATGTATATCTTTAGGGAGTTGTTTCAAACAAATTGTTTGAAGCAATTATCTTTAAGACATATTTCATTGGGAAAAATGCCCCATGAGAAAAAGTCTAAAGGGTATGTTTGTTGGGTAAAATGCTTGCAAAAAAAAGTCTGAAGGGTAGGTTCATTGGGCAAAATGTTTTGGGGATATTGGTGTGGGGGAATTATCACAAGGAATTTATTGTGAAAAAAATTTCCAATGCAATAAACCCATCAAATATACCAAAACATAAAACTTGACAAAGATGTATAGTTCATAACTTGAAAGCTATTAATAAGGTTAGTATATAAAAACATAATACCAATGTCATTTTGCTATATTAGGAAAGGTAAATAATCAATATTTTCCCAATATTTTGTATAAACACATAGAAGAAGGGCTCAAATTTAATACCATAATATAAAAAAAGTGGGTCCCCATTTTTGTAAATAAAGAAGGGATGTTGGGTACAATAAATGACAACTTATAAGGGGAATACTCTTGAGTATTTAAGAACCCAAAATTCTGATTAACAATCCTTAAATCAATCATGACGTGTGTCACAAAAGAATACTTAAATTATAAACATGAAAGATACTCCTAAGTTCATTAACACAACATACTTGCCTTCTAATTTCTTGGATCTGTGTATGTCAAATGAGTAGTTTATTTAACCCTTGCCATGATGAGTTTTTCAAAGGCTTTGATGAAGCTATAGGTTTAATTCTAGTATCTCATAAAGATAATAAAATTAAAAGGAAGATAAAGTATTTATATACTACTATCTAAGCAGTCATATCCTTGATAGAGATTCTTGGGCTCCTTCTCCTTCTCTTTCTATTATTTTCTTTTGATCATGATGTGTGGTACATTGACATTATTTCATCATGTGAATCTTTTGATTTTATTTTGCTCTTTTGAAATCATTGGTTCTTTCTTATTTTGTTTTTTATTTTGTTCTTGAATGGAAAAGAGAAGAGTTAGACCCCCAGTGAGATGGTATAATTATAAAACAAATCATTACTAGAACATCCCTGCTAGCCACACCTATACCCAGAATTGTCATTTCCAACAGGTTTTTAATGTGATAAGTGAATTTGATCTAATAAAACAAGAAAAAATTCTAAATTTTTATGAAGTAATATAATAGCAACTTCCATATTCTTCGTAAGAGTATTCAATTTTGACACCATCCATAATGGTTCATGATTACATACCTTTATTTTGAAGACTCAAAACATAGAAATACACCCAATCTATAAACTAGTCCCAAAGTGTCAAGATTTTAATTTTACCCTTTTATACAAGTCATAAGCTTAGTTGGTTTGGATTTTAACTTGGTTATAGTTAAAGAAAAAAAAATGAATTGTTAGAGAAAGCAAAAAAATAACTAATCTAGAAAGAAGGAATCCTAAACTAAGAAAGCAAGAATCTAATATACCAAATAAAAATATTGAAAGCAGGAAAGATTAATCTAGAAAGTAGAAAACTAATCTAATTAAATAATAAATATAATCTAATCCTATAGCTACATTCATTTGTTTTATTAGTCTAGGGTTCCTTTAGATGGTACAACCATGAAGTAGTGTTTTAAAAATTACTCATTGATTGGATGGGTAAGTTCATTGCCCTATAGGTCCTTTAGATGAAATGCATTATTAAACATGATCTCCATAGAATTAGATTCAAAATTTTGAATGCTTTGACCTTTTATCTTTTATTAAACCACCTCTTAACCACATCTTGGTGTTTGTTGAACATATGTAAGGCTTCAGTCCTTAAATATTCCATTTCTATTATATTCTATAGTCTTGATTCTAATTTATCATTTGGTTCCATGTAGTATTGCATAAACTAATAAGTGGGTAGATTTAACATGATAAGGAATACTAGTCTACATCCATACACCAACAGGTATGGTGAAGATTTAAGGGCTTGCTTATATCTAGTTTGGTATACCCAAAGAGCATACTTTAATAAATTGTGTTAGTCCTTAGGATTTTCCCTTGTAGATTTCTTGATCACATCTATCAGACTATTATTAATTGATTCTGCTAGTCCATTTTCTTGAGGGTAATAGTTAGAAGTTACCCTGATGATAACTTGGTCATCATGTGCCCACTCAATAAATTTTACTGATATGAAAGTTGGTCTATTGTCATAAACCAAATAAATAGGTGTGCCAAACTTAGTTGTTATGTGTTCCTCAAAAAAATGAATCACATCTTGTGTTCTTTTATTCTTTGTGGTTATGGCTTTAGTCCATTTGGTGTAGTAGTCAATAAGCATGAATTTATAGCCTATTAAGGAATTTGGGTTGATGACACCAATGAAGTCTAAACCCCACTGGGCAAGTGGTCTTCCTTCAATAATTGGATATAAAATAATTGATACATGTACTTCTCTCTTAGCTAGATCTTGGCATTCATGGCATGTTCTAATGTGAGTATGAGCATCTTTGAAAACTATTGGCCAATAGTATCCCATTATCAATGTCTTATGGGTTGTAGTATTTTAGACAGGGGACCACTACCTATCTTCTAATGCAAGTTATCTAAGATTTATTTAGCTTCATCTATAGATATATGCCTAAGATAAATACCTTCATAGTTACTTCTATATATGACACCCTTCTTGATCATGTAATGAGAAACTTTGAGTCTCAAAGATCATATTCTCTCTCTATTGAGCTCCAAAGAACAAGTTATTATAAGTAAATATTGTATTATATCAGTACACCACTTTCCTTTAGATACTTGAGCTTCACATACCTCTTCAATTATGATTCATGGAGTAGGTTCAGTCATGAGCTTAACAATTCCTTGACCTAGAATGATATCTGATAGCTTTATTTATATGTCAAATTATTATAATTTGGCCATCTATTTACCTTGGCATTCTCCTAGCTCATTCTATGACAGAGTGAGCTTGATCACATGATCAGGTACAATAATGATGGTTTTATTCCTTAAGATGTAATTCCAAAACTTATTTACTACCTTGATAAGGGTGAAAATATGTTTATCAATCATAGAATATCCAAGCTCTACATCCTTTAGATTTGTGCTCATAAATGCAATTAGATGCTCGATCTCTTCTTTCTTCTATGTGATGACAAAAAAAATCATATGATCTGAAGTGAGTGAATAAAAGTAGAAATATTTCATAAAATTTGGATTGATTAATATTGGAGCCTATGATATAACATCATTAGTTTCTTGGAAGGACTTTTGGGCTTTGATTGTCCATTGTATTTTTACATCTTGATTAAGCATGGAATTTAGATGTCTAATGATTTTTGCACTACATCTCTTGATTCTTAACATGAAAAGGTAGGTGGGGGAAGTTTTTTGAGCTCCTTGATGATCAATCTAATATTTTTCTTGGTACTTCATGAAACACTTATACCTCTACTTATCTAACTTATAATTATTGAATTTATTCCATGGAATTGTTGAGTATTAGATAAGCTAAGAGTAAAAATTTTAACTTATACAAACCATGATAATGTTGAATACATAGAGTAATTAGAAACTCATAATATATTACAATTATCACACACTAAATTTCTTATTACATTATTTTTTGACACAATACATTTATATAGGAAAGCATCTCCTATATTATATGAGTCCAAAAAATCCCACTAACTACTCAATCTCCTAGAATATCTCATAAGACATTAACAAACCTATATAAGAACTAATATTTATATACATAACAATATATATTCTAACTAATATCATAATATTATTACATAATAATATTCCAATTAACTAAATCGAATTAACAAACTACCTATTACCATTTACCTCATTGTAAATACCATAATCTAAAAGCTATTCCTAACACTCCCCCCCCCCCCCCCATAGTTTTTACATGGTGAAAAAACATTCACAATCTTATCTATAGTATGCTCACCCACTGTAACATGCCCTATTTGGATCATGAGCTTGATACAAAGAGAGACTCACTCCTCTCATGGTTTTACAAGTTTGCCACAAACCTTAACATGAAAAAATAGATAAAATTATATGCCACCACATACTCTTAGGTCTGCATACTATTGACGCAATCTTGTTGTACATGACCACTATATGTGAAGGAACACATCTTGCATTTACATTATGTGACCTCAATAGATATGTTACTGAGAGTCATCTCCATAAATAAGTAAGGCAGTCATGGGATCTATGTAATATCTACTCTCTTAATTTTTTCCAAAACAATGTTCATCTCCTATGGTTTTCTATATCTCTACCACAAACCCTTTCAAGAATTATGTTTGTAATTTCACACAAATTACATTACATGAACATGCATTTTCTTTTGTTCTTCTTTGTCATACATGCTGAAAAATAAACTATCACTCCACATTGAGATAATTTAAATTAACACACCACAAAATATCACCACATCATTGGTGTAGCCCTATCATTGGTGACTAACGAGAGGTCATTGAAAGACCTCCATCCTCCATGTATCCTCCATCCTCTAGTTGTTTCACTACTTACTCAACACATGTGTTGTTGA
The DNA here is from genome assembly GCA_037957365.1 of Torreya grandis. Lineage (NCBI taxonomy): Eukaryota > Viridiplantae > Streptophyta > Pinopsida > Cupressales > Taxaceae > Torreya > Torreya grandis. The sequence goes on from JARHVA010008094.1 coordinate 238,940, forward strand.
TGCTATGGTATATGAAGTTTTTGAGGAAAATCCCCCCATAATGTAGACATCATGTACAAGTGAAAATGCATCCATAAGGCATTTTTTTTTTTACAAATTTGGAAATTTTGACAAATGATGACACACATAAAATATGACTCTTGACTCAATTAATATATATACTTTATGGACTCAAAAATGACTTTAAACTTTTACTTTATTTTTTGACAATACTCTTTTGACATAAAAGTAAAATTGACATAAACAACTATGACTCAAAAAGACTTAATAATAAATTACATGGATTAATAGAAAACTATATTGACCTAACCTTATTAACATAGACCCAAATAACTTTTAAAAACTAGAGTAAAATCTATATTTAATCTTTTGATGACATATAATATCAATAGATCAACTACTAAAAAATTGACTATACTATTAAAACATGGATTAAGTCTAAATTCACCTTGATGTATCTAAATAAAACACAGTGATGATACAAATCACTTGAAGTTTTATTTACTATTATCACTAGACTTGATACAGACATAAAAATTATAACCATGATAACTAAAATTGAATAATAAACTTTGACCATACCTAAAAGACTTTTAAACTTTGTTCAAGGTAAAGGGCGAATTACAAACTGAGCACATCCAATAGCAAAACCAAGACTGGCCAATTTTTTTGATAGATGGATAGATTTGATGTAGCTGTGAAAGGGAATATATATATGAGGATGAAAGCATATCTCACATCATATTTTTATAATGTCAAGGTCATACATGAAAATTTGATCTAGGCCAGAGGATTGAAATATGTGCTAGAGTATAATTTCTTGCTCAAGTTCCAAAAATATATCAAAATCCAATATAACTTAAAGTTGAATATCATGGTAAGTGATGTCTTAAGAATTAATCAATGCATTATTGGATTCTATGTTTAAACTACTGAGTCTATAGATGTAAAGTATAGTAATGATGATCTCATACCATGCAAAACTTGATATAGCCAATAGTGGCAGCTTGAATGGTGATGGCAAGATACTACATAGCCTAAGACAAACATGACATTGAGCATGGAGAAATATTTCTACCAAGGTATAAATAGATCAGGAGCTATGCAAAGTTTAAACAAATGGATTTGATATATGGCAATTAGAATATATAACAAGATTTAGAAAAATGTACAACTATTATTGATCTAAGCAATTTATTGTGTTAGCAGACCTAAATATAGAAATAATACATTTAGAGATAGATCATGTCAATATGGTGCAAGGAATTAACATTAGATACAATAGACTTATTCTCTAAAACTTAGTTTTTCACATATACATGTATGAAGTATAATACAACTACTCCTTAAAGATCATTATGCTTCCATAGTAGTGAGGACTAGACATTGTTCTGATACCATTATTGAGTATCTAATAAGATAATAGCATAAATTTTAACTTATACAAACCATGATAATGTTGAATACACAAATTAATTATAAACTCAAAATATATTATAATTATCACACACTAAATTTCCTATTGCATTGTATTTCAACACAATAAATTTATATAGGAAAACATCTCCTATATTCTAAGAGTCCAATAAATCCCACTAACTACTCAATCTCATAGAATCTCTCATAGGACATTAACAAACCTATATACAAACTAATATTTTTATACATAATAATATATATTCTAGCTAATATCATAATATTGTTACATAATAATATTTTGATTAACCAAATCTAATTAACAAACTACATATTACCATTTACTTCATAATAAATACCATAATGTAAAAGATATTCCTAACAAGAATCACCCTAAATATTATTCAATCTGCACTCTTTATTTTCACTCTTGCCTTGAATGACATTCAAATATATCAAGATTCCATGAAGGAATTATTATTGCTTATCATCTATGTTGTCTTCAATTGAATTATCATTAGGTGATTTACCATTGTCATTGTCATTGTCATTATGGAGGAGAGGTTCATTTTTATTTTAAACCAAGTTTTGGATAGCACAACCCTACCCCTTCTTCTACCCCTAACTTAGCCTCTTCCTATCAATACGTTCGTCATTGTCAAACTAATTGATTTCATCTCTAGTTTTAACCATTTTCTTGAGAAGTCATAAAATAGTCTCTTAGGTAGACTTTAGTAGGGATAAACTCTTCCAAAATCTTATTTGGAGTTATGTTTATAATTCAAAACTTTAACAGAAGCTCTGATACTAGGTGAAACAACCCTAAAATTTTTTTGAGTGTTTTTACTTTATTTTTACAAAATAGGGTTATGTATAGGACCAACTACATCATGTTCTATTATGTGTATCCACTTTTTACTTCATTATATTCAACCCACAACCCATAGCCAAAATCACCTGTATAAAAAGCCTTAATTAAGGACATTTTTTCTAGTAGGTTCTATGGGAAATAATGTTGTCCTATAATTTTGTTTCTAGTTTGGGGCATATCTCCATATGGGTCTAGATAAATAGGTACCAACCTATATTGGGTCACTTTTATTCCTAGTAGAACCCCTTAGGTGTCCTTACCCTACCTAATTACTTTGTATCTAGAAAGCCTAGGTATTGGTTAGGGTAGGTAATCTATCCTTATCATACTTGGGATGTTTAAAAAAGTATTCAATTATTAATGACATTTAAACATTGGGGATGGGTAACATCAAACATTAATTTTATTATTATTCCTAAAATAAGAAGTTACGACACTTGTTTATGATCCCTAATTCATAGAACATAAGTGTTATTGTACTATCTAACTTAGAAATGATGTTCACTATAATAAGGTTAGCAATTGGAAATACACATATAAAATCCTTGTAATTATAATAAGATTTTGAAATGACTAAACTTAATAAACTTCATGTAAGTAAAAATCCCATTATATTAATATCCCATTTTAGATCATTATACCATGATCTATAAGTTTTATGTATCATCATATTATGTGTTCTCACTTATCACTAAGCATATTACACAAAATGATTTATTGTTTATAATCTAGTTAAGTTACCATGGTCCTTGTCAAGGATCTATATCATCACACAAGTGAGAACCATACCATTGACCTATGATTCTTAACTCATTATCATGGTAACACTAGGCCATCCTATAGATAAATACTTAGATATTTAATCTTTATAGTGTTATCTACTTGTTAATTAGTCATTATCCATAAGAACTAGTTGTATATGCAGGGTTAAATCATTACCAAATTAAAAGTACACCAATTAAATTTAATTGATACTATTATATTTCCATTGCATTATTCACTTCCATAATTAATTTCTCTAAGAACATTGAAGCTAACTGTACCAATAATACCTTTCATTACTGCATCTATTATCATATTCAATTTTACAACACTAATAGGCCAATTTCTATTTTGAAGTCAAGGATGATTTTAAATTATTAACCAAAAAAAAATGTAGTTATCATATACATAATTATTTAATTTTCATGCTCCTCAAATAGCCATTTAATCTAATGCTTAGAAGATTTCCATCTCATAGTCTATTGTACAAATAAAGGAAATTTAATTCTTTGCTGAAATACAATTTCTAAATATCAATGTAATTTTAGGACAACCTTATTTAGTATGATTCTTTGTCATATGGACACTATAATGTCAATTTTTAATTTTAATTAGTAACTTCCCATCACTAATTTTAGATTATGAACAACCAAATTAAAGATATAAAAAAGGTTTAAAATAATAGTTTGTTAAACAAGGTTTAAAATAATAATTATCTAAAGATGTGTATACATTAGTACTACAAGTATGGTTATATTTCTAGCTTTATCTAATATACCAATAAATTAATATATTGTAATTTATAAGAGGTTCTCTTGGAAACCAATAAGTAGTTGATAATTATATATAACATGCTAATATAAATATTCTACAAATGACAACCAACCAAGATCAAATCAAGTAACTAGATAGAACCAATTAAGAGATCATCTTCACATGAACCAACCTGACCCATGCTATGAGCCCCCCAATCAATGGCCCTCACCACCCCCAAACATAATTTGGTGGGTGGATTATGGCCTTCAAGATTTTGGGACATAGGTATGAGCAATAGGGACACATAATCCATCACTAAAAACCATATCAACTACCAATAAAGCATATAATAAATTCATAACTAAATCAAGCTTAACTCGACTCAAAACTCAATCAAACATACTAACATTGGCAATCATTTTATTTATCTAAAGGAGTTTTAATTATTAATTTGGATATAAAATTGAAATCGATAACCCTCCATCATCTGTTCAAGTATACTAATAGCTAAACAACATATCCCAACACCAATAATGAGGTGAAATCATCACTTATAGCCAAGATGTGAATATGAAACATTCACATACTATTTGAATTTCAAAATAATTTAATAAAGTCACCAAAAAATGTAATTTTCTTACCCTTATGCTATATAATCAAGTATAACCATTCAAATGCTTGCAAGATGTAAAAAGTGGTTAAACATTATAATTGACCCTATTATTGCTGGCCTAATTTTCTTAAAAAATTATATGCAAAATAATAATATCAAGGAACTCAAAAGACTTGGACCAAGTGATAATAAAAATACACATATTTTTGTTAGGGTAAAACTCTCATTGAAAATTGACCCATACACCTCCATCGGGGGAAATATCACAATAAACTAAAATAAAACTCCAATAAAATAATATATACAACTAAGAAAGGAATGCCAAGTTCCTTAAAATGCCATACCAAAGTTTAATATCAAAATGACTAGGCACTTTAGAAGAAAAAAAAACATTTAAATCCCAAATGTGAAGGGTTTAAAATGATTTGATTTGAAAGGAGAGATTTCAAGCATAGGGTATAAACCAAAAAATACAAAATGGCTTGGTCATAAAAATCTGCCATAGCCATTAAATTAAATAACCCACATATAAAATAAAAGGATTGACATTGGTATAAATTTATTTTTGGATTTATAAATTTATCAGAAAGTCTTATGGATTCCTCATGAGCTTGAAAATAATTTCTTTTCTTGCATAACATAAATAAATAGATATTCATTATTTTTCATTTTTCAAAATAGTGCATCACTTATCTGTGAATAAACTTACCCTACAAGATTAGAATGGAGTTCTAATTTTATTGTTTTTCCTTCCTCCCTAAAAAAGACTACATGATACTTCCTTATTTATTACCCATGTCTCAAGCTTCTCCATTCTCCATCCTCTCTTTTGGCAAGGGTTTCTAGCCTCTTTCCTCATCATAGTCTCTATCTTTTTTCTTCTCCAAGTGTCTTCTCTCTACACCTCCCTTCACCAAAACATTGAGTGAAAATGATATGTTAGGAGATCCAAATCTACCAAAATGATAGCATGCATTAATTTATTCCATCAAACAAGATTTTTTCTCATTATGATCTTTTTTTAGCTTATCAAAGGCTCATGAGCCCAAGGTCATCATTAAGTAAATCAAATTTAATTAAAAAATATTAGGGTCCCTCCACCTAAGGTAAGTCAAAATAATAAATAAGAGGGTCAAAACAACATTTCCAAGGGAACCAAGGGTTAATAGAAAGATAATGAACCCTGAAAGTGACTTAATATAAAAATGGCCTAAACACACAATAATCAAAATGAAATAAGGTAGGTAAAATCAAGACACCAACCAATATAATGGTGAGGCACAAGGATGATCTAAGTCAAAATTAATAATAATAATAATAATAATAATAATAATAATAATAATAATAATAATATAAAAGATAATATTAAGAAGCGAGTGAGATAACACAAATTGAATTGAAAGAACAAAATGATAGACTGATACTACATAGATGACTAGATGGCTTATGCATATTATCCCTTTTACCTATGTTGGTATCATCTAACTTCTCACTACCCTATCTTTTATTTCCCTGACTACCAAAATCCACCACTAACCTAGCTCATGTAAATGTACCTACAACCATAAATGGTCACCATCATCACCTAAATAACATAGTAATAATATAATTACACTGAATAATATAAAGCATTAGAAGTGAATCAAAATCAATAATGAAATAATGATAACTAATTTACCTCATTTATAACATAATCCATGGCTATAGTAATTAGTCATGTGTCAACTAGAATTAACAAAACATGATCTAATTAAAATATAATCATACCTAGTCTAGCCAATCTATAGTCATGCGATAATGTCAAAATAATAGATCTAAAAATATAGTTAAACAATATAAAACTATGTTTCAACTCATATAATAGAATATTAAACATGGTATATAAAATTATATTATAACATAAAAATACTATTTTATAATGTGTGAAATATCTTGGTTGATATAAAAGTGTACATTGAATTGCATTGTGAATTATTTCATAGGCAATTTTGTTTCATTCAATGGAGTGATTCAGTGTTTTTTAGTAACTTACTATAGAGTTTCATTTTTTGGGGGTCTTTTTTGAAGGAAATATGATTAAAATCATATCAAGTTGGAATTAGAGAAGCAATTTCCAAGGATTGAGATATTTTGGAAGATGGAATAATCATAATAACTCTAAAAATAGTGATCATATTACACATAGGAACTTTAGAGATCAAAGAGGCACTGACGTACTTTGAAGTGGTAGGCATTTTTAACATTTTAGCAAAAGAGATTTGGGGATAGGTACTCAATTTTCTATCCATTTTAATTATTTAAATCCATGACTCTTGAATTTTATTTATTTATAATCCTAAGGGAACCTTGACTAACCCATTGTTTAACAACATTTCCATCATAACCCTATTAACTGTAATCAAGTTGAAAATATTTTTGACTTTGTTTTTCATCAGCCTTCTCAAGAGAGTTCACATTCTCATCATTTTTTTCCCTCACATCCTCATGAAATTATTTTTATGAAATATTTTTTTGTGTGGATCCTTTAAATTCAATGAGTCCTTCAATGTGTAGTAGCCTATTGAAAATGTCATTGGCCATCTAGCATTTTCAACTTGTGCTTATTCTTCTCCTCATCATGTCACTCCTTTTTATGTTGTTCCTTCCACATCTAAGAATATCATATCCTCTTTCACCCTACATTTTATGACACAAGTTTTTATAAATGTTAAACTAAAAGTGCAAGATGGATTTAGGATTATTACTCACACTGAGTTGACAAGAATCTCATATGGGTATGTGGAATTCACTATAGATATGAATTCACCATAGTTTTTATCTTGTTTGAATTATTTATCATATGAATGATGTTTCCTAAAAATATATTTTATAAAATCATTTTATATGGTCTCAAATTCTATAATTATAGATTATATATTTCTGGTGTGTATAATTCTTTATTTTTCAATAATATACCCATTACATGATGTTTTTCCATTGAATATATTGTGATTGCATGAATATGAATTCTTGTTTAAATAAACTAAAAGGGTACTATTTATTTTATAAGTATTTATTTTCAAATAAAGTGAAAACATAAGGTAGATAAAAAATAACTAACCCTTTTTCATATTCATTATAACTACTTTGAGGTACCATTTAATGGACTTTGGATAAGTTTTCATTATCAAAATATTATTAGATGGAGTTAATCTATTTTATCCCGTCAAGAGGTGATATTTTATATAGATCATTGCTATTTCATATAAGGTTAATAATATTTCATCTTATTTTTCTTGTTTGTTTCATAGTGCTTTATTTTCTTAGTTTGTTAGTTGTTTTTTATCCATTCTCTAGGTGATTTCATAGTAAAAAAATGTTGTAACTCATCATCCTATTTGAAAATCATTTATATGTTAAAGACAATCCTAGAAATTGAATTAAAAGTTTATCATATTCATTACAACAAATTTGAGGTACCATTTAATGTACTTTCATCAAGCTATCATGATCAAAATATTAGATTTAATCATTTTAATCCATTATAGAGGTGATATTATATAAATATCATTGGTATTTTAGATAGGATTAACAATAGTTTTATTTTTTTATTCATAGTGTTTTATTTTCCTAGTTTATTGGTTGTCTATTCTCCTTTCTCTAGGTGATTTCATAATAAAAAAATTAGAACTTGATTGCATGTATTATTATTATTAGTAAAAATAATGTTGTAACTCATCATCCTATTTGAAAAGTGTTTAAATATTAAATATAAGCTTGTAAGTCCTATGAAAAGTTTGAGCTAAAATAAATTTGACCTTGAATTATTTATCTTAATAATTTATCATATAATATACTTAGGACTAATAAAATTTAATTACATTCTAAACCATTATTACACATGATAACAACAAATTTAGTCATCATTTTTTTAGACCAAGTCAATTTGTGTCAATTTTGGCTTCAAACTATTTTTTAATATTGAATATAAGAATTATTTGAGTCCCAAAATTAAATTCTTTCGAGTTTAAATTTGGGCTCCAGATTGTATTTTATTATTGAATATAAAAATTATTTGAAACTAATAATTGATTTCTTTCAAATCCTAATTTTGGCTCTAAACTATTTAGACACTGACATGGTCTGGCTCTACACTATTTTAGCTCTAGATTGTCTTTTAATATAATTGAAAAAGATAATTATTTATGTCCCAGAATTGAGTTATTTTAATTCCTAATTATGAATACAAACTATTTTTTAACATCGAATATAAAAATTATTTTTCCAAAGTATCGAGTTCTTTCAATTCCTAATTTTAACATCATAATATCTTGACTAGTTTGCATCTATACTATTTTATCTATGGATTATTTTGACTTGACATATATTTTTTGATATATAATGTTTCAATAATTTACTTGTGCATCAATATTATTAGATTACTAAACATTAAATAATAGAAAAAAATTATAATATTAGTTTAGTACTAATTCATAAAACTATTAGAGTGGAGGGCGGATAACTATAAACAATAAGCTAATAAATATAAATTTTGGGTCATTATTATTTGAAAATATTTACATGTTATGTCAAACTATTACACAAATTAACAATGTAAAGCTTACAATGTCAATCTCAATCTATGTCAATGGGAACAATTACCTAGTCCCTTAACAATATTATTAAGGTTACTCTTCCTATTTACACTAACTATGTTTAAAATGAATATTGCATAGAATTTTGAATGTCATTGTTAAAGACATAACATCGAAGCTAGATTATATTTAAATTTTTGTTGTATTTCATTAATATTGAATTTAATTAATGAACAAATTGCATAAATTTTGAATTATGATTATCTTAGATAATATATTAATGCTTAGTAAGCATTATATTTAAAGTGAATCCAATTCCTTAAATATATTTTAGAGTGATTAGTGTGCCACTCTAATTAAAATGAACATTAGTTTCCTAGTTTTTTATGACATGCATCATCCTTTAATCATTTATATTAGTGAATAAATTTTTTATCTTTGTTTGAATTAGTTTTTATTTTATTTAGACTATAATATTTCACTATAATTTCAATTATGTTTACTATGATAGGTTAATTTATCATACGTTTTATTTAAATTCAATAGTTAATAATTATTTTATTATATAAAACAATGTCTATGATTGGCCACACCTCATATAGAGATATCCATTTCATAAATGGCTTCATTGACTTGGAAAAAAGATTGTATATATTAACTCTTTAGATAACTATCACAAAGACTTGTGGTTGTTTCATTCATTATCAGGGGCACATGAAGCCATAGGACTTATATTCAATATGAAATGCATTTTTGAAGATTTGATTATTATTCAAGTAGAATGTATAAATTAATACGAACATTCATGCCATGTCATTCAAATGGAGTTATAGGTGTCATTTTATATAAAAAGTGGTATGGTTCATTCTATCAAATACCAAAGCAATTTTTTTTTTTATTCTTGTGCTTGTAAAATAGAACCTTATCTAGATTTTGACAAATGTGATGCATAAAATAGTCAAAATATTTATAATGGGATAGGGACTATATTAAAAAAAATATATATATGTATTTACTTCATATATTGATCATCACTTAAATATGTATAATGAATTTGAAAAAATAACATTTCATGAAAAAATATTAGCTTTTATGAGGTAAAAGCTGATGAGCCTAGAAACATATACTTCAGTATTAGAGTTTTATGAATTAAAACAATTAGTATGACAAAAGAATGTTTTAAAAAAAGTTGAGAAAGAGTTTAAAAATAGTGAGTCTTCAATAATTCATGTGATTAAATGTTTTTTATTTGATGAGAAACATTTCAAGATTAGAATTGAGTGTTGACATGTGGCACCTTTTAATATTGGTATTGATCTCTTGACAAAGATAGTGTTGATCAATTGATTAGCTTAGTCTTATGTAACCCACTACCTCTTCAAAAGATTCAATATTGTTATATTTTAAGAAAAAAATGTGATATTATAAATATAGAGTTTGAACAAGACTTGTATAACCTAGAGACTCATTTTTTTATTATGGATGACTAACATACCATCAAAACATAAAATAGTATATTTGAAAACCATAGTTTTACATCTATACATGAAAGAATGAAATAGAGGCCTAGTCATATTCTATTAGTGAAAGCCACAAATTTTTAGATAATTATAATTTGTAAACAACAAAACATGGAAAATAAGATATGGGTTCATACACAATTTATTGACCAACTATACAAATGAAGGTCAACCTGGATTATACAAAAAAGACCAAAATGACCTAATATTGGTCATGAAATGGAATAAAAATGGAAGTATTTAACATATATAATTTAATTGAAATAAAATTAGAATTATATTTATAAAACATATCTAACCTTTTTTTCACCTTCTAAAATAGGCTATTGAAAAACAAATCATGAATATTTTTTATAAATAAAAAATAGATAGCTTAATTAATAAGATATTATTTCTCCTCTTTTTAGATCATATGGGAAAAATGGGTGTTATGTTTTTAATTTTATTAAAATGGTGGTATTTAATGTTTTCCAAAAAAGTATTGTGATATAGATTTTAATCTAAAATCTCTTTACAATCTAACAACAATTTTTTTAGAGGAACAAGGTGAATTTCTTCATAATATCTATCAATACTTGCAGATAAATTTGTAAATGGTTAAGTTTGGCTAAGACCATACCTAGTATACAATAAAAAATGTCAAGTTCATAGTGCAAAATAATAAATGAAGATATACAAAGACAAAAATTATAAACTATTTCAAGTCATGAATGCTAGAAGAACTTACTTTGATAGGGTGTATTACATCTAATGTTGTGGAAAAAAATCATATTCGTGAAATATACTTTTTTAGATTTGTTAAGATTTTGGAGAATGGAAATAAAAACTACTAACGCGGGGAAGGAGAGTATTAAGAAAAAAATAAATAAAGAATCAACAATGTCAAAGGATATTAGAACCCTTATATAAATGTATATATCATATTTCACTACTAATATCAATACAAGGGATGAATATACATATGACTTAACATTCCAAAGTTATTTTCCCTTTCAATTGATTAGACTTTGATAGGTTTTTAATAACATCTCCCTCCCCTTAGTCTTGAATTTTTAATACTGATTTCTATAATGTTGTAACAAAAATTAGAGAAATTGATATTATAGATTTTATCTCTTGCATTGGTTCTAGTGCTATGTTTTTTATTTATATATTTATTTTCCCTATGGTTGAAGTGTACTTATTTATTAAAAGTGTTCAAACCTACATGGAATAAGTTAAAAAAATGAATGAAAATATTTGTGAAGGATGTTATAGACTTTTAAATGATGAAGGTGAGTTGAAGGGATTCTCTATTATTTGTGGCATATATAGTATTCATATCACATACAAAATTGTGTAGGAAGAGGTTGGCATAGAATTTGATTGGTCACATATATCCCTTTGATATTATGTGTCCAACAAATATTAAGATTTTTCTCTCAAAGCTTCCATTTCAATTTATGAGATAAGTGATTTTTGAGAGCACATGATTAATAGATGTAATACAAACTCATCCTTTGTTTTGGTTTTTGCAGTGGGTTAAGTTCATTGAAAGAAAAAAAATTAAGAATAGCTTCAATAATATGCATAGTTGAAAAAATTAATTAAGGGATGATGTTAAAAAATTATTACAAATATCTAATGATGAATCAAGGTGAAACCCAAAAACTAAATGCATATTACTTTTAAAAAATAGTCCCACGTATTTATATTATTAATAATATTGACTCCATTGTACAATTATTTATTAGCATTTATTAATCTATTAAAATCAAGGATGTCCATAAATTGATAAATAGGCCAATTAAGCAAGTCAACTTCAAAGCCATTAGAAACAAGTTTCTCTATTCAAAAATATGATGACATGACTAAAGAACCAAAAGATAGTCAATATGTTATGTAATCGGGGGTGATGGAAATAATATGTACATCAAATCAAACACTATCTATTAACACTTCTGACTCCCAAATAGGTAATAATTTTAAAATAAATACTACTTGTCTTGTTTAATTGCTATATTTTCAAAAAAATGCCTCTTAAAATTAATATTTTCTATAGTGTCTCCCAAAAAACACTTGTTTTTTCTCAATTTAGATGGGTTGATATTATGAAAAGTTAATTCAAAAAAAATCCTTCTAAATAAATAAAAAACATTTTCAATTAAGAGGTATCATGACCTAGTTTTTAATAGCTACATCTACACAATTTCAACTTGCATTTTTAAATTTATCTAATATAGATAAAAACTTTAAAAAAATGTATAAAATTTACTAAAACATGTTAAATTGGAGAGAACCATTTGTTTTTTTAGAGAGTATAGCATTGTGATAGAAAATATGAAACTTGTTTTAAAAATTTAGACACAGTTTGGGTTGATGCTCAATTTTCTTATAACACTACAAACACTATTATAGTCAATTTTTTCAAGAAAAGTGTTCCTATAGATAATTTTGTGGTATTCACAAAGGTCATTTAAGGTCAAGAATTTAAAAAGGATAAATTATTGATGATGGCATTGTTTACACAACTAGCCTTGATTGGGACTGAAGAGGATGTGAAAAAGTTTTTAAAGAATCCTAGCTTATTTTTAGGTCATACAAGTAATGATTAAGGTTTTATGGCATATGAAAAATAGATTGAATTTTAATATTTAATTAAAAATTGTATATTTTTTCAAATAAATCCACTATGTTTACATGCAATAGTAATTACCAATTAGATATTTCTATTATAATAATACCTCTATGATTATAATGTTAGATGCAAATTAGATATTTTTTCAAATTGTTTTACTATTGTTGTGTAAACTATGAGTTGGGATATTTAAATTTATGTTTTGTGTGAATATTGAATAATTGATTGTCAACTATATAACAACAATTTTGTATTAATGTCTTTATATTTTCAATGGAACTTTTCTAATTTAATTTTTACCTTTAATATATAATTTTTTTCTTTAAGATCATGGTTTTTTTTAATATTGAAAATAATTATCCTTAGATATTGTGGCTTACTGCACCAAAATTAAAAACTATTTATTTTTATCATATTTTCAGATCTTGTTCCATTTGGAATAAAATTATATGTGTTAGGATTGGATGGACTGCTATATGGAGTTCCAAGGATTATTGAATTTAAATCACCAAATAAGAAACTTGATATTTTAGACTCATGTTATATAAATATTTGCTACAAGTTTAGTCATGATTTATAGAGGATTTCAAAAACACATTCTATTATTGGGTTATGGTCTATTTATTTTCAATCAAGAATGATTAATTCTATAATTTTCCAGTGTGAGTAATTACAAAATGTTGAATTTGATTCTACTTAGGGTATGCCACAATACAAGATAAGGTAATAAAAATTTTAGATAAAAAAAATGAAATATTATTCTAGTATACATTAAAAATGTATTGTTATGGATAAATAGAAAAATCTATTGTTTATAGATGATAAAACATGATTTGAATGCAAAAAACAAGATTCCCTTTGATTTATATCTCTTTTTAGTTGTAATTTTGATGGCATGTTGTTAATAAATTAAGAAAAATAATGCATATGATCAATGGATCTAGATATAAGATCAAAAGAAAAGACATACATGAAACCAACATAATATAATGTAGGAAAACCTCCAAGAGGTAAAAAACCCACAAAGATTATTAATATTATGAGAAACTAACAAGTACCAAATACAATATTGATTTATCTAACTTATTCTCAATTAATCTTCACATATCTTGGAAATGTGTTTTCACATTTTCTCATTTATCTCAACTATCTTTTTTTTCATTGCATCTTACAATATAAATTTTTTATTATATAGCAAGGTAATCTAACCATTATAATGTGGCCTTTTTCAACCACCCCATTAATGGGTCCAACCTCTTCAAAGGTCATTTAATATATTTTATTATTTATTTACATGAGGATAATCTTATGATAAATAATAAAATATATTATTATTTAACCAATGTAATTTAATGTATTAAGGTTATATAAAAACACCACTTTTTTTTAATTATTATAACACTCCCTCTTAATGTTAAGTGTGGATACATGCCATAATTACCTTTAAAAAAAAAAGTTATACTTCATGAACCATCTACTTGGTGAGTTTTAGGAGGTAACAACATAAAAAAATTACACTCCATGAACCATCAACATGATGAGTTTTAGGAGGTAATAGTTGAAGGAAACATCCTTCATCATGCCATAGTCACCTTTAAAATAATTATTCTATTTAAACATAGTCACCCAAATGTATTACACTATTTAACTATAGATACCCAAAGGTATTACACTATGTAACCAAAATTACATAATCATCTTTTAAGGAATTACACTATACACCCATATACACCTAAAGGTTTTGCACTATGTTCCCATAGGCACTTTTAAAATAATTACACTATGTTACTCTAAACCACTTAGAGTGAGTTTAGGCTAGCATGATCTTGAGACTATATCCCATAGTGAGAATACATCCCACAATTTATCATGAATAATCAACCAAATATATTGGAGTCTTTTATAAAATAAGAACCTCCATGCTACTATGTACTGGGTATAATGTATACTTTCATATGAAGTTTACCAAAATCACATAAAGTGATATATTACAATGCTTTATAGTGAGAAGAAGTATAGAGATATAAGATTAAATACATGACCCACATGGGTGTTAAGAAGTGACATTGTTAATCATACTTCCCCTCAATAATAACTTCAATAGTTCCAACATTGGATGAACTTCAATAGGATTTTCTTCATTGGAGTTGCATTGGATTTTTCTCTAAAGCTATAAAAGTTTAACTATCACCAAGAAGGTTGGTACAATTTGGAACTTACATGATTCTCTTATATCATCCTTCATAACCACAAAGCTTCTTCAACAATTTCCACATGAAGTGCTCCAAGTGATAACACCTACACAAAACATAAACACATATCTATAAGTAGACTCATCAAATTATGGTTAGCATCACAATAACCAAATAAATTAGCATAATCAAAGGAAGAATAATATAAACCAAAATTTTAAGTTCCTTTTATATATCGTAGTATCTATTTTACTAATTTTTAATGATCTAAGTATGAATCTTGCATGAATTTGGAAGCAACACCCACATCATATGAAATATCTATCCTAATTATGGCTAGATAAATCAATCTACCAACAAGATATCCATAGAGATAAGTTAACTTTATCACACTATTTTAGATCAAGATTAACATCAACCTTAATAGGAGTGGATGTAAGTTTATAATAAAGCATGTTAAATTTAACAAACATGTTATTTTATGCACACATAATAAATTTAATAACAATCTGACACTAAGTTAGCCAAATATTATATATCTTATTAGGAACAACTCATATTATAATTTTAATCATGAAGATATCTTCTTCCTTTTAAAGTTGACACTACAAGTTTGCATTTTATACTAAACCAAAACAAATAAAAAATATATAAATTAAACATTTTAACATGTTTTATATATTATTTTACAATAAAAATAAATATTCTAAGGAGTAAACAATACTAACCACTTAGTTGATTGCAAAACAACTCAAAAAACACAAAGAACCATAACAAA
Source organism: Torreya grandis (assembly GCA_037957365.1). NCBI lineage: Eukaryota > Viridiplantae > Streptophyta > Pinopsida > Cupressales > Taxaceae > Torreya > Torreya grandis. The sequence goes on from JARHVA010008094.1 coordinate 255,039, forward strand.
GGAAAAAATCATAAGTGTCATAAGATAAATTATACACTAAAATCATATAAAGAGGCTTAAAATCAGATAAAATACCATCCTAATGCATATGAAAGGTGCAAAAACCTAAGGATCAACTAGTCACATGACCATCTTTGACAAATAATACAATAAGTCAAGGGTATCTAAAGTGTCGTAAACTTCACACGTGAGATTTTGCATGGGTAATAACTAGACTTCTTAACTAATTATTTTAAAATAAGTTAATTAATTTAGATCAAAAAACATATTGGGATTGAGATTTGACTTAAGGACTTGGATCTATAAGTATTTTCCAAAAAAACACTAGTCAATTTCCCTTTGTCCAATACAAGACATCACATGCAAGATATATGATTTAAAACATATTTAATTAATTCTAAATTTTTAAATAAAAATATTAAATACATGTAAAATAAGTATCTCCTAACTGTATAAATAAAAAATAAACATTTTAAATATTTTTAGAAAATACAAGTCAACACACAGGGGGCCCACCATGTGCTTGTATGAAAAAGTATTTAAAAATTATTTGATTTAATGAATACAACATTAAAAACAATACTAGCCATTGTATTTTTATTTTCATAGTAACAATAAAATAATGGTGCACCTATAGAAGTTGGTAGTATTAGGGGAGCTCAAGGAGACCAAACTAGGTTCTAACAACTCCTTAAATACCTTGTACATGCCCTTTGATGCATTTACCAAGATTAAAAAACTAGATATGAGGTTAAGATTCAAAAACTTATTTTTTCTACTGCTATTACTGTATAGAACTGCACAATGTGTCTGATGGATGAAGGAAAATAGATAGATCTTAAAGGAATGCCCTAGGTAACTCTCTAAATAATATTAGAACATTAAAAAACTAAGAAATCATCCAACAACCATCATAAGAGACTACAAATTAATAAAAAAAAGAGTTTTTGATAGATTTTTTCCTTTAGGGAGCCATACATAATCATTTATGGGGAGAATAAAAAATAAAAACAAGATTTTACACTTCTTCTTAGGGTCTAGAGTGGCATTTGAACATCGAATTTGCTTGATTTCTTCTTTCTAGACCACATAAAGATCACAAATTATGCAAGAATTATTCTTTCAATAATTTTCTACCTCACAAGTTGTACAAAGATTCTTAGGAGGAGAGATAAATATGGAAGTCACCTACAAGGATATAAATTAGATTAAGTAATGGTAAAAAATGCATGGAAATGGCCAAACTAAGCTAATGGAGGGTTTAAAATTGAGATTTTCCACCCAAAAACTAAAAAAATACTAATTTTTATTTTTCATATGCTAAAAAATAGATCTATGAGAGAAAAATATCAAAAATCTTCAAAAACTACCTTAAAGGCTTTAAAGTAGCTTAAAAAGGCTAAGAGACTGATTTTTGACTATTTTAGATGCCAAATAATAGTAAATAATATTGAAACCAATTTTTATTATTGGATCCTTAGGTAGAAAATCATACCATAGGTCATGTAAGTCCTCCATATGGTTAAAAATGACCTAAAAATGTCTCTAGTTGGTTAGATCTATCAAATAATGCTTGAAGTGCAAAGATCACAAACATAACAAAGTGAGAATCCAAACAACACTCTTGTGAATGTGCCACAAGATAAATAGGCATTTTATACTTTGAGAAAAAATGAGCTTTTACACAACTCAACAAGCCCAATCTAAAACTTTGCCACTTGATCAACACATCGCAAGCTTTGATACCATGATAAATTAATCAAAATATTGCATATAATCAATTAATCTATATATGAGATCAAGAGCAAAGACATACATGAAAACAACACAATATATACATGGGAAGCTTCCAAGAGGTAAAAAACCCATAAAGATTATTATGATAAACTAACAAGTAACAAATATAGTCTTTCTTTCTCTCACTTCTTCTCAATCAATCTTCACATAAATTAGAAATGTGTTCTTTGCATTTTTTCATTTGTCTCAACTCTCCTTTTTTTCATTTCATATTACAATATAAATATTTATTATATAGGCAAGGTTATCTAACCATTATAATGTGACCTTTTCCAATGACCACATTAATGGGTCCAACCTATCTAGAGGTCAATTAATATATTATATTATTTATTTACATGAGGATAAATTCATGATAAATAATAAAATATGTTATTATTTAACCAATGTAATTTAATGTATTAAGGGTGCATAAATAACACCACTTAACCATTAATTATTCTAACAATTGCATTCTGATAGAAAAATATTCACACACTTGTGTGTGGTAAGATCATGTGGGTCTGCACACAAACATGTGTTTCTCTTTGGAGACACAAGAAAATTATTAGTGATTTTGATTGAATTCATTTACTTTAAGGCAACCTATCTATTAAAAGTAAAATAAATTTAAATGAGTTATGTTGTGTTATTTTAAAATGTATTTAAAATATAGATTTATAGATTTATTTCTTTATATGTTATAGTAAATTTTAACAAAAGTTATTTAGTATAAAATTTATTAGCAAATAATTTATATAATTTACTAAAATCTTTACGAAATAAATATCTTTCAACCACCTATTATTTTCTATTCATTACAATAAACACATTATTTTGTATTTTTTTACAGTAGTAACATAAGTAAATCATCATTTGAATAACTTTTGTCATAACTTTTATTTGAGTGGAACTATTCTTGGATATTCAAAAAATTAACTAAGGAGATTGTTCTTTGACATTTTTATGGAGTATATCTCAATGGATTTGAATTTAAAACAATTTATTATTAGTAAATTTCAAATTGCACTGATCAATTTTGATTATGTTTGAATTGAATGGTGTTTCAATTCATATAATTCATAAAAAAGAGTATGTTCCAAATAAGATCAACATAATAGGGGCTATTGAGCTCAAAACAAAATACTACTTTCTTTGACCAAAGTTAAGGGATTTCCTAGATAGATGTTTATGTATTTTTAAAATAATTATATGGACATCACCTAATTCAAAAAACAAAGACAACTTAATTATATAATTGCTTCAATAAATGATATTAATATGAAATAAATTTGAATTTATATTTACCCAAGAATATTGCAAATTAGTTCACTGAGATGATAAAAAAACTTTTAGAAACCCTGTAAGATTTTGAAAACCATTTGAATTAATATGTAAATGTAGCAAGGATCTATAAAATCAATTCAATACAATGATAATTGATGACTCTTACGAGAATAATATTTGTAACGAGAAGGGTAATTAAATCATCTCAAAAACATTTAATAGTTATTCCTATGAACAAATAATTACTTGATACATGGATTATGGTTGATGTTGTTATGTGTAAAAGATGTCATATATGTAACATTGATTATGATGTTTAAATTGATACATGGATTTATTTATCATGAAATATATGCACTAATCATTAAAAAGATACATGTGGTAAATTCACCATACTAAATATTATATGGGTGTTTGTGATTTTTTCATGCACTTATATTTATCCTAATTTATCCACATTAGACATTTGTGGTATTTTCAAATCAATAATGAATAGATAATTTGAGATGATTGATTTAGGATTGTTAAAGTATTTTCATGACATTGAGTAAAATAGATAGACAATGGTATTTTTATATCCCAAACCAAGTATTAAAATTAAAATTTAGAGAGATTTATAATGTTGAACAAAAAATTAGTATCAATAGGTTTGAAGTAAAGAAAATAAGATTTTAACTCTCTAATATTTTTAGAAAAGCATTGTAAAAAAAGATTTTGAATGTCTAATAGATAGTTTGAGTGTCACAAATTAAGTAGCACTAGATTCAGAGTGTTTATTCATGTAGATATAGACTATATATATCCATCTGTAGACTCATACAACTAGCTCTAGAATACATAGGTAGCTTTGAACTCACACAACCAGCTCTAGATTCTATACACAGGTGGATCCAAACCATATTCATAAGTGGATAAAAGGTTCTTGTATAATAGGGTAACAAGGTTAAGATAAATAAAGGTAGCCACATACTATCTTCATCTTTTAGAATAGTTTAGAGGGAAAACAAAATAAAGTGCAATTACAATAGAAGAGAAAATCAAACTAGAACAATCCATGGAGATTGATAGAATAGAACAACAACAATTTTAGTTGTGAAATGAAATTTTTTAAATAGATTTGTAACTAGTAATATATATCAATATCAATATATTTTTCCTTATATATTAATTATGTTGCAATATTCTATGGTTTTAGCATACATCAATATTTCAAGATGAATTTGAGTTGTGATAAATGTTGCATGGATGTTCATTGTGATATTTTAATTTCACTTATAAATATTTAATATTAGGAAATAACAAATAAAATAAAATGTTAAATTTTCCATGCTTTGAATAAAACATTTAATTGATCCAACAAATTAATATTTTCAAGAATTACATCAAAATAAATTATTAATTATTTCCATGCTTTACAATACAAACATTGAATTGATTCACCAAAATTAGATTCAATAATATAGTTGTTTCACATTATATTCCAATAAACTTCAATTTGGAATCCAAAAAATATGATATCTAATACCAAAAAATATTAAATTACAATCAATTAATATCAATATAGAATTTTGAAATTTGATAATATACAATCTAGTAAAAATAGTTTCAATTTTTAATTTAGATTAGAATATGTCTAGATTTAATGAAATGATGGTTTTATGCCTTGGATATATTCTTATGTATTTTGTATGGATTGATATTACTTGTTTTATTACATTTTTTAGCTTCAACTATCTCAGGTTGTTTATTTTATGTGTGAATTGATCTGCAAGTGATAGGGGAGGATAATGAGGGAACTGGGAATATTTTGAACATGATTTTATCATTAGTATAGTGATGCGATAACGACTTGACTTCCTAAAATCCAAACCCAATTATAGTATCGTATGTGGACCTAGTCATAAACTGTGAACTTCCTTGCCCTTCCTAACTCTATTCACCCATTTTATACTATTCATTATTCTTATTCTAAACCTTAGGATTCACTTGAATGTTCAAATTAAGGATAAACCCAAATTTGATACTTGGCATGGAAACTAACCCCAGACATAACAAGAGGTCTAGGTCTCCCCCCAGTAGTCTAAAGATAGAACAAAGAATAAATTTACTAGGAAACAAAAGGATCAACAAAACAAACCCACAAACCCAACATAAATGCACTAGTAAACAAATAAAAAATAGAGAATTAAATACCTAGTGGGGTCCCAAAAAGGACCCAAATCCTAACAAGCTCTTAGAAAGGATAAGCATTAAATCAGAGCTTGTTATGGGGGGTTTTATTCAAACCTCCAACCAATTAAAAAGATACTATGGGGGTTTCATTGATCCCCACTTCTATCCAAGGATAGAACTAGGGATTAACCACCCATTAGGCTACCTAGGTTCCAATAGGGACCCTAACACCAACCAACAACCTAGGGGTTTATGCTTAGAAAGGGTGATTGGTGCACATAAGATCCCTTCAAGGTAAAACCATTTCTCTAAATTAAAATTATTATTACATTTCACATTCAAGAGAAGGATATCACTAGAGCATAATTTTTTAACAAAGATCAACAAAGATTACCAAAAGCCAACACTTGGTTGACTACCATTAATAACCATAAGTCTCCACTTAATTATTAAGTCTTGTCCCTATAGTAATATCTCCTTAGCACTAAAATGTCTTGCTCAACTAAGAAGAAAAATCTCAATAAGGCTAGATCCACCAATGCTAGTCCCAAATAACCCAAACCAAGTCACACCAGTAATCATAAACCTCATATCAAAAGCCAAAATAAAACATAATCCAATACGTCTAGTAGAAGACCTTGAAAGGCTTAGAGCCAAGACAACCAACTCATCAAAAGTGTAAATCTTCACTTCCAAGACCATTGCATAAACTAATAGGGCACATATCATTTTTTAGAAACTCAACAAGGGGAATCATTCATCCATGATTGAATAACATTAATTGACCCATATAAGGCTCCTCACCCTCTTTATAATAAGTCCCAACCATACATAGATCATAATATTAAAGGACATAACTTCCCCTGAAGGGACCCAACCTAGAACCAAGAAGATCTAATTTTATGGATTGTAAAGAAGATTGTTGACCTAGGTCAAGAATAACAAAGCATTTCTAGACACTCATTTACCACCAAAATCATGGGTATAATCTAGCTTATTGAGGTATATATTTTCAAACATAGAGATGTATACCCATATAAATTGGCTTCCCCCATCTATCATGCCACAAGAGAGGTAGAGGAACTGCTAGCCAAAACATCCTTCCACAAAACACACATGAGGAAAATAATAGCCATTTTGGAGAACACCATATTAGATCCATATTTTTCACATAAAAGGCCCCATTTACTTGCATAATCCCACTCACCATCACCATCCTCATCCTCCTCCTCCTCCCTAGCATCAAAATTTTAAAAAAATCTTCACTAGGTCTTCCAAAATAGAACCCATGAACAAAGAGGCTAGGCTCAAGCTATTTTGAATATAAGATTACTATTGAGATAATGAGCCATTTTTTACTTATTGGGGAGGACAAAAAAATCCATTATATCCTCAAACCATTCTAAAATATTATGAGACAGAGAGAACTTTTAACTAAATACTACAAAAACCAACCCCTTACCAAATCTTTCCACCCAAATAGACATCCTCCAAGTGCAAAAACTGAGGAACCATGAAAATTCACCAATTAACCCACATTACTCACAATATTTGTCCCCATATTCATCATATTACTCCTAGTTTTCCACAAAATTTAAATTTCATCCCCACTCCCTTTCTTGCTCATCTTTCTCATTAATCAATAAAGTAAATTTTTAAACCACATAAGTTGTCCCCTTAACTAAAAATTGGATGGGAACTTTAAACCAAGTTTTTAAGTGGATATAAAAATTTTAAATGCAAATATTTATGTATTTAAAACTTCAATTTATTATAGGTTAGAGTATGAATTATTTAGAGTGTGGATAAATCAATAGGATATCCCATTTTCCCATTTATGTCATGTGATAACAGGAGCATATAAGAGGATTGGACTTACCTTACTTTCCCATGTGGGCTTGTAAGATGAGTTAATACTTGTGGGTATTTTTCAACCAAGATATAATGAATACGAAAGGACATGTGTCACATTACCATTGGCCAATGGATGTGAGTTTTTTTCCTATATGGTGAAGTTTCTTTTGAGTATTTTTTTCCATTTTCAATTTAAGAAGTGGGAGGAGAGATAGAGGAGAGAAGGAGAAGTTAAGGAAATAAAGAAGTGATATTTAATTATGAGGAGATGAATAAACACAACCATTTTAAGAATAATTATATTTTATTTAACCAAGTAAATAACTTAAGGTAGGATTCCATAATCCTTTGTATTGCTTTCTTTATGTTATTACTTTTAAAGAGAAGTTTTTCCTTTTTGTCTACTTATTTTAAAGAGGTGTAGGGCCACTTTGTCCACCCTATTTTTACCTTTATTTGCCATGGTTGTGCCTATGGATATAATGTGTATTTTATTACTCAATTTGTCTTTGGATATGAATCGTACCTCCTCAATTTATTTTTTATTTTTTAAAATCCATTTCTTGATTCATTTTGAGGAAGTTAGGTTGTCTATTTTGGCTTTAATTACTTATATTCTTTTAGTTATTTCTGTGTAGTCATACTATAAAGTGTAATAAGGTTCTAATGCCCTCCTACATGATTATTTATTATGTATTGGTAGTGGCTAGTGTAATAGAGTTCTCATTCCATCCTACATGATTATTTAGCATAGTTGATGGGGCTAAGGTCCTCTCATGTCCAAGAGAAGTAGCAAGACAAGATGAAGGCATTACCACATTATCCATTTTCTTTGTTGAGCCTTATTATGTTGGAATACTCATATGGATGAATTTTATATTATTATTTTTGAAATTCTATTTTTTTTAATAGATTAAAGGTTTTTGGGTGTTATGAAAGTCTCTAATGGAAGATGTGACAGTTAGCCTTCTAGTTGAGTAACCTAGTGTAGTTTTCTAGCCACTAACCAAATCCCATCTTGTTCACATTGACCTACCTCATACCCTTAGTGATCATTATGATAAGATATGATATTATTAGGATCATGGGTGCCTAGGGAAGTATCCTTATGATGTCAAACAAATGGGAGGTGATCCCTTCCTCCAATTGGCCTTTCAAGTTATATGTGGAGTGTACTTGAAAACTTGTTATTTCATTGCTTTTGTAATGATTTTTAAAAATAATTATGGATATTTTAAATTTTTTTATAATGTAATATTTTTTATAATAATTGTGAAAATATATGGAAGGAAATATGATGTAAACTTTATGAGTTTTCATGTTTATTGCCTTATATTAGTTCTAGTCAAAATAGAAATAAGAAAATAAAATATATTTTGAATGGAATTATAATACTAAATCTTGATGAAATTTAATTCTTGTGAAATGTTATTCTATTGTGTGTGTGTGTGTGTGTGTGTGTGTGTGTGTGTGTGTGTGTGTGTGTGTGTGTGTGTGTGTGTGTGTGTGTGTGTGTGTGTGTGTGTGTGTGTGTGTGTGTGTGTGTGTGTGTGTGTGTGTGTGTGTTTGTTTGTGTGTGTGTGTGTGTGTGTGTGTGTGTGTGTGTGTGTGTGTGTGTGTGTGTGTGTGTGTGTGTGTGTGTGTGTGTGTGTGTGTGTGTGTGTGTGTGTGTGTGTACAGTGTGTGTGTGTGTGTGTGTGTGTGTGTGTGTGTGTGTGTGTGTACACAGTGTGTGTGTGTGTGTGTGTGTGTGTGTGTGTGTGTGTGTGTGTGTGTGTGTGTGTGTGTGTGTATACACAATGTACACACACACACACACACACACACACACACACACACACACACACACACACACACACACACACACACACACACACACACACACACACACACACACACACACACACACACACACACACACACACACACACACACACACACACATATAATAGAATAACATTTTAGTGTGTGTGTGTGTGTGTGTGTGTGTGTGTGTACACAGTGTGTGTGTGTGTGTGTGTGTGTGTGTGTGTGTACACACACACACACACACACACACACACACACACACACACACACACAAACACAGTTTTGTAAATAAATTTAAAAAGTTAGATTTACATTCTTTCATTGCCTTGTTCCTAAATAGGCCTAAAAGATGATATTATAGTTTTATAATTTTAATACATATTATAAATTATTTAAACCTCTAAAATTGAATTTATTCATAAAATAGAATCTTATATAAATATGTATAAATTTATGGATTAATTTTTGAATTCATGAAAAGAATGATATATTTTTTTGAAGTTAAAATTCCTAATTCTTTCCAAATATCCTTAAGAAAATAGACCAAATTCAAATACATTTTTATCACACAAAATAAGACTAATTTGGGCCTGAGATAATTTTTAAATAAATATGACAATTTTTTTGACCCAACACAACTTGTTTCATATTTTTGGTGTCTCTAGTTTGTGTGTGGTGAAATTTTGGATTCTTTTAACATAGTTTTTAATATTAAAAAGCCCTAAAATAGGGCATTATCTATGTTCTATGGGGTACCCTAAAGTAAGGACAAAAATCACTATTGTGATTCCATATAAAGTATGTTGGGGCCTCAATGGGTAGTGGGTTTGGCTTTAATGTTGACTACCATAATCATAGAACATGTATCTAGGGGGAATTACATGGCTTCTAGTCACATGATTAAACCACCCACCCCAACTTTATAATTAGTCAAGCAGTCAATATGGTTGACCAGCACTAGGATTAACCATCAAGAGGTATGTAACCACTCAGACACATTATACTTCTTTATTTATTTATTTAATATTAAATTATTTTACTATACCATGTTGACTTTCTATAGTCTCAAACTTGTGTATATTTAAACAAAAATCAAAATGTTTTCAAATAGTTAGACCTTTTTGTGAAGCCAATTGTGGAGACCTAGAGATGGGGGAACCCAAAAGTGAACCCACTCAATTTTTTATCTCTTTAACATGGAACAATTTTAGAAACTAAAGTGGCACAATTTTTTGGATATGCTAATTTTGTCCCAGGGAGGTCATTTTAGACCTTTTTGACATTTATGGTCTCCTAGAATCCCTAAGATAGGTGGACCCAAAAGGGAATTGATATTTTTCATCCCCTTCTACGTTAACTAAATTTTAGAGATTAAAACATAAAATTTAAGGTTATTTCTTCTTTAACCTCACTTGGTGGCCAATAATGGTTACAGAGGAGCTTGAAATTCCCAAATCATTATTTCAATAACTACAATAATTCAAGACCACCTAGAGATTTTATGTCAATTTGGCTACCTAAAAAATGATCCCACAGCCTTTGTATCACATTAGAATTTAAAAAATTAAATAAGTCTTATTTTTTTAAAATCTTAAAGAACCCAATAATGGTAGTCATCTAGGGGTGAGGAAGGTGGTGAAGGATGACTATATACAAGCCATTCTTCAAAACTTCATCCCAATTATCCAGACCTAAGTTTAAACTTGAAATGAGGGATTACCAACCTTTATGGGACCCCAGAAGGTTTCCTATGATTTTTACACCATGTCATGATCTGATGATCAAGACTTATTAGATATGATGGTGAATATGGGTTAATCCATCCTCAAGGGGATTGATTAAGATATTTTAGACCCTTTTGGAGCTCTATGGGTACTATATGATTTTTTATCACTCTCCATGACTTTTACTTAAGTTGATAATAGATTTGAATTATAACTTGAGTGTGAAATAAGCCATGTGATTGGTTAGAATCACTAGTAGACATATTTGAGAACTACAAAGATTTAGATAGAATTATTCAAACAAATGGTAAATAAAATCCACTTCACCTTAGTTGATTATTATTTTTGGGCCATGACACCTTCTAGGCTAGCCTAGAGATTGTTAGGATTTTTGAGAGCTTGTAAGCCATTTTGAGTGAATGGGGATGAAATGGTTACATAAGCTACCATGCATCCAAATGTGCATTAAAATCCATTTTTTAGGAATGTGTTCTTTTTACATTAAATTTTGTGTCATGTGCCCTGTAGTCGGTCAACTATTGGTAGTGCGAGTGAGTAAAATGTGCTTTGGACATTCTAAAATATATATATTTTTGTGTGCAATTCATTCATGTCAATTTTTTATGAATTACACATATATTTCCTCAAATAGTATATCTAGCACACACATTATGACAAATTCATAATAATGAAAAAATCTAAAACTAGCACAATGAAAATTAGGCCTCACATTATCTAGTAATAATTTTTTTGTAGTCTTTATTTTAAAAAAAATTGTAGGAAAAAATTCAGCCCATCTTATTAAATAATCATTTACCATTATTATATATGTTTCACCACTACATCATGTGATAATTTTAATAAATACACAAAATCCAATGTCCATTCAATAAATGGTTCCTACATAAAACAAAAATTTAAAAAAACCTCATATTGTTTGTTGAGTTTTATAACCCTATGCAAAATGTCATAATTTTTCACATTTTCCTTTAAATCTTATACAAATTTGTCTACCATTATCTAACCAAAAAATTATTTTATATTGTTTCATATTTTTCATAGTGTCTATTTACAATGCCTTCATGGAATTCACATAGTACTTTTTTGGCTTTCATGGTCCAAAACAAATCTACATATCAATTCATCTATCACGAGTTTTTATATTTTACTCTCAATAAATTGATATGCTACAAAATTTACCACCAATTATTATTTCTTATTGTTTTCAAATCCCTTAGGGTCAATCCTAAAGTCAAAAATGTAATTATCTCTACCAAATATTTGTGTACTCTTTTTAATTAATATAATGTGCATATGGCATATCATCCTCAATAGATCACACATCTTCCCCACTTTGAGTGCACAAAAAATGATCTGATCTCACATTAAACCAACTAAGATTCACTACCACTTAAAAAATATAATATATAGAGAAACAAAATCCATCTACAAATCCAACCATGTAACACTAGATTGTTCACAAAATATTATAGTTCTTCATGGTATGTAAAAAATACAAACAAATTTTATAATAGATATTACTTTAACTTATGTTTTTTATAAACCATTTATAGCTCTTCCCTTTTTTATTTTAAAAAATACTTATCAACCTTGGAATAATTCCTACTCATGAAATAAATTAGATTATCTATATCTATCTCTTATGGTTACATAATTATTTCACATACCATTTTTTTGTATGCATTGACATGTACATGAAATGCAATTTCCCAATCTAGAAACTGTAGAATTTACATACTTTCCATTTTCCATTTTAACATCTCAAAGGCTAATTGTTTCTTTTATTTCACATATAAATGGTCCATTATTCTTATATAACTCCTATAAATTATAATTAACATGTACATACTTGAAAATAAACCTTTGATAATATCTATAAATTATATCCAAAGCATGTGTGCACAATGTTCTACTTGTGATATTACTAAAATACTTGTATAATCATATAACATTAATTATTTGCATATGACATCTCCCAAGAGTGTGACAAATGGAACTATGATTTTAAATTTATTTATATTCTATGACATATGAAGTTGTCTACATCTTTCAAGGACCAAATGCATGTTTTCAATGATATTTTATCAATCTATACATAGTCAATTCGTTGAAATAGACTTGCAAACATGTCTAAGATATATTAAAATTATTATACCATGATTCACAAGAAAAAAATAGGAAAATTATTATAACCAACTAACATCATATTGTATGTAAATGACCCCATTCCATTTCAAACATGATCTTTGAATTATCCTTGTCTACATTTTACACTTAATGATACCAAATAATTCATCTTTGAATGTGTATATCTCACATCCAAATAATGCTTATAATACTTCATATATAAATGGTTTTGGAATGGATATTGGACATGCACATAATTTATCATAATAATCAACACATACTCTAATTATCCCATCCTTATTTGTGTTGATGACCATATGACTCGCCCAAACAAACTCTTCCACTGCATATATTTGTTTTACCTAAAATTGAAACTATGGAAAATAGCCTAATAGGCACTAAGGTAAATACATGACATAATATATAATTAAATAACTATAGTTTAAAATAACAAATAAAAATATTAAGTGTGTTAAGAATAGGAATGATGAAAAAATAAAGTTAACTAGGATAATAAATAGTATGAAAATACAAAGGAGAATATGTAGGTCTATGTAAAACATAAATGTTTGGTTCTCAAAAGATGGATCTTATGGTTTAATTGTAACCTAAAAATTGTTACTATTAACCTTTTAATGTGTTATGAGCCTCCAAATCTATAATCTTCTCTGTAATGGAGTCTTATTTTTTCTATGTAAGCATTTTATCATATTTTGTATATTGTTGTTTGAGCATAGTGTAGAAAGGTTAGGCAGAATGTGTTAAATTATCTTGTTTTTTATCATTCACCTAACCAATGAAAACATCAAAAATACAAGTGGGAAAAATGTTAGATAAATTAAACTACCCCTTGAGGAGTTGTAGCTACATGTCCCATAAGCTTGGAATTAGATACAATGTAGTTATATTTTTCATGTGAGATAAATTTCAAGTGAGAGATTCATCTCCACTCCCTAATGAAATTAAATTCAAACTACCTTAACATTTTCCTAAACACCATTTTGGGTTAGTCTTATTATGTCATTAGGTTTGAATAATATTTAAGTATCAATGTGAAAATTCAATCGTAAGTGTATAAAAATTATGAATAATGAAAGATATAACTTGAATAATGGAGAAGGATTAATTTTTCACTCAATATTTGATTGATACTTGACACTTAGTAAAATGAATAAGATTTATTTATATATTTAGGGATATATAGGGAAACATACATGCAAAGAAAGATGATGGAACATATCAATAAAATATGTTCTTAGAATATTAAACTAGGGAAAGGTGGGAAAGACGCAAAAAAATCATAGAGGATGGATTCATTTGGTTGCCAAATATACACATGAAAGATTTAATGCTTCACATATAACTGTAGAATATTTCCCTAGAGAAATAGATGTCCAAAATCAGAGAAAGTAGATTTAAAAATATATGAATAAGTTTCATATTTTGAAATGGATAAATATCATATAACATTGAAGACATTTAGAGGATGCAAAGGCTAGATAAAGCCTAGTCTGGCATAGAAATTGTCTAAAAATAATCAAATATACACATATGGACCAAGTGTTACAAAGAGGGTAAAATACATAGTGTAAAAGACTTTTGAACCAAAATTATGTGTCTAAAATATCACACTTCATTTGATCATCCTTTCAATCTTTCCCTTCACATTTTCTCAAATTTTTGGGTTCATCATATGTGGCCTCTTATTCACTAGTTTTATGACTTTGTACAATTTGATGGTCATTTTTCCTAAGTATTAATGCACTCCTTTTATCTCATTTTAATTATTGGGAATGTGTCTTTGAACTTTCTAATCAACTTGAAAATACAAGAAAACTCCAAATACATATGTTAATCCCCAATTTTATCCATCTTATGGTCTTCCTCAATTCCCACATTTACATCCTTTGTGTAAAAAGGTTGATTGGAATAATATTCTTTATTTTATGCACATTTTCTACTAACATTTATCCAATAGTGGTTCCTACCTTCAAATGTATTTTTATTATTTAGACTCTTTCTCCCCACCAACATTACAAATGTCCTTTTCCTAACTTGTGTTTTTCACCTACACATATTCCAATTCATGTAAGTGACTTGTACTTTTTTCTTCACTTTTGTTGGAACACTCACCCTCTTCAAGCAATTTAACACTTATATAATATCCTTCATGGTTCATGCCCTCTAATTTATCTTCCTTACAATACCATTCTTAAACATAGTTACATACATCACTTTCAATGGTTCATTTAGGTATTCATTCTTTGACTAGAATAGGAAAACATCTATAAAATACTCTAATTTTTTCCTGGTCTATAGTGATGCATAATATACATGGACATTTAATAGAAAGAATCACCAATAAGGAACATTTACATCATTATTTTTTTTACTATCATGGATCAATTTTCTTACTAAATAAATTTTTAAGGTGTTGTAAATGACATAGACTAGAAAAATGTAATATTATAAAGATCAAAATAAAACATCGATCATAATAGTTTAACATGGGATAACCAACTATGACAAAAACTCCAATAAATCAAGGTAAAAAATCCTCCCATTTCCATTTTATATTTCTCAAATATAAGTTTAACTACATCAAATGGCATTCATGTATAGAGAAAAATTTGAAAATATCCCAAAGCCTACATAATGATTTGTATCCTTATAACACTTCTCAAATAATTACAAAAACACCTAACAATTAAAACAAGCTAGGAGAATAATAGACCTTTGATTCATGGACCCAACAATTTCCATTGCACTACTAAACATAACTTAAATTAAAGATCTACATATTCTATGGAATTATATTTATAATAAAAATCCACAACCTAAGGTACATGAAATACCTAAGAGAATAATTGAATTGACAAAAAATCCAAAACCAAGCCACATTTTCAACCATTACTCATCAAACTCATGCCATGATATTCTAGGATAAGCCAAGGCCCTTACACAAATTTATCTGATAAGTCTTAACATTATTCTAAGTTTTCATATAAAATCCATAACATGATGTCTACATAAAAATATAGGTCTACTTCCAAAGTTTCCAAATCACTATGAGTCTTCATCTAGATATATAAAATCCTCATGTACCATTTTAACCAATAATTTTACATAAGTTATCTTCAATAAATGTATTACAAGAATTTGTTACATATATGACTAGTGAAATTAATTAGATATCATATCTAAAATACTCAATTATAAATATAGATCATGCCTCTCTAATTAAAGTATTTTATTCCCCAAAAGATTTTGTAACTCTCTAAATGATAAAAAAATTACCCCACTTCCCCTTCGAAATAACATTTGGCCTTGTTAGGTATTTGACATTTTAGCCCAACTTGCCATCACTCTTGCATTCATATTCATATTTTCCTCTCCTTCTTCTACATAAAAACATATTTATATAATTTTAAATAACCATTATGATAAAGGCAATACATATAAGTTAATAATATATATCATTATTCACCATATAACATTGAAGGATCAAATAGATGTAAGTTCTCAACATTAGTAGCTAAATATATTTTCATATAATAAGGACAATATAATATAAAATAATTATTTATAAATTATTCCAAAATGAAAAATGGACCATATTTAATGGTATTAAGCTTCTTTGTTTAACCTTGGATCCTTTCTCTACTCAATTAGAATCATATATTGTCTCTAATACTGAAACTATGCTCAACCTTGTGTTGATCATTTTTTGATTTATAGTTAGATTATGACTCCTTTAAGCTATATTTAATTTGGAGAATAATTTTCATATTCTTATAAATGAAATTTCCATTATTTTGGATCATCAAGATCCACATTCTCATTTCCTTTATATGGCTATTGCAAAAAAAAAAAAAATCAAATGCACATGAAGGTAAGTAACTAAACCAAGTTCACAGGGACATTTTTTGGTATAATAATGCAATGCCATGTTATAAGAATGTTTAATATACATCAAATTTTCATTCTAAGTCTTATTATTCTTCCTATTTAGTCTCTTAAGAGTTATACAAATTGTTTTACACCCCACCTCCATATGTGCATTTGTGTGTAGATGAAACATGATTGATCATTTCAGTCTATGTCCATCTTCTCCAACAATGTGGTATAAAATTTGTAGCAAATATTTAATCCCAATCTAAAATGATATAGCTAGGAATACCAAAGTGAATCCACACATTAGTAAAAACAACTTAGTTGAATGACTACCTTTAAGGGCCTTTTTATAAGGAATATGAATACACATCTTACTATAAGTTTATACAAATTTAAAAAAATAGTCATGTATTTTATTTAACATAGGTAACCCACCTAAAATATTGATGGAAAATTTTTCTCATGAAACAAAAAGGAATAATGGAATATACACATAAAGGTTCATGTTTTTGATAAGTTCAATAGGAAAAAAGGGTCCTGAACCCTATACAAATTAGCCCCCTAGGAAAAAAGGCCTCAAACATGCCATAAATAGTGAATTAATAATGCATTAACAACATAAAAATAATAGACAAAAAATGAGAAAAAAAGCAAACACAAAAAATAGCAGAACCACTAAGGACTATCAGCCATCCCATACTTGGCCAAGGACTTAACCATATCCTTATAATCAGTGAGGCTATCCAACCCCAAGTCTCTAACCTTGTCATCAAAATACTTGAAAATATAAAACACTAAAGCCACATGATGAAGGGGCTTGGAAGAAAATTCAGCCATAACCTTCCATTTCTTTTGTATCTTGTCCATCTTAGCTTTGAACACCATGAGCTCATTAGCAATTTTGACACACAACAGGTAACTTCACTTATTTTTTTGACCATAGGATTCTTCAATAAACTCCTCCATCTCCTTTGAGTTAGGCTTGTTTAATTCAAAAAAAGTGGCTCATTCCTTCATCTTCATGTATAGATTTGATGGGTGTTTCATCTTCTCACTCCCCAGTGGTATCCTCAACAAACTTAGAATCATTAGAAATATCAATGTCTTAGGGGTTAGTGGATGGGATTACTATAATATGACTAGATGTTAGAGCTCCTTGAGCCCCATACTTGCCAGCACCACCCCCATCATTAGTCTTCACTTGTTTAGGTCCCAAGCCCAAATCTATTCCTTTCATAGATTTCAAAACCCTACTAAAGTCCTATTTCCTAGTTTTAGCCTTCTTATACTGCATGTTTCCCTCATCCTCCAAAGTTTTCCAGTCCATTTTAGTATACACCACCCTATCCTTCTTAGTCTCCTAGCTAGGTGTGTCAAGTCTACCATTGGATTTCTTAGGAGATTTAGTCTTAAAATCAGGGTTAGGTGTCCCAATAAGGGTACTATAATCTTTTATTTTGGGATCCTACTTTAGATTTTTAGGGGATATTTTGGGGGTCTCAATAGTTTTCTTGTCTTTACCTTTAAAAATAGGAGACAAGGTCAATGGGGTATCCTCAAGCAATCTAACTTTAATTAGTTTTAGTGTACATGTTAGGATCTTAGAGTATAATTGATTACTTTTGTATAAACAACTAAACACAGAATTGAAACTAGAAGTAATAAGTAACTAGAAATCAGAAACAACAAATAATAAGAGATACAAGAAACAACTAATCTTGTATTAAACTCTTATAAAAGGAAATATAATGAATAAATCTCTCTCTCCTCACACCTCGTAGATGTACAATAATTCTCCCTTAAGATTTCTCTCTCTCTCTTAATCAATTACAATCAACTCAATTACTAAATTATTATACATGCTATGAGGATCTAACCCTACTATATAGTATAATACAACACTAGGGTTCATGAGCCATGCATTCGCCACCCTTAGATCCACCTCTTAAATCAAAGGCTCAAATCCTTTATCCTAAAAATAGAATTCTAGAAACGCACAGAAGTCGGTGTCAATCTGAAGATGACCAATGCTGGCAAACCCCTAACCAATGTCAGTTGGTTCTGACAGATGCTGGTTACTATGTAAGCCCAACAACCTCCACATTAGCTCATTAGTGAAGCTTTTAGCTCCACAACTCAACAATCTCCCACTTGGAGATAAATAGCTGCACCTGTACCTGTACAACAACATCCTCTAAACATCTCTAGCTTGTTTCTCCCTCTTCAAGTTCAATCTTGAAGACCAACAAAATTTGAATGAAGATTCAACTTCTCCTTTGTTACTAGCTTTGTTAAAATATCAATAGGGTTCTTATCTATATGGATATTTTCCAGCTTCAACTGTCCATCCTCCAATACTTGTCTAATGAAGTGGTACATAAGTTGTATATGTTTGGTTCTTGAATGAAAGGCTAAATTCTTTGCCAAATGAATTGCACTTTGACTATCACTACACAATCTGTAACTCTTTTGCTCCTTTCCCAACTCTTCCATGAACTGAGTCATCCAAATCATTTCCTTGCTAGCCTCTGTGACTGTAATGTATTGTACCTCTATAGTACACAAGGCAACAACCTTCTGTAACTTTGAAATCTAGCTAACCACCATTCCACCAACAGTGAACACATATCCTGTGGTGCTTCTCCTACCATCCAAGTCACCTGCCAGATCTGAATCAACATACCTATGTAGAGAAGTGCTTGACCCTCCATAGCATAAATGCCTATTTTTGGTCCCTATCAGATATCTAAGAATCCACTGAACTACTTTCCAGTGTTCCTTTCTTGGATTGGCCATAAACTTGATGACAACTCCCACTACTTGGGCAATATCTAGTCTAGTACATACCATTGCATACATCAAGCTCCCAACTACTGAAGCATATGGAACTCTACTCATGTACTCAACCTCATCATGTGATTTAGGACACTATTCTTTGCTCAACTTGAAGTGTCCAGCCATAGGTGTGCTTACTGGTTTTGCATCCTGCATATTGAACCTCTCCAACACCTTATACACATAATCCTCTTGAGACAAAATCAAACTGTGATTTTTTCTGTCTCTCTTAATACTCATGCCAAGGATTTTCTTTGCTGCTTATAAATCCTTCATGGCAAATGTGTGAGCTAATTTTACCATAAGCTCAGTAATTTCCTACATGTGTGAACCTGTAACAAGCATATCATCTACATACAGTAATAGGATAATATAACTACCATTATCTAGTTTGTTAAAATAAACACAATGGTTAGATTGACATTTACTAAAGCCATGCTCTGTCATAAACCTATCAAACCTAAAAAACCATTGTCTTGGAGCTTGCTTAAGACCATATAAGCTTTTCTTCAACCTGCACACAAGTTTCTCCTTACCTTTGACCTCAAAACCTTCTGGCTGATCCATATATATCTCTTCATCCAAATCTCTATGAAGAAATGATGTATTAACATCAAGCTACTCAAGATGCAAATCCTTAATAGCAACTAAAGATAATACAGTCCGAATAGAAGTCATCTTTACCACAGGAGAAATTTTTTTACCAAAATCAATACCTAGTTTCTATGTAAATCCCTTTACTACCAACCTAACCTTATGTCTCATTTGTCCATTCTCTCCTTCCTTTAACCTATATACCCATTTTTTTTAGTGCTTTCTTTTTGGCTGGCAACTCAACCAAATCCCACGTATGGTTCTCTTCCAAGAAATCAATTTCCTCATTCATGCCATGCTCCCACTATTTCCTCGATTCTACCTGCATTGCCTCATCAAAACTTTCTAGTTCTCCACCATCAGTGAGTAACAAGTAGTATAAAGAAGGGGAATAATGAATTCGAGGTTTACTTACCCTTTTAGACCTCCTTATGGGCATTTGAGACTCATTTATAGATTTTTGTCTACCCAAATTTTCTTCTGATAGTGATCAATCTTGGTCATCTCTGATCAATGTCAGTCTGCACCCGATCGATGTCGATTCATCTTGATCGACACTGATTTCCACCTGACCAACATTGGTCTCCACATGATCGACATTGATTTCCACCTGACTGATGTCGATCTCTGTGTTTTTTTGTGAGTGATGATTTTTACCCATGAGCTCATTTTGGATCATAACCTCTTCCAAATCAAGATTGCCCTGCTCAGAATTATTCAGCCTCTTGAGTTAATCACTGTACATCACCTTCTCATTGAAAACTACATCACAGCTTCTAATAGTTTTGTTAGTTTCTAAATTCCATAATTGGAATCCAAAATCCCTAAAACCATAACCAATGAAAGTGCACCACATAGATTTAACATCCAGCTTCTTTCTATTTTCTTTATCAATGTGCACAAAAGCTTCAAAACTAAAAACTCTGAGAAATGAAAGATCTACCTTTTTACCTATCTAAGCCTCTTCTAGAATTCCACCATCTAGTGCAGTAGAAGGTCCTCTATTAATCAGGTAAACTACAGTATCTACAACTTCTACCCAAAACTATAAGGGCAAACTAGCATGTTAGGGTGTGGAGCTAAAAGCTTCACTAATGCAGACATGGAGGAGGTTGCTGAGTTGTAGAGTGAGTTGCAAGGCAATCGACGTCGGTCTGATCAACTGATATCAGTCATATTACAGTGTAGAAGCAACCAATATTAGTTATAGTCAATCGACATCAGTCAGGTAGGAGCCGACATCAGCAACCTGTATGTGCATGTAGTTTACATGCGGGGTCGAGAACTGGTCTATTTTTAGATAGGCAATTTGCATGTAAAGACTATTTTTGGTCTTGAGATGCGATTCTAATTATTGTAATTAAGAAAGTCTAATTATTATATGCATGAGATATATATAATAGACTCATGGGTTGTATTGTAAAGTGTGCTAGAAAGCCATTGTGCTTGTAGAAAGAGCAAGAGTAGCTCCTCCTAGTTCCAAAGGGGTGCCGAGTGTGTATGATCAAGGAGAGTTGTAGGTTGTGCAAGTTTTGGTAGAAGATTTACTGGGGTACTAGTTAAAGAATCATAAGGATGACGGTTCCTCAGGGTGTAGAGACATCTACATGGTAAGTAAGGTCTAGTGATTTGTAGGTTGTTACAAGAGCAGAGAGATCTACTTGGAGTACAGTTGTGTACTTGGTGTATTGGTAGTGGTGTTACTGACTGGTGGAGGTAAACAACAACTCTATGTTTGAGTTGATTGTTGTGATCATAATTGAGAGAGTGAACTATTGAAAGAGAATTACTGGTGAACCCTAGAAGTGTGGGAGCTCTAGAGGTGTGGGAAGAAGAAGTGTGGCATCTTTTTTATTGTATTTTATTCTAAATGAGTATTAATACAATTGGGTATTGTCTCTCATATTTTGTGTTGTTTCATATTTCTAGTTACTTATCATTCTGGTTAAATTCTATGTTTAGCTGCTAATACAAAGGTAATCAAGTGTGCCCTTAGTGGGTAGTAGGATCCTGACAAGTGGTATCAGAGTAGGTGGAGCAGGTTGACTAGGTTGGTACCAATCTTGATAAGTTGGTATTAGAAGGTGGTTAAGTACACTAATAGGTGGTTAGAGTGTGTTAAGTGTTTTGTTGATTATAGGTCACTCTCAGGGGTTTCAGATTGAGTGGGAGTATAGCAATGGTAGAAGAAAGTAAGCTACTAATGGAGAAACTGAATAGCATGAATGGTCAGATTGATGGAAAGAAAGAGCAGGTAAAGAAAGATTATTGGTTGGTAGTAGATCAACATGAAGAAGTAGATGTTACAAGTGTTGTTGCACAGGATGCTCTGGATAAAGTAGAATCTTGGTTTATAGATTCTATTGCCTCTTTCCATGCAGCCCAAAATAGAGCATCTTTTCATGGGTATGTCCAAGGAGACTTTGGAAAGATTTATTTAGGGGTTGGTGAGCCTTGTTAGATTATTGGAAAAGGGGAAGTGAAGTTGAAATTGCAGATGGGTAACACACGGGTGTTGAAGGAGGTCATGTAGGTCCTAGTCTTGGAGATGAGTCTAATTTCTTCAGGAAAGTTGGGTGATGAGAGATGCACAATAACTCTCACAGCGGATGCACTTGAATTAGACGGTGGTAAGAAAGTAGGTATCCTTTATCTATCTACTTATATTACTGATTCACCTTCTATTGTAGAGATGTGGCTTTGTAGGCTTGGTCACATGTGTAAGAAGGGAATGCATGTTCTTAAGCGGAAGATAGATGTTTTTGATAAACTTAAGAATTGGAAAGCCTTGGTGTTCATGGAGGAGATGACAGATAGAGATCAGCTAAGGGGATTGGATTATTCTAAGCAAGGCTATGTTAATTTGGATAGGGTTTTGATCTAAGGTGAGCTCACAGGTAAAAAGTCATCACTCATAGGAAAACACAATTATTAGTGTCAGTCAGGGGGAATCGATGTCAAACAGACAAGTATCGATGTCGATCATGTGCAAACTAGCAGAGTCAGTGGTGTCGGGTAGGTGGTGACTAATGTCGGTCAAGGAGAACCGATGTCGATAGTCAGGGTCAATCACGAGAATCAACATCAGTTAGGTGTAGATTGGGAGATGGCTGAGATCGGTCACTAGAATGGATGTTGGGTGGATAACAAGCTGTCAAGGAGTCTCAAACACCCATGTGGAGGACTGAAAGTGTAGGTGAGCCTCATATTCATTGTTCACCTTCTTTATACTACTTGTTGCTCACTGATGGTCAAGAACCAGGAAGACGTGAAGAGGTAATGCAGGTAGAATCTAGGAAATAGTGGGAGCATGGCATGAATTCTTCGAAAGAAAACCAAGCAGGAGATTGGTAG
Organism: Torreya grandis; assembly: GCA_037957365.1. Classification (NCBI taxonomy): domain Eukaryota; kingdom Viridiplantae; phylum Streptophyta; class Pinopsida; order Cupressales; family Taxaceae; genus Torreya; species Torreya grandis. The sequence continues at coordinate 278,486 of JARHVA010008094.1, forward strand.
ATTTGCCAGTTGAGATAAATGCATTGACAGATGAATGGATTCCCAGGTTAGAGAAGAGAGTGAATGGACATGTGATATAGAAGGCTAGGGTATATGGTCTTGAGGAAGCTACAGGATAGTGGTACAGGTTTGACAGGTGTATGACAGAGGATGGCTTTAGTCAGGGTCAATGTAACCCATTGTGTTTTCTTTACTAGGTGGATGATGATTGCAACATTATCTTGTTGATGTATGTTGTGTGGTTGCTTGTTGCAAAGTTACACATGTAGGGAGTTTCTGAGCTAAAGGTAAAGTTAGCTTAGAGGTATGCCATGAAGAATTTGGGAGCAGTGAAATTCTTTGGCATGAAAGACATGGAAGATCATAGGTTGATTTTGTCTCCAATGGGAGCTGATGTGAAGAAGGTGTTGGTGGGGTTCAATATGCAGGATGCAGATTCGGTAAGCACACCAAGGGCTAGATAGTTCAAGCTGAGCTTAGAACAGTGTTTGAAATCACATGAGGTCTGGTGTAGACTTGAGTTTTCCCAAGTAGTGGGAGTTGTTAGAGAGTTTGGAGCCAATTTGGGGAAGGTGGATTCTCAGGTATCTGAGAGGGACTAGCAGCAGGTTAACATGTTATGCAGGGTCAAGGACTTCACTACATGGATATGTAGGTTTGGATGTGGTAGGTTACTTGGATGACAGGGGGTGCACCATAGGGTGTGTGGTGGTTGGTCTTCAAGATTGAGATTGAAGAGGGATACAAGCTAGGAAACAAATTAGATGGTGTACAGGTATAGGTACAAGTGTAGCTATTTATCTCCAAGTGGGAGATTGTTAGGGTGTGGAGTTAAAAGCTTCACTGATGTAGACATGGAGGAGGTTGCAGAGGTTGCTGAGTTGCAGAGCGAGTTATAGGGCAATCGATGTCAGTCTGATCAACCGATGTCGGTCATATTATAGTGTAGAAGTAACTGATGTTGGTTATAGTTAGCTGACATCGATTAGGTAGGAGCTGACATCAACAACTTGTGTGTGCATGTAGTTTGCATGCGAGGTCGATAACTGGTCTATTTTTGGATAGGCAATTTGTATGTAAAGACTATTTTTAGTCTTGAGTTATGAGTTTAATTATTGTAATTAAGAAAGTCTAATTGTTGTATGCATGAGATCTATGTAATAGACTCATGGGCTGTATTGTAAAGTGTGCTAGAAAGCCATTGTGTTTGTAGAGAGAGAAAGAGTAGTTCCTCCTAGCTATAAAGGGGTGCCGAGTGTGTATGATCAAGGAGAGTTACAGGTTGTGCAAGTTCTGGTAGAAGATCCACCAGGGTGCTGGTTAAAGAATCATAAGGACTTAGTGAGGTAAGGACAAAGGTTCCTCAGGGTGTAGAGACATCTACATGGTAAGTAAGGTCTAGTGATTCGTAGGTTGTTGCAAGAGTAGAGAGATCTACTTAGAGTACGATTGTGTACTTGGTGTACTGGCAGTGGTGTTACTAACTGGTGGAGGTGAACAATAACTCTATGTTTGAGTTGATTGTTGTGACCATAATTGAGAGAGTGAACTATTGAAGGAGAATTACTGGTGAACCCTAGAAGTGTGGGAGCTCTAGAGGTGTGGGAAGAAGAAGTGTGGCATCTTCTTTATTGTATTTTCTTCTAAATGAGTATTAATACAATTGGGTATTGTCTCTCATATTCTGTATTATTTCATATTTCTAGTTACTTATCATTCTAGTTAAATTCTATGTTTAGTTGTTAATACAAAGGTAATCAAGTGTGCCCTTAGGGGGCAGTAAGATCCTGACACAGCATGCAACCTCATACTCTGTGAACACTCCATTATTATTCTATTCATCCTTTTAGCAACTCCATTTTGCTGAGGTGTCCTTAAAACCATCCTTTCCCTGTGTATTCCACTCATAGAATAGTAACTATTGAATTTATTGCTATAGTACTCACCACCATTGTTAGATCTAAGGCACTACAATCTCAAACCTGTTTCATTCTCAACCAAAGCTTTCCATTTCTTAAATGTGTCAAAAACATCAGATTTGCTCTTTATGCAATAAACCCATACCTTTCTTGTAGCATCATCAATGAAAGAAACATAATACTGTTATCCTCCAATAGAAGCTACTTGAGTTGGGCCCCACACATCTGTGTGAATAAGCTCCAACTTGTGTTTCTTCTTTGTTGACCCAATTTTGAGAAACCTCACTTTCTTCTATTTCCCAAAAATACAATTCTCACATAAATCTAGATCTATGCTTTTCAAATCTGAAAGCTTACCTTTTGACTTAATAACATTCATTCCCTTCTCACTCATGTGACCAAGCCTACAATGCCACAACTTTGCATCTACATCTGAAGTAGATAAAACAAAAAGAGAATAATCAGTAATACAAGTAGATAGATAAAGTGTACCTACTCTCTTACCTTTTGCTAATACAAGTGCACCCTTAGAAACTTTCCAAGATTCAACCGTGAGAGTTACTGTGCAACCCTCATCACCTAGCTTTCCTATAGAAATTAGATTCCTCTTCAGGATGGGTGCATGCATGACATACTTCAACACCTATGTGTTGCCATTCTATAATTTCAGCTGCACTTTTCCTTTGCCAACAATTTTACAAGGCTCATCATCCCCTAAATAAACTTTTCCAAAATCTCCATGGACATAATCATTAAAAAATTCTCTATTTGGGGTTGCATGGAAAGAGGCACCAAAATCTAAAACCCATGATTCTACTTTATTATCCAAAGAAAATATAAGAGCATCCTGTGCAACAATACCTACAACTTTTGCTTCTTTATTACCTTCACGCTAATTTTCTTTGTTATCCTTCAACCAACAATCTTTCTTTGCATGCCCTTTCTTTCCATAATTCCAGCAGGTTATTCTTCCATTTCTAGATTTGGATCTACTTCCCATCTTTGACCTTGATTTCCCTTGCTTGCCCTTCTCTCTTTGCCTTCCCCTGCTTTCAACACTTAAAGCATTACCTGATGCTTCCCCTATGCTTTTCTTGTGAATTTATTCATTCAAGATTACACTAACAACATCATCAACTTTCAAGATATTTGAAGCAGATGCAGTATTACTAACTACCATTACCAAACTATGCCAACTTTCAGGTAAAGAGCATAAGATTAAGAGAGCCTTAATTTGATCATCAAAAACTATTTTGACTAAATTTAAATGATTTACTATTGTATGGAAATCATTAAGATGACTAGATATAGATCCACCTTCTTGCATTTGTAAATTAAATAATTGCTTCATAAGATATACCTTATTCGAAGCTAAGGGTTTTTTATATAAATTTGCCAAAGTATCCATTAACTCTACCGTTGTCTTTGCCTATGATAAGTTGGAAAACACAGAAGCTACCAGGCTCAACCTTATAGATCCAAGAGCCTTTTTATCAAGAACATTCCATTCTTCATCTTCCATATCCGTGGGCTTCCTTGAAACCCCACCCAACGGTAAATACAGATCTTTCTAATACAGATAATCTTCAATCTACATCCTCCATAATTGATAATTCTTGCCATTGAATTTCTCCATTCTTAGTTTACTTTCTTCTACCATTACTTTGCTCCCACTCAATCAAAAACCCTTGTGAGTGAATTCTATAATCAATAGATACTAACACACTTTGATATTAGTTGTTAGGATCTTAGAGTACAATTGATTACTTTTGTATAAGCAACTAAACACAGAATTCAAACTAGAAGTAATAAGTAACTAGAAACTAGAAACAACAAATAATAGGAGATACAAGAAACAACCAATCTTGTATTAAACTCTTCCAAAGGAAATATAATGAAGAAATCTCTCTCTCCTCACACCTCACAGATGTACAGTAATTCTCCCTCAAGAGTTCTCTCTCTCTCTCTCTCAATCAATTACAATCAACTCAATTACTGAATTATTGTACATGCTATGAGGATCTAACCCTACTATATAGTATACTACAACACTAGGGTTCATGAGCCATGCATTCGCCACCCTTAGATCCACCTCTTAAATCAAAGGCTCAAATATGTTCTCCTAAAAATAGAATTTTGGAAACACACAAAAGTCGGTGTCTATTTGAAGATGACCGATGTTGGCTGACCCCTAACCGATGTCGGTTGGTTCTAACCGATGCCGGTTACTGTGTAAGCCCAACAACCTCCACACTAGCTCATTAGTGAAGCTTTTAGCTCCATAACTCAATAGTACACAAGGCCAAATGAAAATGGTACAACCTCATAATGAGGCCTTGGTGAATGGGTATGATTATACATTAAGGTTCATGTTACTAGGCTTGATTGTACTACATAATACACATTCTCTTATGAATTTATCAACATCAACTTGATTATTTGGAATATAAATATACCTTTGTAAAAGTGTCATTATCTTGTTAACTCCAAAGTGAACTAAAACCCTTGAAAAATGTGCTTCTTATTAGCTAAAATCTTTTTCCTTTAGGAATAAAAATCTTATACATAAGCCTATCTTGAAGATAGTAATCCTCCTTATGCTTAAAACATGCATCTATGAGTCTCTTTGCTTAAAGAAATACTTCCCCAAAATATACATCCTACTTAATCTTTATATATAAGACTCAAGCATAAAAGGTTAAAGAATAGTTATGTTTCCCATGTTTGAAATCAAAGGAGGTATATAAAAAATGTCCTCTAACTTGTTAGTCATACCTTACTTATATTTCAAAACTAAATGAATTTTTTGTAAGAAACCCATCCACTTATATTATTTATCTTACTAAATTTTAGTTTGTGATTGAAAATATTGGAGAGGCTAGTGATCTTTATGAATAATGGTTTCCTTACCCATTAGATAATGCTTCCATTTCTTTACCACTTGAATGAGAGCATATAATTTTTATCATATGTAAAATAATTCAACATTTTCCCATGAAATACATTTTAATGGTAAAATATAGAGTTACCTCATTATCACAAGATATCCCACATAACATAGTTACTAGAATCCATTTATACCTAAAAAGTTTGTGAAATATAGGTAAATATAAAATTGGAGCATTGTTAATCTTCTATTTAAACTCTATAAGTACATCTTATTTTTTCTAATCCCAATTAAAGACTTACCACTTGTTGTAATTACATTCAAAGGTACTACTATGGAAGATAAATACTTGATGAATTTCTTTAAATATTGAATTACACCTATAAAAAAATTATTTTGGTCACATTGGAAGGCTTAGGCCAATTCATGATGTCCTCTAACTTTTTTAGATCAATTCTCAACTTCCCATATCCAACTATGTGCTAAAAATAGTGAAGTTTTTATTGTAAAAACTCACATTTATTATCATTCAATAATAAATTCTCCTTTAAAACTTGTAAAAATTGTTTTAAATTAATTAGATGTTCATAATAAGTTATGTTGAAAATAAGAATGTCATCTAAGTAAACAATAACAAAAGAACATATTAATGGCCTCAGTAGCTCATTCATAAACCACATAGTATTTAGTGTATTGTACAAATTAAAGGTAATATCAACCATTGATATAACCCTTAGCTTGTCTTGAATGTTATTTTATATATGTCATCTTCTTTCTTCACTTGGTGATATGGATAACATAGTAAAGTATTTATCATATTGGAAATGATATAAAATATCATAATTCCATAAAAGAAGGTACCTATTATTAATGGTTATTTTATTTAGTGACCTTTTATAAACATTGTAAACACATAATATTTTTAAATTTTATCATTTACAAATAATTTATCTCTTACAACAACCTATCAAGGTTTAGTCCCCTTAGTTGGATGCCTTAGAGGGTACACCGGGAAGGGGTGGTCAGGTATTTGGTTTTTTATGAGATATGTTATTTCTTATTTATCATTATTAAAGCCATTATATATTCCTCATTTTTGATCCCCTAATCTATCTCCTTCCATATTTCATCCTCTAGCTATAACAAGACCTATAATTTCCTACTATGTTAGTCAATTTGATGTAGTTATAACATTCATCTATCCTTTCCCAACTACAACAATTATATAGATGTAATTATAAATGTTATGGCATAAGATTCATAAATAAGTTGGCACATAGTTTGAGGTTAGTTATCCCAATTAGGAGTAAACCAATTTGGTTGATATAATCAGCTTAATATTCATGAGGGATTAGGATCATTCACCACTATAAATACAAGTCACCATTTCAATCCAATAATTAGGAACATTAATTTTCAATAGTTATTGCCCATAATTTTTCCATAAGTATAAATTTTGATTAGTTACTTAGATATTATCTTGGAGGGAAATATTATCTTGTGGAATTTTGGATGTAATAAGAAGGTTCCTTTTAACCTAGATCTTGATTCAGTCTTTGAGATCCCTAAACCCATAATGATCTATTGCAAAGCACCATTGTCCAAGGGTGAGATTGAGGCTTGATAGGTATTATTTAGGGTAAGTATATTATAACAATAATAATTTTATTTGATAGATAGAAGTTGAATATTTTTTTGGTTAATGAATGCATATCTCCTTGTTTAATTTTTTTCTACACTTATACTTAATGTGGCTATGGGATTTTTTAAACTTTTCATTTATCCACCTAAGGTAACTTAGGATCCAAATTTACTACCATTATTTCTTACCCATTTTTATATGTTTCCAACCCTTCCCCTTATTTACATTTATTGACTGTGTTATTTACCTACAATAAAATAGGCCTAGCTAGAGCTATTTAGTTGTGTGGATTTCCTAAAGGCTTTATAACCCTTTCTATGTTGGGATTAGTATTTACATTGGGTAAAATACTATTTATTATTTACCATATGGTTGAGATGGTTATTATTGGTTACTGGGTTGATTGTATATATTGTTAATAACAAAAAATATATTATAGTTAGTTTATTGTTACATCATGATTTCCTCACTAAACTTAATTTTCTTATCAAAAATATATTATGGGGTTAATGTTGTTTGATTATTGTTTTATAAAAATATTTTAATTATGTTGATGTATGGACGAACATATAATTATTATTTTATGTGACTCATTACTTGATTAGTTAGTTATATATGAGTTTTATATGCATGTGGATTATGCTTATTCTATATTTTTGTGGTTTAGTAGCATTTTTACTATTATCATGGTTACAAGATAACTACCATTTGCATTTATGAGGTGGATGTGGAAAAAATTCTAGTCTTTAGTTATAAATCAAGGAAGTCTATCATCAGGGAGGATATTATAGATGGAAATGATGGAGGTGTTGAGATTTGATAACAAACCCAACACACACCACATAGAATAATAAAATGCATGATTTCTTTAATTTAATTATGTTATGATTAATTCATGATTGGTATTAATTTATTTTGGTTATGATCCATGCTTATATTCCATTTAGTCTTATGGTAGTTATGACTATTATTGGATTATGATATGGTTGCCATTATATAGTTTGAAAGTAGTATATTGTTTTGATAATCTTGCTTTTGGCTTACTGCATAATTCTTAAAGGTGGGTACCTACAAGAATTAAATTAAAAAAATTGTTATAACATATATATACATGGCATGGAAACAAATTAAATGTTTGAACTTATAACAAAATTATTTTATTAAACTATGACTAACTTAGACCTAAAGGGTACCTAGGGTAACTTAAATTTTAAATACCTAAGGGATTATCTAGGTATGAAGTCTTAATTTGTTTAATTTTATCTTTGATTGTGATATGTTAAATTTATAAGGCATTTGAGCTATTTTAAAAACATAATAATTATTTTTATTAAGTTTTTATGTCAACCCTAATTTACAAAATCATCATTTCATTTTTATGGCTTGGTCATTCAAACCATGCAAAGATTATCATGGTGAGGGTTTGATTATGAGTTTGAGGAAATAATGGATAAGTTTTTTAGTTTAGTGGTTGAGATGGGAGACATGAAGAGAATGTTGGAAATTTATGGTTTGATGGCAAGTCTTTCTTGCAGTGATGGAGAATGGGTCACCATGATATTAGGGGTTTTCAAAATACATGCAAGGGACTACAAAAATAATAAAAGAGGTTGGAGTTTTTGTATTTGTGAGTTATATGTGGTAGATAAGGAGAAGAGGAATAAATAAAGGAACTTTTTGGTAGACAAAGGAGAAGACTACTTTAGGTACTAAAAAGTAGGGTTTGTCCTTTGAATTTACTCTAAAACTTTGTACTTAGGTTATATAGTCTATGAATGAAATATGTATGGGTTTTTTTAAAAACAAATGGTTTTATTAAAAATATAACCCTAAAAAGGATAATAAATTTGACCCTATGGGAGGAAAAATTCCACCCCCACTAGAATTGAATCCATGACTCGATTAGTGTGTAAACTAAATATAGAAGGTTATAGTTTATGTTGAAATAAAATCTTAGGGTAGGGATATCTACATGGTTGTGTGTTTTGTTGTGTGGTTAATATATATAACTCTATGTGTTATTTTAATCATGCCTAAATGGTCATGGGTATTATTTTAGCCATGTGTTTTGAAATGGCTTGAACCATTGTTTGGTTTAGGGTTTGAATCAGGGTTTCTATAATAATTACTTGACTATGTGTTCTTAGACTCATTAGAATAATAGTGAAATGATTTTGTATTCTTTGATTCAATATTTATAGTGAAAGGATTGTGTGTCTATTTAAACTAGATAACTTAGGATCTTGTTTAAATTTTAGGATTTAAACTAGGTTTGTTGAATAAGACTTGGATGGGTACTTATTTCATTTTAGTTTAGGTTTAGTTGAGTGATTATTTCATTTTGGTTTAGGTTTGGTTGAGTGCTTATTTAATTTTAGTTTAGGTTTAGTTTAGTGCATTTATTTATACTCTATGCATAAACCTTTGTATAGGGATGACTGGAATTTTATTTTACTAAACCTAGAAGATATAGTCAAATGTTTATAACTAGTTTTGTGTCAACTATGTATAGATGAAAATGAGTTGACTGTTTGGGAGTTGATTGTATGGATATTGTGAATTATAAGTTGATTTTTAAATGTTGTATATAATGGTTGAATATCGACTTGACTTAGTTTATGTTTTGACTAGGTATGCACATTTTAGTTGGTTTTTTTAAATTAAAAAAGCAAGAGAAAGGGTCTTGTAACCATTACAAAACTTCCCCTAGAGTAAAAATTTTCAAATGAGATAGGAGCAGTGCATCAACATCACACACATAACACTAAAATAGTAGACTAAACAAATGTTAAGCATAGAATATACTAAGGGGGGGGTGAATCAGTTTATTATATATCTTATAAAACCTTCCCTTAATCAAATTCACTTAATCAAACATTCAAGATATGCAATAAAACTCAAAAAATAAACATCACACAAGAAAGAGAGAGACACTAGATATAACGTGGAAACCCAATGTGGGAAAGACCATGGAGAACAATCTCAATTATATGAATGAGCACCAACCCAAACAATATTTGCAAGCCAAACTTGCAGGAGCACCATACCCCTTTTCCAAGCACCAAACCAGCTACTATTCATGAGCACCAACCCACAGGAGCACCATACCCCTTTACCGAGCACCAACCTAGCTATTATTCATGAGCACCAACCCACATGAGTACCAACCACTTTTTGTATACCACACACCTATCTCTCAATGTTGTTATATCAAAAAATGATAGTTCAATACAACATCTCTTTCCTCTCTCTCACCTTTGCTCTTCTAAGCTAGATATAACAAATACAAATCATATTCTACTCTCACAATTGCTCTTCTAAGCTAGATAATACAATATCAAATCAACCTCTTTTTTCATATTTACAAATGGCTTCTCAAGCCTTTATTTATAGCTTTCCAAATGACCTTTGGCCTTCCCCCTTTGTGACCCTTCAATCCTCATGGAAAATGGCACCAATATTGGATGACCCTTCATATTCAAGCCTTTGAAAAGTCATGTGGTGACCCTTCATGACCAAAAACATCCTTCCCACTTTTGTCCTTATCTTTGGTGACGTTTCATATTCCTCAAAGTGTCCCTTCATGAGAAATTATACCCTTACTCTTTTGTCTTCACTTGGTGACTCTTGGTATTCCCCAAGATGAATATTCATGGGAAAATACATCCCATACTTCTTTTTCTTTACCCCATGGCTCTTAAACTTCTCCATGGGCCCTTCTTTTGTCTCATATGCAACCACAAATATATTCATTAATATTAAATAAATATTAACTCATATTAGCCAAGATATATTTATTACAAACAACATTAAATGCAATGGGACCTTTATCACCAACAATGCTAAACCTTTGTCATCAATGACAATATTTCCAACAATCTCCCCCTTTGTCATTGATGGCAACCTCAATCCTGAAACTGCCACATCCTGTCACCTGCACATACTATCATCTGAAAATATACAGTAACTCCCCCTTACTGTAGCAACCTATACTTGTTCCTTGTACCTATTTTTTCACCTGTACCTATACCTATTATTCTCCCCCTTTGATAACAATTTCAGGGCTGAATTTTAGATAACAAAGAGAAATTAACTTTTTCAGATTCACTTACCATCATTCTTCTAGTGCGAATTCCTTCTTTTATATCTCTGATGATGTCACTTTCATTAGGATTTTTCTAAACATATTTGGATGGAGTCTTGGTGCCCTTTTTCTCCTTTTCCTCATCTTCATCTGATTCTTCAAAGCCTTCCTCTTCAATGATTTCAAGAATGTCTATTGGATCACTGATCTTTTGTGTTCCATCTTCATCTATCCCGACACTTGCACTTTCAAAAAAATTCTTGATTATTTTGTTATAACATTTATAAGCTTTACTTTTACAAGAATAACCAAGAAATATACCTTCATCTGCTCTTGATTCAAACTTGCCAACTTTTTCATCGGTTCTCTTTATGAAGCATTTGTTACTAAAAACTCTAAAATAATCAATTATTGTTGGTTTGTCATTCCATAGCTCATAATGAGTCTAATCATTGCTGACTCTTAATAAAGATCTATTCTGAATATGCATTATTGTACTAACTGCCTTTCTCCAATATTTATTTGTTATCTTGGATTCATTTAGCATTGTCCTCGCCATCTCTTGAACTATTCTATTTTTTTGTTCAACTACTCCATTTTATTGTGGAGTTTTGGTTGCTAAATATTGACTCTTTATTCCATGATCTTCACAAAACTCAATAAATTGATTTGACATGAATTCTCCTCCTCAATCTGATCTTAGACACTTAATCTTCAGATTAGTTTCATTCTCAACTAATGCTTTAAATGCTTTGAACTGTCTAAAAGCTTCTAATTTTTTCTTTAAAAACATTATCCAAGTCATACATGAAAAATCATCAATAAGCAACATGAAATATTTATCATCTTGAGTAATTTGAGTCCTCATAGGTCCACATAGATCAGTGTGAACAAGCTCTAGCATCTGAGTGGCCAAGTACTCTTTTGTTTTGAACCACCTTCTAGCTTGCTTCCCATGTTGACAATGTCCACAAAGCGTGTTAGATGGCTTTGTGATCTTTGAAAGATTCTTGATTGCTTGCTTTTTGAAAACTTTTACAAGATTGCCAAAATTTATGTGCCCCATTCTCCTGTGCCATAGCCAACTTTCTTTAATCTGACTAAAACAACATTTTTGACCTTTGATGTCTGATAGCATATATAAGTTATTACTTGTTCTCTGAGCATCTACAATCAATACATCTGAATCTTTTCTTCTAATTTCACAACCTTATGCATATAACTTTAGTGCATGCCCCTAATCACACATTTGACTTACACTTAAAAGATTATGCTTAAGACCTTCTACATATAAAACATTTTTAGTTTTAGTTCTACCATTATCTAAACTAAGTGTACCTTTTTTTGGCAATTCTGGCAGTAGTATTGTCTCCAAATTTCATGTGCCACCATTGATCTTCTTTAAGGTTATGAACTTTCTCTTGTCTCCTGTCATGTGCCTCGAACATCCACTATCAATAAACCATGGCTTTTCTTCATTTCTTACATGCAAAGCTGTCTGGACCAATATAGAACCTTCAAATTATTTCTTTTGCCATGTTTGAACCTTTTTCTTGATGAATGGAGCCCTGAAACTCTGGTCCTTCTTAACTAACTTGAACATGCTTCTACAATACCGAGCTATGTGTCCAAAGTTGTTACACTTGTAAAAAATTATGGTCTCTTCATCAAAGCTTGATAGAGGAGCAAAAGAGTTATAGCTTCTGCTTGACTCTACATGACCTTCCTTTTCCTTATTTTTGAGATTGTTAGCTCTTTTTCTACATTCTAATTTCTTATGACCATATCCATTACAATAAAAATAGTAACCATAAAAATAGGACCTGCTTGTGAATCTCTGACCTGATTGCCTTTTATAGCTTTGTTCCTTCCAGCCTTCTTTGTCCTTTGTATTAGTCACTCCTTCCCTTCTTATTTCTTTATTTGTAAGAGCTTCAACATAGCTCTTCTTCTTTTCAAAACTGATACCTATCTTATCTGATATTCCCTTTTGGCTTTCTAATATCTTATTCAACATATTAGTGTTATTCTCAAATTTTGAATCATTGACTATTTTATTATTGACTAATTTCTCATTCTCTTCTTTTAAAGAGGCAATTTTAGTAACATACCTTTCACATTCTTTTCTTGATATTTCCAACTATGCCGTCATATCTTCTTCATTCTTCTTGGGTTCTTCAAAGTGCACATGTAGATCTTCAATTATCTCCTTTGACTCCTTTTCATTTTTCTTGATTTGATGCTTTAATCTTCGATTTTTATTTTCAACAATTTTCAACTCTTCTAAGGCACACATGAGTTATCCTTCCATATTCACTTTGGCTTCATCCTCTTCTTCTTCTTGACCAACTATTCTTTTTCTTGCAGAGGCACCTTTATGTATGGCCATCTTGTGCTTTCCTAATCTACCTTCAAGCTATGAAACTTTTTCAAAAAGAAATCTACTCTGATACCAATTGTTAAGCATGGAATATACTGAGGGGGGGTGAATCAGTATGTTATATATCTTATAAAACCTTCCCTTAATCAAATTCACTTAATCAAACATTCGAGATATGTAATAAAAATCAAACAATAAACATCACACAAGAAAGAGAGAGACACCATATATAACATGGAAACCCAATGTGGAAAAAACCACAGAGAACAATCTCAAGTATATGAATGAGCACCAACCCAAACAATATTCACAAGCCAAACTTGAAGGAGTACCATACCCCTTTGCCGAGCACAAACCCAGCTACTATTCATGAGCACCAACCCATAGGAGCACCATACCACTTTGCCGAGCACTAACCCAACTATTATTCGTGAGCACCAACCCACATGAGCACCAACCACTTTGTGTATACCACACACCTATCTCTCAATGTTGCTATATCAAAAAATGATAGTTCAATACAACATCTCTTTCCTCTCTCTCACCTTTGCTCTTCTAAGCTAGATATAACAAATACAAATCATATTCAACTCTCACAATTGCTCTTCTAAGCTAGATAATACAATATCAAATCAACCTCTTTTTTCATATTTATAAATGGCTTCTCAAGCCTTTATTTATAACTTTCCAAATGACCTTTGGCCTTCCCCCTTTGTGACCCTTCAATCCTCATGTAAAATGTCACCAATCTTGGACGACCCTTCATATTCAAGCCTTTGAAAAGTCATGTGGTGACCCTTCATGACCAAAAGCGTCCTTCCCACTTTTGTCCTTATCTTTGGTGACTTTTCATATTCTTCAAAGTGTCCCTTCATGAGAAATTGTGCCCTTACTCTTTTGTATTCACTTGGTGACTCTTGGTATTCCCCAAGATGACTCTTCATGGGAAAATGTGTCCCATCCTTCTTTTGTCTTTACCCCGTGGCTCTTCAACTTCTCCATGGGCCCTTCTTTTGTCTCATATGCAAGCAAAAATATATTCATTAATATTAAATAAATATTAACTCATATTTTCCAAGATATATTTATTACAAATAACATTAAATGCAATGGGGCCTTTATCACCAATAATGCTAAACCTTTGACATCAATGACAATATTTCCAAAAACAAAAAGAAAAGTAGCATCAATAAAGGAAACTAGAGACTATTAGATGTCCCATACCTAGATATGAATTTTATAATACCTTTGTAGTCACCAAGACTTTCAATACCAACATTTTTTACCTTACTATCAAAGTCTTTCACTATAACAAAAATTACAGCCGCATGGTTGAGAGCCTTGGCTGCATATTCAACCATGGTCCTCCATTTCTTGTTCATATTTTCCATTTTGGTCTTGATCACCTTGATCTCTTTGACTATATTAGTACATAGAGAGAAGTTCTTCCCCTTCACCTAGTCACTGTCATCCTCAGTGTCCTCTTCCATCTCCTCTGAATAGGGCTCATTCATTTCTAAGAAGTAACAAGTACCTTCCATCTCATGTTCTAGTTTAGAGAGGGTTTCATCAATTTCATTTTTAACATCTTTAAATGAATTATAATCATTAGAAATAATAATACCTTTATGGTTAATATAAGAGGTCTTCATAATTCCTCTAGATCTGCAAACACTATAACTACCTCCCCTACTATCTATAAACATTTTATGGTCCTAGATCAACTCCTTTCCTTCCTCTATGGTGCCACAGATATTCTTAGGACTCATTTTAGTCTTCTTGGGGTGATCATAGACTTCTACCTTATAATTATTCTAGATTCTTTGATTGGGTACCTTCCCTGACTCCTAGTTGGGGGGATGGGCTTGTCAATGAGAGACAAAGGGGAATAGGTAGGATAATCAAATAGGGTGGGGGGGTAACTCTTGTAATTTCATAATCAATATAACTACCCCTTTAATGAATTTTGGGCATTTTGGGGGTCCCCTTAAAACCTTTTCTCAATAAGAGACAGGTTAGTTGGGGATTCATCTAGTAGTCTCACTTTAATTGGCTTAAGGGGACATAAAGCTATATGTAAGTGATAGAGCCTTAGCATAAGGCCTTGATGGATAGGGATGGGGTGACTGTCTAGGTTTTTGGACCATTTTTTCTTAGCCAATTTGATTGAATTTTCCAAATAAGACAAAAGGAGGAAAGGAAACCTGATAGCCAATCTATGTCTAAAATGATTAAGTAGTGAAAAGTGGTAGTAATAAAGAACCTTATACCTACCCTCGAGGGTGAAATATTTCATTATCATGAGGTATACTTGTCCCCATTGAACTGAAAATTTCTCATGCTCAAAAACCCCATGAATTTTAGTAGCTACTTCCCCTTCCTTGAAAAATATTGTAATATTCTCTGGGACTAGCACCTTACTATAGTGGTAGATTTTCTCACCTTTGGTGGAAATCCCAATAACCTATCCAATCACCTCCATTGAACCTCAAAATTAATTCCCACCATGCATACCCTTCTAGAGTCCTCCCAAGATTTATAGAACTATTGAGATAAATTTTTGTCATGCTCAATCATCCCTTCAAGAAAGGTAGCCACCCCCCCTCCTGAATGATATGCTAGACACTGGGGTCATGGTTAAATTTCTCTAAAGAAAATGGATCAATATTAACAATATCACCTCCCATACTAAAATAATAAAGCTCCTAAAAATGCTCAGTGAAAGTGACAACATATCAAGTATAAATGATACATATTCTCAATCCTTTCACATAATAAAAAGGCCAAAATCAGCTCCATCCCCTCACCTTATAATAATTTTAGGGATTAACCAAACCTTTACCATGCTCATACTTTACCTTGGGATTATCCCTTTACCAATTCATGCCAATATGAGAATCATAATAGTCAAGGTAAGTAAGGAAATGATTGCCCTCATTCCAGCTCACTCTACAGATGTCACTTCATTTCATCATTAGCTAATATGTCCTCTTTTTTATCCATCTAGCTATCTTGACATTTTGTCTGTCCACCACGTGTCCCTCCTTTGTCACTTTAGGCCAAATGAGCATCTAGTCAACATAACCCACTTTAATTTATTTCCTCAACTTTTGACTAAGCCAAGAGTTCAACAAAAGATTTTCCATTTTTTCCACATGCCATCTAGGGAGCTTTAGGTGTATAATAATTAAATTCTCATGAACAAGAGGAATATGCTTCATCTAATTATGATCTAATAAAGTCTTCCTAGAAGTTTAGTCTTAGTTTTTGGAATAACCCATATCAGTGTATTTTGAATTCCTTCCTCTCTTCAAAGGATAGCAACCTCATCCTATTAAACTAAGATAGAAAGAGATTACAATCCCATAGAGTTTAAACCATGTGGTAATTTCCATCTTTTTTTAAAAGAGTTTAAATTCTATTGGGTAAAGTTGACAATGTCCTCCAACATTGCCACCCATCACTATTATTTCCTAAATTGGCCATTGAATCCATAAATGTATTACCTTGCCTATAGATATGAGTGACTCTATGCTCTTTAAAGGTGTTTAAAAGCATATGAATATCTCCTATTAAGTCTATCAGTTTCCATCCTATGTCCACTATTCCAAGCATGGCATTAACTATTAATTTAGAGTCCCCTTCAACATGAATTTTTTACATGTTGAGAGAAATCAAAAGTCTGATGCCCCACAAAATTTCTTGGGCTTCTTCCTCATTGTTACTTTTGATACCAATTCCCCCTAAGTAGGCTTCTACCAAAGTACTTGAATTAGTTCTAATAATACCTCCATCACTAGCCACTCTTGGGTTTCCTTTGGTAGCCCCATCAAAGTTGAGCTTGTGCCAACCTTCTTGAGGTAATGACCATTTAGCATTGACCCTTGCCATATTTTTATTATTATCAATTTGGAAGGTGTTTAGGTTAATATTTCATTGATCCAATAATTTTTGGGCTTCTGATCCTGGGGGGTTCTCCACAGTTTTGAATTTGTAGGCATTGATATTTTTGGCTAGAAGATTTGAGAAAGATAGAAACACCTCCATAGGGGTTTTATATTTGTCTCTAAAGATTATGTTATTATGTTCTTTCCAAAAACTCTAGGAAATATGAGGGGGAATTTGTGACCATAGTTCCTTCAAAATAGGGAAACAAGATTTAGATGGGGGTCTCTAATTTTCAACCAAATCTTCCACCTTCTCAGTAAGCACCCAACTCAAGTTAAGTCTTTGTATAGTGAGGATCCAGACCACCTACAAAAATTTGCATTGAAAAACAATGTGAGTGGACATTTTTTCTTCCTCTTTACAAAGAATGCATCTATTAGGTATTTGAATACCTTTCTTCTTCAAATTGTCAGTGGTCAGTATTTTTTTATGCATTAGAATCCACCAGAAGAAATTGATTTTAGGAATTAGTTTAGGAAGGTAGGTTTTACCCCATAGGTTATCCTTTCCTGTGTCTATAACTAGCCTATAAGCACTGTTTATAGTGAATAAACCTTTATGATCTTTATCTTAGATCAGTTTGATCTTGTTTAGGAAAATGGGTAACCTAAACTCAGATAGTTCCCTTTGTAGTTATATATCTAGGTCTATATTCTCCTCTTGATCCTTGACACAATTTATAATGTTCTTCTAGATCCTAACACTCCCATCTCTATTGATGTAATTGTTCACTTTAGCACCAAAAAAACAACTAGCTGCTCCTGATAATCTACCATAATTTAAGTCTTTGAGAGGTTGATCTTTCAACCATATATCTTCCCAGAAACTTACTTTCCTACCATCTCTAATATTCCATCTAATGCCTCTTTAAATAATATCTCAAGTTTTGAGAGTTTCATTCCATATAATCAATCCTTTAGGGAGACTATGTTTAGTTAGTACATTGTAGTTATCTCTATTGAGGTATTTGACCTCCATGATACCACTCCATTCCTTATTGCCTTGTATCATGTTATAACCAATATTTTACATGAGGGATTTATTCATTAGGTGGATTCTTCTCAATCCTATACCCCCTTGGTACTTGGGGGTGTAGACCTTCTCCCATCCTACTAGTGTCAATCTTCTCTTTTCCTCCACCCCCAACTAGAGGAACTTTTTTTGAATCTATTCTATCTTATTAGCCACATATCTAGGTATTTTAAAGAGACTAAAGAAATACTAGGGGATAACTTGTAGAGATGCTTTTAGGATTTGAAATTTTCCTACTTGACTCAATAGTGGCCCTTTCCATCCATCTAGTTTCCTCTGAATTATTTCTATGATCATAGTCTAATAATCAGATGTGACCTTGGATATAGTGAGTGGGAGTCCAAGGTATATAGTAGGTAATTTTTCATTGGAGCATCCCAAGGTTCTAATAATTTTCCTTTATAGGTCATCTTAGGTGTTAAAGAAATAGATGTGGATTTTCACAAAGTTAATGCTCTATCTAGAATCCCTTTCATAAGTGTTGAGAAGGTTTTTCCACCTTCTCACTTCCATAACCAAGGCATTTCCAAATAGTATAGTATCATATAAAATTTTTTGGATGACAGAAGATTGGATCATGGAAGCAGGCTTGATACCTCTGAGGTCTGCTTGCCCCAGAAGGTTACAAGTAATTCCTACCCATTGCCTCTACCAATATGATGAATACGTAAGGGGAGAGGGGATATCCCTACCTAAGACCTCTACCAAATGGAAAGTGTCCTTTAGGAGATCCATTAACCAAGAAAAAAATTACCATGGAGATACACTCGTTAATCATATTAATAAAATGATCTTGGAAGCCAAATTTCCTAAGGACCTTGATAAAAAAGTCCTAATTGACTCTATCATAGGCTTTGGAAATGTCCAATTTAAATATCATACCTAGATATTTTCACTTGGATATTGAGTGGATGATTTTATGCATGGTGATAGCAGCATCTAGAATTTTCCTACCTAAAACTAAACCTTTTTGACAAGGGGCAATGAGTTTGACCAATAATGGTTATAATCTGAGAACCAAGGTCTTAGTAAATATTTTATAAACCATGTTGCATAGACTAATAGGTCTAAAGTCTATCATAGAGGAGACATCCATCCTGTTTAGCACTAAGGCTATATAAGTGTTGTTCAATTGTCATAGGAGCCTACCTATCTAAAAAAAATCTTTAACAACATTGGTGATGTCCCTCCCTAATGTGTCCCAAAATGTTTGGAAAAATGTTGGGGGGAATCCATCTGGCTTAGGGGCTTTGAGAGCTCTCATTGAAAATATAACATACCTAACTTCCTCTTCCATGATTGTTTTGGTCAAGAGGCTATTATCCTCTTTAGTTAAAATAGAAGGGATGGAGTTTAGGAGGAGCTTAGTATCTCCAAGTAAGGAGTTGGTCTAATGAGTGGCTAAAAGTGATTCAAAGTAGATAGTGGTTAGTTTTTTTATTTCCTCCACTTCCTCATATATTATGCCATTTTCATCCACAAGTATATTAATGGAGTTCCTCTTATTATGCTTCAAAGTGGACTGGTGAAAGAAGGATGCATTCCTATCTCCCTCTTTAAGCCATTGTACCCTAGATTTTTGTTTCCATAACATTTCCTCCTCCTTTAGGGTTTGAATCCAATTTTTTGAGAGAGACTTTTCTAGAGATAGTAGCTCTTATGATGGATCCCCTTGCTCCATTTTGGTTTGAATATCTAATAGCTAGTCCATGATGTTCTTTTTCTAAATCAAGACATTTCCAAAAGTATAGTTATTCCATCCCTTGACTTTATTTCTGACATTAGCCAAATTTTGAGATAGCCTATACATAGCCATCTCTTGGATATGAATGTTCCACCACTCAATCAAATGGTCCCTAAATTTTAGATGAAGAATCCACATCATTTCAAATCTAAAAGGGAAAGGGCCTATAGGCTTGTTTTCTTTCCAATTAAGTAATAACGGATTGTGGTCAGAACCCACCTTGATAACCTTATTGATTTATGTTGGTGATTTAATTATGTTTAAATATTTAAGTGTTGCCTGGGTCTGAACATTTATGTGTTGATTATTGATGATTGAAATTTGATTGATTCAATTACCATTACCTCAGGTTTAAGTTAATATGGCTTTGGTTGTATATTAATGTATAACTATAGGCTTAGTATTATGATTAAGTCTAGGTCAATTTAATAGTTGGAAGTGTTATTAGACATACTCAAGTTATATAACTGACTGAATATGAATATGTTTGAAGACTATGTGTTATTTTATTCAAATACCTAACTAATGAGTTAAGAGAATTACGAATGGAATATAAATGAAAGTTATATTATTATATTCTCATGAGTTTAAAATACATATTAAGTTGAGTCAAGATAAATCATAGTTAGTTTTATGAAATGTCTGGATTATTATATTTATAATAATTTCCTTTAAATAATATTTTATTCTATTTTGTTTAAAACATATAAACTCAAGAGATTATGAATATGGATTATAGTTTATCAGTTGGTATGTTTCCTCACATTAAATAGCTAAGTGAAATATGAATAGATGAATGATTTCATTAAATTAATGTACCATATGGTACATAATAGTATTCTTATTTTGTATTTGTGTTTTAATGTATTTAATAAGGGTTTTAAATGATGTGTTATTTATATTTTATTTTAAACATGAATTTATATTCCTTAAGTAGGGTACTTGTAATATGAACATATATATACATATATATGTAATTAAGGATTATACATAAAGATGAATCGATATTCTTTATGAATCGTTCATAAACACACACACACCCACACACACACACACACACACACACACAAGTTATCTCATACAATTATATGCATAAGTATATGTATATAAATGTATGACCATTTATATGTATATGGTATGCCATTTAGAAATCAATGGCTAAGAGTTTAAATGTATATAGATATAAGTGGACATGTTTAATATGCATGTTTATGCAGATAATTTAATTTGTAAATAGATGTTTGTTTATAGTGAATAGTTTAGTTCATATACAAACTAGGTTTCATATCATTAATTTATGATATGTTGTTCAGTTATAAATTATTTGAAAATGATTAATATCGGATACAAATAATAAATGATGTAATTATTATTTTTGATTTGCTCAAGAATTATTAGAAATTCCTAAATTGTATTATTGTATTTATAATACTTGTGAACATGGGATGTTTGCATGGAATTGGTAAATTCTTAGATATTATAATAATAATTAGAAAATAATTTAATTATAGTTCTGCTTATTAGAAAATGGACATTGGTTGTATTGGAACTTAGGAAATATTTATGTGATATTATTCTTATTTATTAACATGATATTATTTCATTATTTCTTGTATTTAATTACTATGGTATTAAATACTAATCTATATGAAAAATTTGTGGAATTATTATTTATGGATTTTTTGGTAATCCAGTATTAAGGACACTAACAATTATTATCATGAGATAGATTCCAAACATATAGTTAAAGTCTTTAATAATTAGATTAAATTAAATCTAATTGAGTGTGTGTGATTATGATTGATCTAATGGATCATTAAACTATATGAAAACGTTGGCCAAAGTAGTGTTTATAGTAAAAACATTATCATTTCACGTATTTAATTATATGCATGTATGCACGATGTTGTGTTAGAACAAAATTCTTTATGATATGTTGCATGTAGTTAGAATCTTACAACACATGGGTTCTAGTTGACTTCTCAATACCTACATCATTATCATCTTCTCATCCATGAAAGGAGGGACATTCCCTAGTTGGGCATTATACAATGGATCCATGGCCTATGGTTGGTTTGGAAAGACATTCTGATGATGCTCTCCCTCTTCTCTAGTAGTCAAATGACAGAGACTCTTAATCATGGTTTTAGTTTATTTACATATAATGAGTTTATGGATACTCATTAGTTTCATGGAACATTGTCTTTATTTATATACACTCTGATGTAAGCACATTGTATTATTTTAATTGATAAACTTCAGTTTGGATTCTCTTATTGTATACTATTATTGTATTAATTTTTAGTAGTTGGATGAGTTATTATTATTCAACACTTATACATTTTGTGATGGATTATATTTGTAATATGTTGAATATGATTAGTTGATCATTATCTAAATTAATTATGACTAGTTTATTATAAGAAATGAATTTAGTTAAAGATCAATTGACATATCTTAATTGGGAATAATCTGATTTGATTATTAAGTAAAGTTTTTTTTTTTTTTTAATAAATTACCATTATTTGAGTTAAACCCATTGGGGTCTTAACATGTATAGTTAGGTGCTAAGATATTCAGGAGATATTAGAATCTCCCTATCTATAGGAAATAAATTTCCTATATATATATATATATGCATTATATAAAATGAATTTATATACTATGTGATAGAGAATATATTATGTGATTAAATGTGTGTGTGTGTGTGTGTGTGTGTGTGTGTGTGTGTGTGTGTGTGTGTGTGTGTGTGTGTGTGTGTGTGTGTGATTTCAATAATATTTGCATGAGTTAATATCTAGTATAAGCATATCCAATAACTAATAGTGGTATCAAAGTGGATTATTTTGTGATGGAATCATAGTGAAATTTTAAGGGGCATTTATACTCTACTTTAACCTATAGATGAGGAAATAGTTTGAAAAATCATTAAGGTAGTTTAATTTTTTGGTGATTGTGGGTTATTCATCCAACATGGAGGATACATATACACAAATATTGGTGATAAAATATTATCAATATATCAATGCACACATCACCTTTGATTGGAATTTGTTTTTGTTATGTCTCTCTAGCTTGGCCACATTGTTAGCAGAGGTTCCTAGTTTCCTAGAACTTGATAATTATGATGAAAACTATGGGAAAGATTATGTCTCTTAGATTATAAAAGTTACAAGATCATAAGGATTTTATTAACAAATATCTTAGTCATAACATTCGAGTGAGTTTGATTTTCACATGTTTTACCTACATTTAACCAGATAGATTCACTATTTACTCCTACAAATTAACTAACCATATGCATAGAAAATATGTATATATATTGCTTCAAAATCATTAATCATACAATATTATATATAAGTAACTCAAAAATATAAGGATAACTTAATCATAAAATATTTATAATCACACAAAGATCATTCCTTTACATATCACTAATCCAATTTTTCTCATATATGATCTAGTATAAACTATTTCATGTGTAACCTCTTCTCTTTCTTTGTAGATTGTATTTGTACCCATTTTAATATCTATATCTTAGGGGCATGGTTGTAATATACTATGAAAATAATATTCATTAATTCTAACCTTGATATAGACTTTCTTAGTTAAAACAACCCAAATCCACACAATCTATTCAAAATGAAATATAATTGATAATGTAGACTCTTGTGTATGTTGACTAAGCATATAACTCACATGTCATAATAATATAATAAATAATTTTTAGAAAATCTTCCCACTAACACTTTACCAAACTTAATGAGTTGTCTCACCCTAAGACAACACGAAGAAAAATAACTAAAAAGTAACAAAATTGACCATCACCTAGTCGTAATCAAGAAAATCATAGGGTAACTAAGCACTCCTTCAAGTTTTTAGTAAGATATTGATATAAATTGGTTGCCCTATTGGTTTTTAAACCAATTAAACTTTGTGAACCAAAACAAAAAAAGAGAAATTAAAAGAGACCAACAAAAATAGAACCAATAGAGAACCTAAACCATAGTAAAGGATGGAAGAGGAATAGTTAAAGATGGTGTCATAGAAGAGGAAGCATGTTTCTTTTGTTGTAAAGCCACCATGAGATAACTAGGAGGTATGCAAATAGGAATAGTAACCATGGGGTAAATTAAAGTATCTATTATAGCCAAGTCCTACTTATAAGTGTGCCATTCTAATAGAACCTCTTGAATGGCTTGAACCAAAGCATGTAAGGGAGCTTGAGTGTACAACAAGTGTTAGAGATCAACATCATCATAGGAAATAGAAATAGTGATGGTGGTTGCAACCTTGGAATCCATATCACCTAAAAGTAATGTGAGATGGTTTGTAAATTGATTTATGTGAACTATAACAAAGGCATTTCACTTCATCTAAGTCTATCACCTTGAAGTTGATCTAAAATTGAATCCCTTGAACTAATCAAAGAATTCAAACCAACATCCATAGATTGAGGGGTTGTGAGAGGACTCAAGAATTTTTTGGAGGTAGTCTATGTAGTAGAAAAATTAGGCTATAGTCTGGTCCAAACATCCTAAAGGTAGTGGTGCCAATCCAAAAATTTATGAGTGATTTTCCTGTCCTACTAGATCATCACATTAATTTACATTTGATACTCGACAAGCAACTTTCATAGTTCTATAGTCTCAGCTTTGATCACCATGCCTTATTGAGCATACTATGTATGTAATTTCTAGCAATACCAATCCTAAACCAAATGATCAACAAGCAAAAGAATGTGATCCATAAAAGGTAGACTAGGGCCAATCACTACTTGCAAAACAATGTTTAGATAGGTAGACTGAATAGTATCACATGCCTAATGTAAGACATGTTGTAAGTTAGCATTCTCAGCATCTCATTATGAAACTTGTTGAACCAAAGACTAGGCTTGATGGGAAAATGATTCTTGAAATGCAACTATACCTTTAATTTATTTACTCAATGATAATTGAGTAAAATCAAGGGAAAGTTTAGTGATGGATAGTGTGATATCTAATGAGTTGGATGAAATAGAGGCCTGAGCATAGTGAAGAAGATAAAGTAGGAAAAAAAACACAGTCTTATGAACTATTGGGAGAGGTATATCTAACATAGACATCATAGATAAACTAGTTGAAGTAGATGGAATTTATAAAACCAACTAGTTTTCACTATGTGGTAAAGGATCCAAAGGCACTTGAATACAAGATAATCCTATAAAAAAAGGAAATGAAGTCTCACCAATAGGAAAATATAGTTGCTCTATAGATGGAATGGTCAATGGAGAAGTATGGGGATTAGTTAAATGAATGGAATAAATAGTAGCACCTAAATATTCCTAAGAGATGGCTGTGATACTCCCCTCTTAAGGATGTTGAACTACCTATTCTTAGTCAAGACTATGCTACCTAACTATCTCTGGAGTAGCCTGCTAAGAAGATTCCTCATGCAGAGCTTGTTGGTCAGCATAAAAAATAGCTTGCTTCATTGTGGGAATTTTGCAAACATGTATAGAGGGAGGATTTTGAGCTTACCCCATCTCAACCTATATCTTTTGGGTAGCTTTAGCCTTAGCTCATTTCTTCTCTTCTTTGTGGCATCATTAAGTAGTGACATAGTCAGCCTCCTCTCGAGTAGCTTGATTTTCTTCATTTATCAGAGACTCAAATGGGACCACCTTAAGATCAAAAAATGGTTCATTATATTTTGAAAAGGAAGAAGATTATGCAACTTTTTGAATCTATGAGCATGAAATAAAACCCTTCCTCAAACATCCCCTAGAAATAACCTGCATAGCCACCTATGGAAATGTCATTTTGAGCCAATCACTGGATGGTGTTGGAGGCTAGGAAGTGGCTATAGTAGATCTAGGGGATTCCATTTTAGCCACATTAGAGTCTTTAGGGTCCTCGTTAACCATGTGATACCAATGTATTGATCATTTCCACCATAGTGTAGATTTTGATGAACTATTCAATAAAACATCTAAGGGTTGTGTTAGAGGTGCACCTCTAAACAATATACCATGAGCCATATCCATCTAATATTTATATGCATGGGTTGCTTCCCCTAAGGGGTTTACCATAATAGAAGGTGGGAAAGGTGGAAAAGAAACCCACAATTTTGGTAGTAGCTTATTATGAATCTACACCATGCATACAACCTTCCAAAAGAACTCTTTTTTGCTCTCTTCTTTGTATAAATCACCCTCTATATCTTCAAGCATGATGTAGTATAATTCAGTTGCATCAGTCTACAACTCAATTAAATCACATTGAGAAGTGATTTTAGGAACATGAGGATAGGTGTACCAAAAATATTGGTTCCTTGCTTTGTGGTGGGTGGAGAAGATGGACTGTGATTAGCTGGTTGCTTACTCTTTTTGTGTTGAGGAAGCTATGCAGGTGTAGTAGATAAACCTGGAGGTGTAGTGTTAGGAGGATAAACCCTTAGAGGTGTAGTTTATTGTGTAGGTTAGGCTTTTTTTAATGCCATTTCTTGATCTATAGTGGCCATGTCTAAGAAAAACCCCAATTGTGTAGTGGTCATTATAGGGAGCTCATATATCTAGATAAATGTTCCTCTTGTAAGTTATAAAATATAACATATTGACCCAAGAATTTCATAACATCTAGTTGAATACACATATGTGTAGTGACCATATGTAAAATCTCATATTCCTAATTTTTTAAAAAAAGAGCTTGATCATGATAATGATTGGCAAAATAGGAAACTAGAATATCAAATTGTACATCATGCCAATAATTAGTGTCAAGGTGAACTTGTGCAATTAGATATTTCCACTAAGTAAAGACAAGGAGAAATACCAAGACTTGATACTGGAAGGTATTCTTGATGGTGCCCAAAACTTTGGTAATATTTTGTTTTAACTCTAAAATCATGAACTCAAGCCAGTTAAAATCCTCACCACCATGAATTACTCTATGCACAATGTCAACAACACCCTTTATGGTCTTAGTCATGGTTTTAATTATCTACCAGAACCTTTATGATATACATTTAGCTAGTAATCACATCAGTTCATTAGGGAAAGTCACCAAGGGAATACCTTGATTCCCCCAAACCATAGTGGCTTTGATTTTATTAGAGATAGGTGGCACTTTAGACTTATATTCCATGAGGGATTTACCTTTCACAGACATCCCTAATACTTGATTCATTACTTTGGTAGATAAGTACACTGGGACCTCTTATGACAAATAAATAGCATGCTAGTTATACATGGCCAACAATAATTGCATGATGTTTGACCAGTCCCCAAAAGTGGGAAATCTCATGAGATGCTTAACATCAAATCTAGTGAGATGTAGTACTAAACCATTCAAGTTAATTAAGTGGTTGTGTGCATTCTATGCCATGATATTACCACGAGGATCTAAAACTTGGTCTATTGGATTGAAACTCCTATCCCTAAATCCTCTTTTAATGTAGTGCATCACTTTTTGAAATTTTGATCAAAATAAATAGAACTAGGGGATGTAGACATGTTTACTGAAAGGCGGGGTAAGAGAAAAAATATATATGGAAATTCATAAGGAGATAATAAACCGCAAAATATCAATTTACAAAGTGAAATTAGTAAAATTGAATGATTTGAAGAGTCATGAAATGACTTATTTATACACTGGTTGGTTCACTTGGCCCTTCAAGCTTGTGTATTTAATGTTTGGGATCTTAAAATCCTTCACTTGTGTGACTGGATTCAAATTTGAATTGATGTTATACTCTCATTATTTCATGTGCAAGAAGAAAATCCATCTTGGTAGATGTGGCATTCAATATGGTCTATGTGGCATCAATCTGACTATAAAAGAATCTCTAATGGGATATTTTGTCATCTTTTCATCTATCGTATCTATTAAATAGATAATCTTGATTGTGACATACAACTTTGACAGTGATGTTATAACTGCTTACCTACATGCTTTAGCTATAAATCCCATGTTTGGAAACCATTATTGATAATCATAACCCTCAATCTTGTTTAGGTATGGTTTCCAAACTTAATAGATGACCCACAATTCATTGTTGGCAAATGATGTCATGGAAAAACTTGTCCACCTAGAATGACTCAACAACTAGCATGTGCTAGAGGAGCTGAACCATGTTTATCATGCAATTTTACAAAATTGGAATTTATCGTAAACTCTACTAATAAGAAACTTATGAAAACACACATCACACAAAAAATGTAAACTAAAATCAAAGAACTAGCATGAATGAAATTTTCCTAACTACTCAGGATGTGTAAAATCATACTTTTTGGACGTGAATTGGCTTTAATGGTAGTAGACCTTAAGTCTACATCTGTTAATATTTTTAGGTAAAACATTACCTTTAAGGTCCTTCAAGATTACAAAACCATTTTTTCAAATCTCATGAATAACATTGGGACATTTCCACCAAATGGTAAGTTTGTCAATAAATGCATGGAATTGACTGTCATATAATAGAATCAATTAGTCACAATGGAATTATTTTGTGCATAGATTCTTGTCATGCCATGATTTTTGACTATTATTGATTTCCTACACCCATATCAATCAGTGCTTGTCTTCATCTATATGTTTGAGGTCCATCAAGAAATTTTTAAGTGATTCTTGGTCACCTAAGTGCATTCAATTATCAACTCACAAGATGGGCACTACGTATTCCATAGGCATGATAACTTCCTATCCATAAACCAACTAGAATGGGGTAAATCCTAACACATATTTAAAATGGGTGTAGTAAGTGAAAAGTACTATAGGAAAGTAGTCCTCCCAATCATCTTTATTAACATCAAACACCTTTGTCAGGAGTTTACCCAACACTTTATTCATAGCCTCCACTTGCTCATTCACTTGTGGATGATGTGTTATGTTCTTATTATGTGAAATCATAAATTCATTTGTTAGTATTTTAATGGTCTTGTTCAAAAAATGCATACCTCTATCAATTACCAATCATAGTGGACACATGTAATAAGTAATAATGTTTTCATACAAAAACTTAGTAGTGTCTTTGGTTACACAACTTGTTATAGTAGCATCCTCTACCCATTTGGTAAAGTAGTTAGTCATAGTAATTATGTATCTAGAATTATTTCACTTACTTGTTGAGTTAATGGGGCTAACAAAGTTAATCCCCCATTACTCAAATAGTTTTTTTGCCAATATGAGGTGAAGAATTATCTCATCATTTTGAATGGGTTTACCCATTTGTTTGTAGACATCACAATGTTTGGCAACCCATTATGCATCTTCAAAAAGGTGTGGACACCAAATACCACTCTATAATATTTTTATTTTGGTTGCTTCTCCTACAAAATGTCCTCCAATAATGCCCTGATGTGCCTCTTCTAGAACTTGTGGTCATTCATGCTCTAGTGAAACTCATCATAGAAACTCATCTTCCCCATGTGATATAGAAATCCATTTATAATGCTAAAAAGAAGAGCCCTAGTCAAGAGGTGCTTATTTTATTTTTTATTGTAATGTGTGAGTAATATCCCCTATTCCAAGAACTGTGTGATTTTAGCTAGCTATTTAGGAATCATAGAAATTCTAAACAAATAAGCATTAGGAGACTCATCTAGAATATCCATAGGATCCTCACCATTATGCAATCTATTGAGATTATCAAGGTGAACATTTTCCCTTCCTAGTTTGACATTTATCAAAAAATGAAATTCTTGAAAAATCATCAACCAAAGAGTTATCTTTTCACCCAATAATGGCTTATTGATAAGATATCTTAAAGCTTGATGATCTATGGATAATTCAAATGGGGTAGCAAGAAGATGATGTCTAAATTTTTGTAGAGCAAACACAATTTATAATGCTTCCATTTTAGTTGTGGTGTATTTATTCTCATATTTAGATTTTTTTTGTATTTAAAAATGGTTTGGATGGTCCAAGCCTCCTTTTCCTAGTTACACTAACATTGTGCCAATTGTGTAGCTATATGCATCCACATGTACATGAAATAGTTTACCCCAATCAGTAAAAATAAGGATTGGCATATTAACTAGCTGTTGTTTTAGATCAACAAAAGCTATTTGAAAATCTTATATCCAAACAAAAGGAACACATTTAAATAGAAATTTCTCCATGGGATCTAAAATATCTATATATCCTTTAATGAATTTCTAGTAATATCTCATAAGTTCTAAAAATAAATGCACCTCTTATGATGAATTAGGGGGTGGCATACTCATTATTACTACAATCTTCACTTAGTCCACTAGGATTCCCTTACTACACACTACATGGCCTAAAATAACACCAAATAGTGTGAAAAATAAACATTTTTTTAAATTAAGCACAATCTTGAGTGCTCTACACCTTTCCAACATGAGTCTTAATTCTGACAAATGTTCTCGAAATAATGATAATATTTCCCAATTATCCAAATATACCTCTAAAAATCATGAATATAATCCTTGAATGTAGTTACTATGGATTTGGAGAAAACTATAGGTGCATTCTTTAGACCAAATGACATTACCTTGTATATAAATGACCCACATTCAGTAGCAAATGTCATCTTAGTTCTATCCTTAATTATGATGGGTATTTGGTGGTATCCACTAAATCCATCAATAAAACAATACACCTCATGTCTAGTTACAACTTCCAACACTTCATCAATAAATGGTATTGGAAAGGAGTCATTGACACAAGCATCAATTATGATGTGATAGTTTCCACAGATACAAATATCACATGTTTTCTTTGGTTGTATGATCACAGGACTTACCCAATCTACTATTTCAATAGGAAAGATTATCTTTATGGGTTACATACAATCCAATTTAGATTTAACCTTCATCTTCATGTTAGGATTGAGATGATAAGGCATTTCTTAATAGGTCATGCACTTTACTTGAGTTTTATATGCATTTCTCCTAGAGAAGGATCCACCCCTTTTACTTGTAAAAAAGTAGTGGGAAATATATCTGCATAGTCCTTAAGAAGTTGAAATGCTTAAAAAATGTCTTGTTGTTCCCAATAATCTCCAAAATGAGCTAATTTTGGAGATGTTTTAGACCCTATATTCATAATTTGTTGTTTTAAAGGTTCTTGATATATTTATCACTCATCCTTTAGAATAGATTATATAATAACCTGCTCAACTTCTTATTCTAGGAATTATATTTGTCACAACCAATCTTCTTTAACTTCAACATATAAAGGTTTAGGTAATATTTCATGATCAGGCTCATGTTCAAAGAAATCTACGAGTCCTAAAGAATCCTCACTAATTGAATCAGGATCATCAGTAGGCTCTTCTTGAATATGATGACAAGGCTCAATTTCCATCTTATCATTTCCTCTATGCATAGTCTCCATGGTTACATCATCAATGAGATCCTGAGCATCTTGTTGACTATGCTTGACTTCCATGGTGATAGCATCAATAAGTTCATGAGCCTCTATTTCCTCTAGATGTGAAGCTTGGTCATTACACAGATCTTTCACTCTCCCATGGCATAGGAATGTTTTCATCTTCTATAATGTATTGTTCACAAGGGGATTATCACTTTCAAATATAAAGGTCTGAATGAAATCATTCTGCAATTAGATCCAATGTTGTGTTACTCTATGACATTCTTGATGAATGTACTGAGTAGTAGGTAAAACCCCCAATGTGTAAATAAAATAATGTGATCAATACTTTAAATTAATCTCTTTGGTCATCCATATTTCAACACATTATTGAACATGGTTTTGGGGACATTCTCCTCCATGGAACGTGGGCCATTATTTTCTTACTTCCTCAGGAAATTGAAACCTTATGATCAGCAATTCACACACTTTTGCCCATTTTTTATTACCACTATGATGTACGGCCCACAAGTTAGTTGTGACTCCTTTCAATGTATAATTAAGGGAACTTACCCTTTGATTATCCTATGGAACATACATTTAGAACCCCACTATAAAATCACCAATATCTTTAGTGGAACAATATTGAGGAATGTGGCTGATCAATTTCATAGGCCATGTGCAAAGGATTGAGCTCATTATCATTTTGAGCCCAATTAAGCATACAAGTATCAAAATCACCACTAAAAAAAGAAGCTTGATCCCATAAAACTATACCTTCAGGGGTAGGTTCAATATAGTCACGCTCTATAGAATCAATTTGACATCAAATTTCTATATCAGAATGTGTAGGTGAGTAAACAGATAGTGACCATACTTCATCTTCTTTTCCTACAAAAGTATTTAAAGTTTTTAAGAAATACTTACCACATACTTCACTAGTTTTTGGCTCCTCTAAAAGAGATCTAGGATTATTAATTGGTATATGTCATTGTATACCAGGTACATTCTATACTATAATTTGTATCCAACTATTGCCTTTGGCTACATAGGGAGAATCAGGTTCCCTAGGAATTATATAATATTTGGCATCTCTATTAAGAGGAATTATGATTATACGGTCATCTTGGTGGGATTATATTTGATTCATGACTATGTTGATGATCATCCATCCATCGTAGGCCCACTTTTTCCCTAGCAAGATCAGGTAGTGTGTTTCATCTATCTTTATGTCTATTACTTCAAATTCACCATGTAGAGTTATCTCTATGACTTTAATCTCTACATCTTATAATCACCCTATAGGTTCTACCTAACCATAATCTACCAAACTAAGATTTATGAGGTTATAACTCAAATTTGGTCTACCAATCACCTCCCAAGTAGATCATGGAATCATAATCACTATGCTTCCAAAATTAAACACCCCATTTGGTGTTTCATACTCTACTATCTCAATATCAACCCTGATATTGACATCCCATGACTTCTTTATCTTAACATACCAAACCATCTTCTCAGGCCATTCCTTTCCCTTATACACACATTCTATGAAATTGTATAAAATATTAGTGATATTCTATGATATATCCTCATTTCACAAAGTATTAAGCAATTTCATCAAGTCTGTTAGTGTTGTTACAATTCCTTGTTTCATGATTCATATAATCTATCCATACATCTGCACATCAAGTGTGGCTTCATTCTATACAACTAAACTTTGTTGTTGAGTATTCTATAGAATTTGCATGGCTTTCTTCATGAGTCCCTTCTCCTTGACTGGTTTAGAATAGGTATCCAGTTTAGCTTTTTATATGGCAAAATCAGTTGGCATTTCTAAAAAAGGTAACCCTTGTTATGCATGATGTGTTCTTGTGATTACTTACATAAATGCATTATGGTTGGGATTAGAACCAACTCAATTCACATTTTTCATAGCTCAATCTCTACCTTATGTTTTTAAAATAGGGTAGTCATGAGTATCATGTTGTTCTAATACTTGATAATATGTACAATAAACTTGTTATTGTGAATTGGTAGGGTAATTCCATTGTACATGATTAGGTTACCTACACAAATATCATCTAATGGGGCCTCTAGAACCATTACCATGTCTTCTCTATGCACCACCATGGTATCCACCTCTAAATCTAACTCTAGTTCCTTGATATCCCTAGCCATCTACCTGTTGTGCCCCAAAGTTGATGGTAGCCTATGGTACACTCCACCCCTACTAATACTAGTGATTATCATAACCACCATATGGGGTTTGATTTATTGAAATATTTCAACTAGCTTGTTGTGACTAAGGAATCATAGGATTCTAAGTAGATTTATAAGCATATTGTAGTGGTTGTGCATCCTAAAATCTAGTAGCTAATCATTATGGTTGAAATGGTTATTTGTTTTGTACCCATGCTAACCTAGCCTATGTGACACTGGTAAGATTGGTTTCTACTTTGGTAGTGGTTTGTGATGTCATTGGTGTTTGTTGTACAACTACTATGAAGACATTTTTAGTAATGTCTTCCTTTAATTCTTTTAGGGCACTACAATCCTTATCTTCATGATTAGTAGATTTGCAAAATTTATAATACATAATATGAGGATTTTTTGTATACTATTGTAATAAATGACAATGATTTGTTGAGTGTCCCACTATGTGATAGATATTTCAAAACTTCATACATACTTTTGGATATTCATTCCTATAGTGGCCTTCCTTGCCACACTCAATACACCATAGATCAATTATAGGTAATTTAGTAGTATTCTATGGAGTCTCTAACCTCTACAATATATCTTGAAGTGTGATTTTGAGATATTTCTTTCTCTCTATTAGAGTCCCATTGTCTTCTATTTTCTCCACTCTGACTGTAGTTGTTCTTTCTTATACTTTATTAGTGAACTTAGTGTCTACTATTATAAACTAGATCTTTAGTAGCAAGCCTTCCACAAACCAAGGGGCCTTATATTTATCTTCTCGAGAAAACTTTACATTATTAACAACATCAAAAAATCTATGATCATAATCATGAACAGTTTCCCTTAGACTTTGATAGATTTCTTTGAGATCTTGTATGGTTTGGCACATAATTTTCTTAACCTTGAAATCTATGACCAACCATTTTTGTACATCATCTAAAATTATTGTTTCAGATCCTCTAAGAAACATGAAATACAATGATCTTCCAAAAAAATCACCAATAAACTCATACTTCTTAATATTTTCATCAACAATGCCTTTAGCTTACCATTTCATGTCACATGTAAGCAAGTATTGCTTTGGATTCATAGTTTCTTCATATGTAGCTAGTGTGATAAAAGCTCTTAGTTGTAAAGCAATAATCCTTAGGTTTGGTTGTAAAAAAATCATTGTATGTGTTCCTCTAGATGGTGGTAATGATACCATAATTTTTGGAATTGATACCTGAGAACTTCTTGGTGTCATAATTATCACTATCATTTGAGGAAGAGTAATCATTGGTGGTGTTTGTGGTGATGATCTTGCAGACCCAGTAGGACTATCCCCAAGTACTAGTGTGTTGGTCGACAATGGAAACCCTTGAAAAAATAGAAAATATTCTTCAGATCATAGAGGTGATGGAGATCACTTAGGCAATGAAAACAACTTTGACTCATCATCGGTCTCCGTAATGGTATCTATTCATGGTTTATTCTCCTTAATAAAAATTTCAATCTATGATACCCAATTAAAGACTTATTCAATCAAAAAAGGATTATTCAAGTTGGTTTCTACCTATCTTAAATAATTCTTCTATGATTTGGTGAATCCTTGTGTGGTTTTTTGAAATTTTGACTCTACTAGTTGTGTAATATTTCTTCTTGCATCCTCAATCTCCTACTCTCTCTGACTTCCAAATCTCTAAGGATGACTATAAATAGGGGTATTTATATAAAATATGCAATTAGGGGATGTGTGTTATAGTGGTGAAACTTATCTTTATAAAATTCATCTTTTGCAAATATTTAAGCCAGAATTGTGTCTTCTATTACTTAGACCTCTAAAATCAAGCAATTCTCCTATAAAGAATAAAGGTGTCTCGTTGAGTGACTATGATATACTACCATCTACTAAGCTACCTTCCTCTATTCTCTTCCCTTTATTAACATCCTCTAGCTATGGTTTTACTTGCTTCTCAATATCACTAATCCTAGGTCCTTCTCATTCATTGACTCTTTCCTCTACTATCCTTTCATCAACTCATTCTTCCTCTTTTTGATCTCTTATGATTAATTGACCTCTAGTCTTAATTCTACCTCTACATCTACTCATAGTTGCTTGTGAAGTCCCTGATATATTCCACCTCTTTTATTGTCATATTTTTTACTCTATATCTAGAAGCTTCTTTTAGTCCTTTTCATTTGACCTCTTCATCTGATTGTTACAAGCCAAATTTCTTGATCAACTCTACACCATTTCACATCTAATTACACACATCCCCATAACACCCAAAATACTACTCCATCATGAATGGGTAGGGCACTATGGATTTTTAAATAACCAACATCTTAATAAGAATTGGTATTCATTGTAGAAACTTTCCTCTAGGTACTCATACAAATAAGTCTTGTGTAGCTTCAAAATCAATATAACCTTAAACTACAAATTTTTTTATGTATCCTTATATAGTGGTTTGTATCCAGTGATCAATCACATAGGTCCAAAAAATCTCTAAGTTTTGTAATATTTCAACTATATCATCAATATAATAAATTTTATCGATGGATATATTTTTTAAACAAAAATATTCTAGTCTCACCAACCATGCAACAAGCAGGCTTGGAAATTCACACTAGAAAATTTCATGTACATCACCATATAGATGATGCTCTCTAAGTTATTTTTCAGTGCACCCTATCCTTATTGCCTCTTTCTATGTGAACTTAGTTATATTTTTATCCCACCATTACTTTAAATCCCTCTAAATTGGTAACCATCAGAGCATATCCTTTCTTGAACAACATGCTCACCGCACCATTGTTAGTAAAGGTTCTTAGTTTCCTAGAACTTGCTAATTATGAGGAAATCTGTGGGATAGATGATGTCTCTTAGATTATAAAAGTTAAATGATCATAAGGAATTATGTAACAACTATCTTATCCATAACATTTGAGTGAGTGTGATTTTCACATGTTTTACCTACATTTAACTAGATAGATTCACTATTTACTCTTACAGATTAACTAACCATATGCATAAAAAATATGTATATATACATACATACATCCTTATATTTATGATTTAATTCTATATAATATTGTGTGATTAATGATTTTTAAGTTATATATATACATATATATATATATATGTATATATATATATATACATATGTATGTATGTATATATATAACTTAAAAATCATTAATCACACAATATTATATAGAATTAAATCATAAATATAAGGATAAATTAATTATAAAACATTTATAATCACACAGAGATCAATCCTTTACATATCACTGATCCAATATTTATCATACATAATCTAGTATCAACTATTCCATGTCTAACCTCTTCTCCTTCTTCACAAATTCTATATTTACCCATTTTACTATATATATCTTAGGGGCATGGTTTAAATAGACTTTTAAATTAATATTCAAAAATTTCAACCTTTATATAGACTTCTTAGTTAAAACCACCTAAATCCACATAATTTGTGCAAAATGAAATATAGTTATTGACATAGACTCTCATGTATGATGTCTAAGCATATAGTTGACATGTCATAATAATATAATAAATCATTTTTAGTATATGGTCTCGATAACAAACATCTTTCTTTGGTCCACTTATTTCATTTTAAACTAAGCATTTAATATTGGTGTTCTATTCTAAGATGGCTCCAATAACATTTCATTCAGTCTTCATCTCCTACATTCATCAAATTGGTGATTCAAAAAAAGAACTTTATATATATATATATATATATATATATATATTGGATTTAATAATTAATGTATATTATTCAAGGTAGCATGATAAATTAATCTATGTCAATTTGTATATATCTACACTTACAAAATTTATTTTTTATTTTAGTAGTAGAGACATTTATCTTCATCACTACCAATAGTAGTTACAAAGCTGTACTTCAATATAGATAGAGTATTATTCAAAATGATAATCTCTCATAATTTAGTAAGAGTTATCAATGCATGAAACAATTGAAGATATTATTTACATAATTCTTGTCCTTCATTCGATTTTCCATCACTAGATAAATAATTTAGTGAACTATTATACACATCATTTTTACTGGTCAATAGTTGTTTCCCAAGGTTAACTAAAGTGGTTTACTCATCTTATGTTTTTTAGTTTTAGTTAATTATTAGTTTTCTTAATTTTGTAGTATCTTTATTTAATAAATTATCAAAATTTATTTATTGAGTTGATTTAATTTATAACTATTTTATTGGAATTTTTATATTTCTATGGTCTAGAGTTGTCATTAAAGTTAGGTGTTGAAATATAATTAAAGATTGGATTTATTGATTATAAGTTGTCATAAATAGTTAATTATTTATTATAGGGTCTTTAAAGTATAATTAGTCATATCATCATGGTTTTTTTTATCATCAAAAAAATCTCAAATTGTCAAATTCATTTTGATAAAAGTCCTATTTTTATTTGTAAAAGGATGCATTTTCGGGTGACCCCGATGTCCTATGTATTGTTTCACATCTTAATCAGCTGCATAAGAAGCTTCATATGAAAGAGTTCAGAGGAAATAAATAAAGGAGGTTTCCAAATCATCTCATTATTAAAAAATAATAAGACCAATATGATTTGGTGGAATTTATTCCAGTTGTGTGGTGTGGATTTCATTTTTTTCATTTTTCATTGTGGTGTGTCTTGTGCCAAATCGACTAAAGCCAAGGATAGTTTTTTAGTGACAGTGAAGATTGCCTATGTTATTTTTATTTGGGTGGGAAAAAATATGGAAAATGGATATAAGAGAAGATAGTGAAGATTTAGTCCTCATACTATTTTATTTTCTAGTATTATGTTTTGTGTAAAATAAGAACAAATGTAGTAAATTCATGTTCACTTGTGAGTATTTCCTATGTAACCCCTATTGTAGAAGTATTGTATATTTTTTCTCAAAATATAATATAGCACTCATGTATTTTGTGTAATCCCATGTGACATGATGGTATGTGAAATCATGTGTGGCTCACCATGATTGAGGTCTACTCCACTGTCAACACATTGTAGTGTAAGAATGAGATATGTTTTACCATGTAAAAACTAAGGGGTGTCGCGGTAGGGGGAGATAGTGTGGTGGAGGGGGGGAATGTTGGGATTATTATTTACATTGTGTAAAATACTATTTATTATCATATGATTAATATGGTTATTATTGGTTAGTGAGATGATCATATATATTTTTAATAGTAAACAAAATATTACATTTAGTTTATAGTTAGGTGGTGAGATACTCAAGAGATATTAGAATATCCCTATCTATAGGAAATACGTTTCCTATATATGTATGTATTTTGTTAGATGAATTTATAAACTATGTAATATAGAATATATTATGTGATTAAATATATATCTCTCTCTTTGTGTTAGGTTTTAACAATATTTTCATGAGTTAATCTCTAATATAAGCACATCCATTACCTAAAATTCTATTGAAATTTTATTATAGGTGTTCCTTTTGATAGGTTTGAAAACACATTTGGCCATATACAAATTAATTAAGTATCAATGGTATCTCTTTGATTTACCTTCTTTGAGTTCATATCTTTAGATAGGATAGTTGAAATTCAATCCTAGATCATTACATACATTCTAGTAAACCTGACGTGAATCTAACCATTTCCTTCACCTCTTCAATGAACTATGTTGAAAACAAATCAATCCTCCTTTTCATTTTTTTTCCAACAAACTATAGTGAACACATCAATACAACTCAATCATAATTTTTAACTATAGAAAAATATATCAAACAACTTGACATAGTTTTATCTCTATGTTTTTATCAGTATATTTTTTGAAAAGTGATGTAACTTTATTCATAAATTTACATTTCCCTTAGCCAACTATATTAGACTACTTGATATATTTTTGTTTATCCATATTTCCAACCAACTATGTTTAACCTATTTATATGGTTCTATCTCATATTCATTGTTCAGTCAACTATAACGATATACTTGATACAATTCTATATTTACATCTTTGATTATGTCTAAGCTTCATCCCATTCAACTACATTGATCTTTCTTATTTATTTTTAATTAATTGTGTCAAACACTTTGATTTAGTTACCTTTTCAAAATTATGATAATAAACTATATCAACCTACTTGATCTAGTAGATTAATTATATCTACAATCCTATTTTACATAGATTATATCGATCTACTTGATATAGTTTTGTAACATGTGTATAGTTGCATCATCTAGCATTAATGCAATTTTGTTTCTAAAATTTAATCTAGAAAATAGGAAACTAATCTATGAAATCAAAATACTAAAAGTAGGAAAGATTAACCTAATGAAAACAGATAATAGAAAATAACAAACCTAACCTACACCTACTCTAAATAAAACTTAAACATGATGGGGGATGGATTTGGAAACTTTGTTTGGTATTCTTCTCACTCTTTGGTAATAATAAAGTTTTCCCTATTAAAGTTTTGAAATAGGGAGGAACATCCTTGTATTCATTCAATAGAATTTTGAGCCTTTCCCTCATATTAAAGAACAAAAAATTAGGGTTACTCGTCAAAACATCATAGACATAATAAAAAATAACTCTTCCCTATGATACATACATTCTAAAAGCTCACCATTATTACTCATGTATTCAGGAGAACCTAATTCAGATAAACAATCTTTAGAAGTACCTACTAAGATGGATATTAGATCTAACCTACAATATTAAAAGTCATCATCCTTTGTAAACTCATTATGGGAAAGGTCCTCAAAGATAGAGTTAGAATCATAAGTATAATCATGAACAACATATTCCTCAAAAACTTCATCTAAACTCTCATTTTGAGTGTGACCTTCAATATTTGAATGAATCAGCTCTTAACTTTCCAAATCAAGAATATTTTTTTTTCTTACTTCGGGCTCACTATTTATAATTTTAGGAGTTAGAGATTCATTAACTATTAATTCTAGAAGGATCATCTCATCCACTGCATGTTTTTGATCCTTTTGTTGTTGTCCTTTCAAATAGTTATTCTCTAGAAGATATGCAACTTCATGTGCATCGTATGTGCAATCAAAGGTCTTTGCTTCAATACTGAGTAATAATGATGTCCACACATATGGGGGTTCTTGGTCAATCACATAATTAAACATAGTGTCTTGTACAGTATAGTTAGGCACCAAATTTAATTTGGCATCTATCAAATCAAGGCATGAGAATCTATGTGAATTAATTCCATTACAAGGGAGCTCAAAAATAGAATTAGAATTATTGGAGGAACCCAAAATACTTTTTCCATTTTCCCTATGATAAAGATACATACTTACCTCAGGCATGATATAATTTAAATTCTCAATATTGGAGCCTACATGATTAGAGGAGAATAAGTCAAGAATATAATCATCAAATGAGTATTCTAATAGAGATTTTAATGTATACTGATAGTCACAATAGTCATCAACACCATATTTAGAACTAATATCTTCTTTTACAAGGCAAAGTAATTGATCCTTTACCTGGGCATATTCTATCTCATAGAGTTGCTACAAAGGTTGGTAATGTTCCTTTAAATTGAAAATTTATTCACTTCCATCATTTCTTTCTTTAATTATTTTATCAAACACCAGGATGGAATCAACATGATCTACTTCTCCTAGCTTGATGAATTCCTCTTCTTGTGGCTAGTACAGTATTGCAATTTCTTCATTGATGTATACAATACATTATTCTACCCATTCTATTATCCAATCATCCTCTCCATTTCGGATATCTTCTTCCTTATGTAAAGTACCTAGATTAAAAGGAAACCCTTCCATTATGTTCTAGTTTGGGCATAGGAGCAAGCTTTCTCTTTGGATAACTTATGTATAATTCATATCCAACATACCTATAGAGAACCTCATAGAAGGTGTTAAATTAATTTTAAAAGCATGAGCATTAGTATTTGGACCAAATTATATCAAAAAATATTCTCAAGATCACTCGAAATAGTAATAGAACTAGGTACCAACTCTGAAATCCAATCATGCATTTCTTCTCCCAACATGAAAGGGAACAACATGTAGATTACATCCTCAAATTTTACATCCATAACATGCATATCATATGTGTAAGTAGAAATATGCACTTTAGCAGATCTTGGGTGATTATAATGGAACCTAGGAAGGTATTTTAATGGGTAATCAATGAAATCATGTTGAATACCTAGGATATTTATGGGTCCTTTGTCAAGCTAGTCAATTCTCAAAAAAATTAGTACAATAAAAGTTTTTGGCCCTCTTTATAGTATCAATTAACTATTGGTGGGGGTTTTATACACACCACAATCATAATGAGGTAGCCTCTAATGTTTTAGGATCTCAAAGGAGGTAAAACTCTAATCTAAGGAATGTGTTGTAGGTATGAAGTTTATTTTAACCTATTGATGGAATAGTGGGTAGGGCATGTAGGTTGTTGATAAAGTTTTTGGATGGAGGTGTGGTTCCCAAAGGATTGTGAAACTCTATGTGAATTGGATGGGTGGCTAGCTTATAATATAAAGTGGGTAAGTATCAAAAAAAACTCAAAAAATGAGGAAAGGGTAAGGCAAAAAAGAAAGCTTCTATAGTTTTCAAGAATCACTCTCCTAGCTAGTTTTTAAAAGGATAAGTGCTCTCAGAACCTATGCTTGTTGTTAGAAATGATTGCACACACATAATAAAACATGGATTAAAAAACTAAGGAGATAAAGATGTATGAAGTTAATAGGCCTCATTCAAAGGTTGATCCTTTTAGAGTAGTTATTTCACACCCTTAATCAGGATAGGCTTAGGTTAGTGAAGTATCTGAGGTAAGTACTGAAAACACACATAAAAATACATCCAAAAAATCACTCATACACAATCATAATTATGAATCAATTTAAACTTGACAATATTAACCAATATAATTACCAATCTTTCAATAGCTAATGCATATTTACATATCAGTACATCAATCAAAATAATCAAGAATCCATTTACAACTTTTACACACTAAAGATTATTGAAACAAATAACTGATGATATTAAAAACTAATTACACAAAAATTGGAAAGAAAATACAAAAACACATTCATTGACAATAAAAATTGATGTTTATCCTATATTTAAAAATTCTTTGACAGAAATCCAAGTTGGATTACAATTGTTTATATAGACTTGGGGAAGGGGTCACCTCATCCTCCAAGTTCATGCAAGGTTGTTACATGTGATATTAATAACATGAATTCT
This sequence comes from Torreya grandis, assembly GCA_037957365.1. NCBI lineage: Eukaryota > Viridiplantae > Streptophyta > Pinopsida > Cupressales > Taxaceae > Torreya > Torreya grandis. Next base: position 320,882 of record JARHVA010008094.1, read on the forward strand.
AACTTTGGTCTAAAACCATATAAGAGTCTACTTATAGTTATCCATTTAATTTAGCCTTTACCAAATCTATACAACATGTGCATGTGTAAAAAGATAGAGGTATCTTTTAACAATTATAGATTGAACTATATGCAAACTTAGAATATGCACCATTTACCAAAACTAGACATGCCTCTTTTTATAAGTTGTGAGAATAAACTATTGGTCTTTCAAATTATCCACCTTCAAATGAAACTTAGACATATGCATGAAGTACCAAAATTGATTTACCCATGTTTTTAGAACTAGTGGCACTACTATTATCTGTGACTAATATGAACTATGTGTTGCATGCTCACCCATACCTTTTATATAATTTGGATCTTCACTTTTATATTCACCATTTAATACATGCATGTTCATACTTCTTGTCTTAATTATGAGTCCCAATATTTATCGATAAATATAGCATAAGTGTCTAGAGATATAAGTATTCAACTCATAACACCTCACTAACTTTTTGAAATGTGAAATGTGTCAATACCTAATTGAGACTAGGATATTTGAAAAGTCCATGTTGACCTTCACCATCAATCCCTTTCATGATGGAATGTGATCATTCCACTTGGAAACTTTTCAAGACCTCTATGTGTTATATACTAGGTTCCCTACTTCTTCCCACTGGTTATTAGATCTGTGTATTAGGCTCATGTGATGGTGGAAATTATCACTCTCATAGAGATTTGACATTTAAATTCATTCTCACATCATTCAATCAAATGGGCTTGAGTGGATGCACACTATAGGATCTTGATTTGAATGAAAATGGGTACTTTACTAGGTTAAATTTGACATTTGCAGGATCGCCAAATGACATCCTCATGAATGTCAAATTTAATCTCATAAGTTTGACACGTTACCAAGGTTAAATTTGATGTTTATGAGACCATAAAATGACACCCTTATAAATTTCAACTGAAATTTGCATGACTGTCAAATTTAAACTCATCAACTTGACATGTGTCATTTCTTCAAGATTCCCTACTACTATAAACATAAACAAAAAATGACTTAGCATAATACTTTAGGAAATAAGTATAAAGGACCCCACATGAATATTCTAGCCTAAGGTCTTATTATTGATAAAATATGATTTGGGCCTAGGCTAAAATATTAAATTAAGCTCAAAAAATAATGAAATGCTCTCTAAACAAAGGTGCCACTTGGCAGTTTGGTATTTATTTTGGGAAAATTGTTGTGGTCTTCTATGGGGGAATTATTTCAAAAAATTTGTGGGTAAATTGTTTTAAAACTTTTAAAGGGGAATCATTTTAGACAATATGTCCACAATAATTACCTTGAAGGGTTCTTTTCATTAGACAAAATGTCCAAAGGAATTTCTTGAAGGGATGGTCATTAAAGGGTGAAAGGGCATGATGTTTTGGATAGAACATCTGAAAGAATTGGCTAAAGGATAAAAGGCCTGGGATAAAATTCTTGAAGGAATTGGCCAAAGTAAAAAAGGGCCTAGGATAAAAGTCCTAAAGGGTAAGTCTCCAAGGGGAAAGGGCATAGAACAAAGTCCCAAAGGGTAAGTGGTCACTTCAAAAATCCTGAAAAGTCTTTTTCAAAATGTCCAAAGGGTAGGTTCAAAATTTTTGAAGGGAATGTGCCCTTGGGAGAATTATTTTGGGCCTTTTTCATTGGAAAAAATGTCTAAAATAAAAAATTTGAAGGAATTGGTCTTGGGAAAAAGTGTGGGACAAAGTCCCAAAGGGTAACCACAAAAGTCATGAAGGGTACTTTCAAAAATTTAAAGGGTCTACTTCATGGAAAAAGTGCTTGAAGGGTCTACTTCATAGGGTAAATTTTGATGGTAAAGGGCCCTTAAAAAATTCTTGAAGGGTAACCAAAAAATTCCTAAAGGTCACTTTCAAAAGGTTAAATGGTATGTTTAGAAAGTCTAAAGTAATATGTGTCCTTGACAAAACTTTTGAAGGGTAAGTAAGAGGCAAAGGATCATTTTAAAAAGTCATGAAGGAATTCCACTAGGGGAATTGTTTCAAATAAAATGTCTATAATAATTCTTCCAAAGACCCAATTCTCTCAAATAAATTTTTTAAAGGAATTCAATTGGCTCAAGGAAAGTGTCTCAAACAAAATGTTTAAAGGAATGGTTTCACAGGGTAAAGGTGTGGGACAAAAGTCCTGAAGGAAATGTGTAAAACAAAAGTCTCAAAGGAAAAGGTATAGAAGGTATGAAGGGAAATTTTAAAATTCTTGAAGGAATTATGTTGGGAAAAATGGCCACAACAAAAAGGTTGAAGGACATGTTGTACAAAACCCAGAGGGTAGGTTGGCAAGGCAAAAAGGGCATTATGAAAGTTTTGAAGGGAAATTTCAAAATGTTGAAGGGTACTTTCTATCTGTAAAAAATTTTAAGGGTCTACTTCATAGGGAATTTGTCCATGACAAAAGTTCAAAAGGATCTACTTCATAAAGGCTGAAGGTAAATCTCCAAAACATTGAAAGGAAAGTTATACAAAACTTGAAGGGTATATTCAAAGGGGCCAAAGGATAATTCTTTCTCGAAAAGTGTATTGATAAGATTTTATGTAAGAATAAGTTTGATTTAGGGAAATTATTTCAAAAGAATTATTGTAGGTAAAATGCTAAAAAGAGCAAATTTTATCAGTCAAAATGTTTAATATATAATAAACCTGAAGACCAATTCATGTAGAACAAAAGTTCCAAATAAAAAATACTAGAAACATAGATCCTGACAAGGACTCTCGAAGAAAGGTTAGCCCATGAAAACATAAGTCCACAATAATTAGCTCAAAGTAAAAAACTAGATAGAACAAAATATTTAGTCTATGAAAACACAATATCAATGTTACTCTTCCAAAGTACAAAAAATGCCAATAATCAATCTTCTCCTATATTTTGCATAAACATATATAAGAGTGGCTCAAAGTCAAGACCATAATTTAAAAAAAGTGGGTACCCATTTCATTATGAAAAAAGGGGGGTATTAGGTACAACATACTATTTCATGGATGTATTATTTAGTTAAATTATTATTTAAATGGTTTACATGAGTTTTGATCTTCTATGATGATTTTGTGTACTAATTTACCTTGGTAAAAGTTGTTCTTTTAAGTTACATTATTCTTTAGTAGATGCTTATAATAATAAATAAATATGATCAATTGTTCATCATTAGTTGTATCAAATTGATAAATATAATATTTGTGAGGTCATTTCATTGTATTGCATTACATTTCCATTATTATATATTTGATGGCAAAGATTTCAAATTAATTCATTTAAGTAGGTCTATAGCTTATTTATTTGCATTGATTCTTTTTTTTAAGTGACAATTTGAAATCAATATTAGTTGGAATAAGGATTAACCTAATAATTTAAATTAGTTAATTTAATCATAGGTTATAATCATGTTGAAGGCATTATGTATATGAATATGTGTAATACTATAGTCTTAGTCAATACTTGTTTACTTGGTTTCTCAATTTACATGAATATTTTCATGTCAAAAGATGGAATACTGGTGAGTGTGTAGCTTTGTTATTTGATATTGAAGCAAGATGAATATATATTTATTTATACCATTATAGTTTTGTTATACCCAAAATCCCCTCTTTATTTATGGAAATGGGGACCCACTTTTTTCAAATTATGATCTTGACTTTGAGCCCCTATTCTATATGTTTATGCAAAATCTATGAGAATATTGATTATTGGCCTTTTCATACTTTATAAAAATGGCATTGGTATTATGTTCATAGACTAATTATTTCTAACAAGCTTGTTCCATTGGGTTTATATCTTCGATCTTATTTTTATCAGACTTATGTAATTTATCTTTGTTAGGTATTTTATCCATTATCTGAATTCTTTTAGACTTTGTGTTTCATACTTATTGTTGCAGGATTTTTATCCATAGACTTATATTTTTCAAGGACATTATTGTGGAAATTTTATCCAAAACAATTCCCTCAATAAAATTGGGTCTATAGGATTTTTGTCATGACCATTTTACCTAATAGAATTACCCTTCTACCTTTTTGAGACTTACCCTTTAGGACTTTTTTCCTAGGCCTTTTTCCCTTTGAACATTCCTTTAGATATTTTGTCTGAGATATTTTGCCCTTTACACCTACCCTTTGATACTTTCCTCTCAAATATTTTTCCCAATGTAATAGACCTACCCTTCACCCTTTTTGATTTAAACCTTTACCTTACAAGACTTACCCTTTAGGACTTTTGTCCTAAACCATTTTCCATGGAAATGTACCCTAAAAAGTAGACCCTTCAAGAGTTTTTACAAAAAAGTAAACCCTTCATACCTTTTACACTTTCCCTTTGGGACCTTTATCCCAGGCCTTTTCCCTTCATACTTATCCTTAAGGACTTTTGTCCCAAGGCTTTGCCCTCCTAGACTTACCCTTCGAGACTTTTATCCTAGGATTTATTACCTTTAGACTTACCCTTTGGGACTTTTGTCCTAGACCCTTTCCCACCAAAATGTACCCTATGAAGTATACCCTTTAGGTATTTTCACCATGAAGTAGACCCTTCAGACCTTTTGCATATGCCTTTCAGGACTTTTGTCTCACAAACTACAAGTATTCAATATAGAGATCAAGCCTATAAATATAATTCAAGGTCAAGGCATTATTTAGCTTATTACTAAAATAGATCCATGCATCATAGTTGAATATTTATGTGAATCTTAAGTATCTAAAGGAGAATGGTATACTGATATAATACATTATTTTATTATAGGAACTTGTTCCCTAGAACTCAATAGAGAGAAAAGGAGAGCTTTAAGGCTCAAATATTCTCACTACATGATCAAGAAGGGAGTCCTCTATAGAAAAATTTATGAAGGTATTTACCTCATGTGTGTATATGTAGAGGAATCTAATGAATTCTTAGATAACTTGCATCAAAAGATAGGCTGTGGTCATCCTTTTGGAAATACCATGACACATAAGATCTTAAGAATGGGCTACTATTGGCCAATAATTTTCAAAGATGATCACACACATGTGATAACATGATATAAATTCCAAGCTATACCTAAGAGGTAGGTACATGCAATAATGCCTTTACATCCAATTTTTAAAGGAAGGCCATTCACCTATTGGGGTTTATACTTCATTGGCATCATCAACCTAAACTCCTTAGCAAGACATAAGTTTCTCCTTACTACTGCAGACTACTACACTAGATGGACTGAATCTATAGCCACAAAGAACTACAGAGCAAAAGATGTAATTCAATACTTAGAGGAATACATAGTAAATAGATTTGTTATGCCCATTTATTTGGTTTATGACAATGGACCATTTTTTATATCAACAAAATTTACTGAGTGGGCACATGACAACTAGATTATTATCAGGTCAGCTTTTAACTATTACCCTTAGGTAAATGGACTAATGAAATCAATAAACAAAAATATGATCAATGAAATTAAGAAATCAATAGGGTAAAAGCCTAGGGACTAGCATAATCTATTAAAGTATGATCTTTAGGTAGATTGGATTAGGCACAAACAAGCCCTTAAATATTCACCTTACTTGTTGGTGTATGGACACATACCATTATCCCCTATCATGTTTACACTACCCACTTATCAATTTATGTAGGATTACATGGAGACAAGTGATAAATCAAAATCAAGATTTATAGACATAATAAAAATGAAAGATTCAAGGACTAAGGCATCACACACATTTAGCAAACACCAATATGTGGTCAAGAGGTGGTTTAATAATAGAATAAAAGTTAAATCTAGATGGATCAAATCCATAGCCACAAAGAACTACATAGCACAAGATGTGATTAAATTTTTAGAGGAACACATAACAAATAGATTTGGCACACCCATTTATTTGGTTTATTACAGTGGACCAACGTTCATATCAATAAAATTTACTAAGTGGGCACATGACAACTAGATTATTATCAGGTCAACTTCTAACTATTATCCTCACAAAAATGGATTGACGGAATCAAAAAGAAAAATTTGATTAATGAAATTAAGAAATAAGTAGGGGACAAGCCTAAGGATTGGAATAATCTTTTGAAGTATGCTCTTTAGGTAGACTACATTAGGCAAAAACAAGCCCTTAAAACTTCACCTTACTTTTTGGTGTATGGACACAGGCCATTATTCTATATCATGTTTAAGCAACCCACTTATCAATTTATGTAGTATTACATGGAGCTAAGTGATAAATCATAATAAATATTGTTGGACATAATAAAAATTAAAGATTTAAGGACTGAGGCTTTACACATATTTAGAAAACACCATGTTGTGTCTAAGAGTTGGTTTGATAAGAGAACAAAAGTTAAATCATTTACAATTTCATATCTAGTTTTACTTTAGGATAAATATCATGAGAAGAAGGGATAGCATGACAAGTTTATCCCACTATAGATTAGACCATACCATATTTTTGAGATTATGGGCATTAATGAATTTTTTTAAGGACCTTCAAGGCAATGAGATTACATATCCAGTCAATAGATAAATTTTGAAACACTATTTTAGGTTTGTGTCATCTATTGGTGTCACCGAGTACCATATTTTAGAGATTATGGGCAATAATGCATTTTTTAAAGGACCTTCAGACTTACCCTTTGGGACTTTTGTCCCAGTCCCTTTCCTACCAAAATTTACCCTATGAATTATACCCTTCAGGTATTTTCACCATGAAGTAGACCCTTCAGACCTTTTGCATATGCCCTTCAAGACTTTTGTCTCACAAAATACAAGTATTCAATATAGAGATTAAGCCTATACATATAATTCAAGGTCAAGGAATTATTTATCTTATTACTAAAATATATCCATGCATCATAGTTGAATAGGTATGTGAAGTTTCAGTATCTAAAGGAGAATGGTATATTGATATAATACATTATTTACTTACAGGAATTTGCTCCCTAGAACTCAATAGAGAGAAAAGGAGAGCTTTAAGGCTCAAAGATGCTCACTACATGATCAAGAAGGGAGTCCTCTATAGAAAAAATTATAAAGGTATTTACCTCATGTGTGTATATGTAAAGGAATCTAAGGAATTCTTAGATAACTTGCATCAAAAGATAGGCAGTGGTCATCCTTTTAGAAATACCATGACCCATGAGATCTTAAGAATGGGCTACTATTGGCCAAAAATTTTCAAACATGATCACACACATGTGATAAAATGATATAAATTCCAAGCTCTACCTAAGAGGTAGGTACATGCAACAATGCCTTTACATCCAATTGTTAAAGGAAGGCCATCACCTGTTGGGGTTTATACTTCATTGGCATCATCAACCCAAACTCCTTAGCAAGACATAAGTTTCTCCTTACTACTACAAACTACTGCACTAGATGGATTGAATCTATAGACACAAAGAATTACAGAGCAAAATATGTGATTCACTTCTTAGAGGAACACATAGTATAAAGATTTGGTAAGCCCATTTATTTGGTTTATGACAATGGACCAGATTTCTTATCAACAAAATTTACTGAGTGGGCACATGACAACTATATTATTATCAGGTCAGCGTCTAACTATTACCCTCAGGTAAATGGACTAATGGAATCAAAAAACAAAAATTTGATCAATGAAATTAAGAAATCAGTAGGGGACAAGCCTAGGGACTAGCATAATCTATTGAAGTATGATCTTTAGGTAGATTGGATTAGGCACAAAAAAGCCCTTAAATATTCACCTTACTTGTTGGTGTATGGACACAGACCATTATTCCCTATCATGTTTAAGCCACCCACTTATCAATTTATGAAGTATTACATGGAGACAAGTGATAAATCAAAATCAATATTTTTAGACATAATAAATATGAAAGATTCAAGGATTGAGGCATTACACACATTTAGCAAACACTAAGATGTGGTCAAGAGGTGGTTTGATAAGAGAATAAAAGTTAAAGCTAGATGGATCAAATCCATAGCCACAAAGAACTATAGAGCACAAGATGTGATTCACTTCTTAGAGGAACACATAACAAATATATTTGGTGCACCCATTTATTTGGTTTATTACAATAGACCAGCTTTCATATCAGTAAAATTTACTGAGTGGGCACATGATAACTAGATTACTATCAGTTCAACTTCTAACTATTACCCTCAAAAAAATGGATTGATGAAATCGAAAACAAAAAATTTGATCAATAAAATTAAGAAATCAGTAGGGGAAAAGCCTGAGGACTAGAATAATCTATTGAAGTATGCTCTTTAGGTAGACTAGATTAGGCACAAAAAAGCCCTTAAAGCTTCACCTTACTTGTTGGTGTATGGACACAAACCATTATTCCCTATCATGTTGAAGCTACCCACTTATCAATTTATGTAGGATCACATGGAACCAAGTGATAAATAAGAATAAAGATTGTTGGACATAATAAAAATGAAAGATTTAACGATTGAGGCTTTACACATATTTAGCAAACACCATGTTATGGTCAAGAGGTGGTTTGATAAGAGAAAAAAAATTAAATCATTCAGGATTTCATATCTAGTTCTACTTTAGGATAAATCTCATGAGAAGAAAGGATAGTAAGACAAGTTTGTCCCACTATATATTGTACCATACCATATTTTAGAGATTATGGGCAATAATGCATTTTTTTAAAGGATCTTCAAGGCAATGAGATTACATATCCAGTCAATAGATAGTTTTTGAAACACTATTTTAGGTTTGTGTCATCTATTGGTGTCACTGAGTAATAAAGGACACATGAATGTAGCTACAGGATTAGATTAGATTTCTTGTTTTCTTAGATTAGTTTCATGTTTTCCTAGAATAGTTTCCTACTTTCTAGATTAGTCTTTCCTTCTTTCAGTATTTTGTTTTCATAGATTAGTTCCTTGCTTTCTTAGATTCACTGATGTTTGCTTTCTCTGATGATCATAATTGTGTTTTCTATTACTATAACCAAGTTAAAATCTAAACCAACTGAGCTTATGACTTGTAGAAAAGAGGGAAAATTAAAATCTTGACACTTTGGGAATAGTTTATAGAATAGGTATATTTTTGTGTTTTTTTAAATCTTTAGGATGAATGTAGGTAATCATGGATTATTCTGAATGATGTCATAATTAAATACTTTTACCAGGCATGTGGAACTTTCTTTTAGGTTACTTCATAAAAATTTAGAAAGTTTTATTTTTTATTGGATCAAATAATCTTATCACATTAAATACCTATTAGAAGTGACAATTTTGAGTATAGATGTAGTTGGTAGGGACATTCTAGTAATAATTTGTTTTATAATTATAATAACTCACTGGGGTTTCATATCTTCTCTTTTTCATTTAAGAACAAAAAAAACAAACAAAATAAGAAAGATCCAATGAATTCAAAAAGATAAAAATAAAATCTAAAGAAAATCAAAAGGCTCACATGATGAAATAAGGTCAATATACCATGCATCATAATTAAGAGAAAATAATGGAATGAGAAGAGAAGGATGCCAAGGTATATCTATCAGGGCTATGGATGCCTGACTGGAAATAGAGCAATGCCTAATCTTCCCTTGAATTTTAACTTTAAATAAATAGCAAAATAAAACCTATAGCCTCATTAAAGCCTTTGAAAAACTCATCACAACAAGGGTTAAATAAACTACATGTTTGATACACACAGATCCAAGAAATTAGAAGGAAAGTATGTTGCATGAATGAAATTAAGAGTCTCTTTCATGTTTTTGATTTAAGTATTATTATGTGACATGCTTCATGATTGATTTAAGATTACAAACTAGGGTTATGGTTTCTTGAATAATTAGGAGCATTCCCTCTGTGAGTCATCATTTGTTGTACCCAACATCCCATCTTTCTTTACAAAAATGAGGGCCCATTTTTTTTAGATTATGGCCTTGAATTTTATCCCCTCTTCTATATGTTTATGCAAAATTTGGGAGAATATTGATTATTAGACTTTGCATACTTTAGCAAAATGGCATTAGTATTGTGTTTATAGACTAATTCTTTCTATCATGCTTATTCTATTGGTCTTATGTCTTTGGGCCTATCTTTATCAAACTTATGTGATTTGTCTTTATCAAGTATTTTATCCATTATCTGAATCCCTTCAAACTTTGTGTTTTAGACTTATTGTTATAGTATTTTTGGCCATAGACTTATATTTTTTTGGAAATTTTTTTTGGATATTTTGTCTATAGCAATTCCCCAGATAAAATTAGGTCTATAAGAGTTTTATCATGACCATTTTCCTGATAGAATTGTCCTTCAAGACTTTTGTCTTGGGCCTTTTTCCCTTCAAAAATTCCTTTAGACATTTTTTCTGAGATATTTTGCCCTTCACACCTACCCTTTGAGCTCTGTGCAACATACCCTTTAGTAATTTCATCCTAAACATTTTTCTTGGTGCAATAAACCTACCCTTTAACTTTTTTGCATTTGACCCTTTGCCTTACCAAACTTACCCTTTGAGACTTTTGTCTTAGGCCCTTTCCCACCCCAAATTACCCTATGAAGTAGACCCTTTAGGCATTTTCACAATGAAATAGACCCTTTAGACCTTTTTCACATGCCCTTCAAGACTTTTGTCCTGATCCTTTTCCCTTCACACTTATTCTTTAGGACTTTTATCCCAGGCATTTTCCCTCTAATACTTACCCTATAGGACATTTGTCTCGAGTCTTTTTCCCTTTAAACTTACCCTTTAGGACTTTTGTCCCAAGCCTTTTGCCCTTTGGACTTACCCTTATAGACTTTTTTCATGGGGCCTTTCCCATAGAAACATACCCTATTAAGTAGACCCTTTGGACCTTTTACACATGCCCTTTAGGACTTTTGTCTTGAGATTTTGCCCTTCTCACCTACCCTTTAGGAATTTTATCACAAGAATTTTTCCCTACGAGCCTATCCTTTAGGAATTTGGTCTTGGACTAATTCTTTCAGGGCCAATTCCTATAGGCTTTGTGTCTCAAACATTTTGTTTGATAAAAAATTATGGGCTTTGTATCTTGGACATTTTATCTAACACAAACTATGGGATTTATGTCTTGGACATTTTTTTCAATGAAAACTAAGGGATTTATGTCTTAGACATTTTTTTGATGAAATTAGGGAACATGCCCTTCAAACCTTTTTGAACATGCCCTTTAAAAAAATTTCCATGGACATTTTTCCTAATGAAATAAGATTTGTTGGGATGATTACTTCAGACATTTTATCAGAAACAATTTCCATGATAAAATTCATGCCCCAAACAAAAATACCACAACAATTTCCCTACACAAAAATTTCATAGTAATTTACCTGAATACCCTACTACTATAACTCCATAAGACTGACAAATGGAAACATCTCAGGAGCCCATATGATAGATCAACAAACTATGGAAAGAACCAGTCAACAAATCAAGAACGCAAAAGCCCTATAGGGCTGCCAAGTGGCACCCCTAATTTCAAGCACTTTATTATGTGTGTGTGTGTATGTATATGTATATGTATGTGTGTGTGTGTGTGTATATATGTATATATATATATGTATATGTATATGTATATATATATATGTATGTATGTATATATATATATATATGTATGTATATATATATATGTATATATATATATATATATATATCTGTGTGTGTGTATATATATGTATATGTATATGCATATATATACATATGTATATGTATATACATATATATAAATATACATATACATATACATATACATACATACATATATATATATATGTATGTATGTATATGTATATGTATGTATACACACACACACACACACACACACACACACACACACACACACACACACACACACACACACACACACACACACACACACACACATACACACACACACATACATATATATAAATGTGTGTGTGTATGTATATGTGTGTGTGTGTGTGTGTACATATATATAATATATATATATATATATATATATATATATATATATATATATATATATATAATAAAGTGCTCTCTTGCAAACATGAACATAAAAATGCTAAGTCATTTTGTGTTCATGTTTGCAAGAGAGCACTTTATGAATGATAAGTCATTTTATGTTCATGTTTGCAAGAGTGAATATGGAAATGACAAGTGTCAACATTGTGAAGTTAAAGAGTCAAGAACCAAGATCAATGGTGTGTGTTAACTCAGGTACTGAAGATCTAATAGTGTATAATCAAACACAACAATAAATGTTTTGTAAAAGCTCTATGAAAGTGTCAAGTGAAAACATTTTGGCAGTCGAGTACATAGAGATCCAATAGTGTGTCATAGCCTAGTACATGAATATCAATGGTATGAGATCTTTAGATAAATTTCAAAGGTCTTGGGATAAGTGAGAAGTCACCACATGGCATGAAGACATTTGAGCTATGACTATAAAGAGCATAGAAGCCTTGCAAAGCTGCCAAGTGGTATACTCACATTCCTTCATGTAAAATATCTAATGGTGAGAGTTGATAGTGGACTTTTCAAAGATCTAGACTCAGTGAGAGTCATAGGTGACATGTAACACATAGTTATTTTTAGTTAGCAATAGTGTCACTTGTTCTAAAATAATGGTAAAGTGGAATGTATCTTAGACCTATGTTTGAGATCCATTTGGAGGTTGTTAATGTAAAATATCAACAAGTTTTTCTCATAAATTATAAAAGGAGGCATGTATAATTTTGGTGTATGGCACATATTTTTAAGTTTTGCATGCATTTCAAGCTATAATTATAAAATTTGCCTTCATCTTCATACACATGCACATGTTGTATATCTTTGGAAAAGGTATTTTAAATTAATAACTATAAATAAACTCTTATATAATTTTAGATCATAGTTAGAACTCAAGTTCTGACTATCACATGTGGTGACCTTGCATGATCTTGGAGGATGAGGCATACCTTTCCCCAATTCTATATAAATATTTGTAATCCAACTTTGATTTTTTGTCAGATAATTTTGAATACATGACCAACATCAATTTTGATCATCATCAAATGTGTTTGTGTATTTTCTTTCCAATTTTTGTTTAATTAGTTGTTACTTTCTTTGGTTGTATGTTTCAATAATTATGTGGTGTACAATAGCTATGAATGGATTCTTGATAATTTTGATTGATGTACTAATATGTAGATGTGTAATAGTTATTAAAATATTGGTAAAATATATTGGTTGAGATAGTCAAGTCATTTGATTCATAATTTTGAATATGTACTAGTTCTTTCTTTGATGTAGTTTTTTGTGTGTATGCCAAAGATACCTTAAATACTTCACTAGCCTAAACCATAATCTCCTGATTAAAGGTGTGAAACAACTACCCTAAAATGACCAACCTTTGTCTAAGGATTATGAATTTATGACATCATTATCCCCTTAGACTTCTTAACTATGTTTGATTGGGTGAGTGTAATTGTTTCTAGAAGGTATAGGTTCTGAGAGGACAAGTCTATTTAGAAACCAACTAAATAAATAGTTCTCAAAAATCATAGAGCCTTATCTTATACCTTACCCTTCCCTCCTTTTTTTGAGTTTGTTTTGAGATCTACCACTCTAGATTAGAATATATCCACCCATTCAATTTATATAGTGATTCACTACCCTTATTAGGAGCCACACCTTCATCTAAAATCCTTGTTAACAATATATATGCCATCCCTACTATTCCATCAATAGGTTATAATAGATTTCATACCTTCAACCCATGCCCTAGAATGAATCTTATCTCTGTTGAGATCCTAAAACATTAGAGGATACCTCTTTTGATTGTGGTGTGCATGAAACCTATATCAACATTTCTAATGGCACTAGAAGTAGGGCTTGAACCTACAATAATAATAGTTATTCTTGCATAGATTTGTAATAGAGTCACCCAGGAGAGTGACCAAATCTAATTCATAGGCTATTTTTATAGTCTTACCCCTAACAAATCATAGGATACCTAGAACCATGCTAATAACCCCAATTTAGAATAATCCACTTCCTCCAATAGGGAACCCCTTACTTATAAGAAACCCTTTACTTGTTAACCAACTAATAGCTTAGCCCTAGTCAATTAAATATATTATTTCAATCCTAGGAGATTGCATAATTTACCTCAAAATCTTGAAAAATACTTACCATCTTTTTCTCTTATAGGAGCAAGGACAATAGATGAACATATAAAATATTTTAAAGATTCATTAAGGCTAATGAATGTTATACATGGGGATGTTGCATGTAGATTATTCCATTTTACTTTAATGGGTTATGCTTATGATTGGCATTTAAATCTAACAAAAAATTCTATTACTTCTTGGGATGAATGTCAAGAATTTTTTCTTGCATAGTTTAGATAGGTCACCAATCCTAGTTTGGTATACCAGCACTTCACCAGCATGAGGAGAGAACCTAACGAGCCCATCTATACTTTTAATGTAAGGTTACAAAAGATGTATAATTGGTTGATCCTAAGGTATAAAATAGATGAGACATTACCATTGGAGATGTACAAAAATGCACTAGATCTAATTACTACCATTTTCCTAAAAAGAACACCTATTGCCAATATTTTGACATTAGCATATGAAAAATCCATCAATATAGATAGGTAGCTCAACCCTTAGATGCCTGGTGTGCCTAATGTTAACAAAAAACTTTCTATAATTGAATTTGATACCACATGTAAAGCAATATACTCCTACATTCAATCAAAATCAATTATACATGATACGTTTGTTGACACAAACAACATATCCAAATTTTAGCATCTTGAAAAATCATATGACATGCAATGGTTACTAGAAGAATCAATAATTAGCTACACTCCCCACTACTATTTTAAAAGGCATTGATTCTATAAAATCAAAACTAGATTCTATCTAGAAGATGGTTCAAAATTTTAGCAATGACTTCTTAAATATAAAAAAGAAGTTGGGCAATGCCAATGACCCAATTGATAATCAAAATGCTACATTATAAAGATACATTAGATAATTCAATAGGCCTGACTAGCCTAACAAGCTCCCATAGATCAACATAGTAGAAATGACTCTTCCTAATTGGTACAAAACTCACAATACTTTTGAGCATGGTGAGATTAATTACATTGAATTTTTCATAGCATTCAGAATCTTTTAGCATGAAGTAATCAGACAAGATTAAATGCATAATCTACCTAAGCATCATCCAAATCCTGGCTCTTCCAACACTTCCATGTTCTTTGAAACTCATGAGTTTCCCTTCCTAGGTGAAAATGACAATTAAAAAGAACATAATATGGACAAAGTTCACACTTCCAATAGTTTTAGACATGTGCATAGAATATAAGGAATAAGTAGCCACGTATAACATCAACTCCTCCAAATACCACAATGATTCTTCATAGTCCTAAAGTAGACAGTAATCTACCCCCTCCAAAGTGGAATGATTAACAGTAGAGAAAGGAAGAACCAAGTAAAGGAGGATATAATATTGTTAAGGATATGAAGAAGATCTAGGGGAATATAACTCTTCATGAGTTAGCCCAAATCCCTGAATAGAAAGAGCTGCTATAGAATTCCATTACTAAAAAAGCTCCTTTGGAAAAAGATAAAGCATCTATAGACAAAGCAAAATTTGTTGACACCAACATCATCTATAAGAGTAAGCTAGAAGTTTTTCCCATTTTAATGACTGTACAAGCCTTTGGTAAGAACATTCATATTATTTAGTTGAGTTTGGAGCTTCTACAACTGTCATGCGTACATCCATATGTCAAAATCTAGGTCTCACTTTGAGTCCTTCAAAGAGAATAATTTCACAATTGGACACAATAGTAGTACCAATAATTTGAAAATTGACCAATGTGTGCATTCAAGTAGCATATGAACTATGATTCTAGATTACTATCGATATTCTATTGGTAGACATACCCAAAGGCTATGGACTATTGTTGAGTAGAGATTGGTCCAAACATAATGTATATCTCTCTAAAAATTTCTCTCATATCTAAAATCCATGGAGAGGAATTGTGAATCAATTCAGAATTGATAGAGAGCCGAGAATAAAGTATCATATCATGGAATACAATGTCAATAATGAAGAGTTAAAGTATGAGTCACCTAGAATTAGTATTCATACTTTTACTACTCAAAATTAAATATAGAAGAAAGAACCTAAAGGTACCAATTAGTTGTGGACTCTACACTTTGATGGTGTTCTATCCAATCAAGGATTAGGCATGGGAATTGAGCTAATTGATTCATAAGGTAACAAATTCTTGGAATTAGATAGATTATAATGTCCATGCACTAAGAATAGAGATGAGTATGAGGCTATTATTTTGGGATCATAGTTTGAACTTAAGAATAATGTAAAGCAAATATCAGTATTTGGTGACTCAAATCTAGTGATTAATCAAGACAAAAATAAATACCATTACAAGATATCTTATTTGAAAAGATACAAGCATAGAGTATGGGACCTAATTGAAATCTTTAAAGCTTTCAACATGGTATAACTTTCCAGAGAGAAAAATCAAACCATTGATTCATTAGTTTTTGTTGTTGCCACAAGAATCTAAGGTAAAAAAGTTCTCAATTAAATTGGTATTATGTCCTTCCATTTTAGATAATGTAGAAAATTTCTAGGTCTTTGATGATGAACAATAGATTATTCATTTTTTAACTAATTTAGGAGAATTCAAATCCCAAATCATTGATGACAAGGACATTAATCATCTCTACCAAGAGGAATCAGACAAAGAGGGCATTCTTTACCTCAAAGATAATCAAATTCTAGTAGGCTTGGCCTCCTTGGAAAAACCATTTGACATAGATCCTCAGGCACAAAAACTATGATAGCCAAAGTTCAATGAATGAAAATTCAAAAATGAGAATCTAGGAGATGAATATAGCCCATGATATGTTAATATCAGTCTTAGTTTCACCCCATAAGAGAGACAATGAGTGAAGGATCTAATCACTCAGTATAGGGACGTCATTATCTGGACATATGAATACTTAAAAGTGTATGACCCACAAGTCATTACTCATATGATCCCCTTGAAGGTAGATCATACACCATTCAAGTATCGATAAAGGCTAGTCAATCCTATTATAGAGCCTCTCATTCAAAGAGAAGTGGAGAAGCTTTTAAGTGAAAAAATCATCTTTCTAGTAAGACATTCTACTTGGGTAGCCAATTTGGTCCTAGTAAGAAATAAGAACAGTGAGATTAGATTATGTGTAGATTTCAATAACCTGAATAAGGCTTATAAAAATGATAAATACCATTTGACTTCTCTAGATGAGGTGATATAGATAGTAATTGGTTATGAAATGATGTCCTTCCTAGATGGATTATTAGGCTACAATCAGGTATTGGTACAAACTAAGGATAGAATGAAGATGTTGTTCACTATGAAGTGGGAAAATTATGCATATAAGGGGATGTCATTTGGCCTAATAAATGTAAGAACTACCTTTCAAAATTCCATGGATCATGTATTCAAATAACTGATAAGTAAATTCATAATCATCTACATGGATGATCTTATGGTATTTTTAAATAGTTTAAAAGACCACATAAGTCACCTATAGTCCATATTCGAGAGATGCAGAAGGTTTGGTATTTTTATAAACCAAATAAGATCATATTTAGAGTGATTAAAGGCAATATTTTAGGGCACATCATCACCAAGGATGGGATCACTATTGATCTAGACAAAATTTAGGTGATTTCAAAAATTTAGCCACCAAAAAGCAAGAAAGAGCTTAAATAATTCTTTGAAAATATTAAATTCATAAGGAATTTCATCTCAAGATTTGTAAAAATCATTAGACCTTTGAATGCCATGATCAAGTAGGATTCCAAAATAGAGTGGATAACTGAAGCCCAAAAGTCCTTCCAAGACATTAAAGATGTTATATCATAAGCTCCAGTAATAATCAATCCATATTGTATGAAAGACTTCTACTTATACTCATTTGCTTCAGAGCATATAATTGTAGCTATCATCACATAGAAGAAGGATGAGATTGAGCATCCAATTATGTTCATGAGCACAAATCTGAAAGATGTATAACTTAGGTACTTTATGATTGATAAATAGATTTTTGTCCTTGTCAAAGCTATGAATAAATTTTGGTATTACATATTGAGGAATAAGAACATTACCATTGTGCCTGATCTTGTGGTTAAGCTCACCCTATCATAGAATTAACTAGGAGAATGATATGAGGAAAATAGATGGCTAAGCTATAAGAATTTTACATAGAGATCATGCCTACAAAGATCATTTGAGGTCAAGACATTATTTAGCTTATGACTAAACCAAATCCATGCATCATGGTTGAAGAGGTATGTGAAGCTCAAGTATCTAAAGGATAATGGTATACTAATATAATACAACATTTACTTAGAATAACTTGTTTTTTAGAACTCAATAGAGAGATAAGGAGATCTTTAAGGGTCAAATATGCTCACTAAATGATCAAGAAGGGAGTCCTCTATAGAATAAATTATGAAGGTATTTACCATAGGTGTGTATCTATAGAAGAAGCTAAATAAATATTATATAACTTACATTAGAAGATAGGAAGTGTTTATCCTTATGGAAATACCACAGCCCATAAGATCTTAAGAATGGGATACTATTGGCCAAACATTTTCAAAGATACTCACACTCATGTGAAGATATGTCATGAATGTTAAGCTCTAGCCAAGATGGAGTTACATGAAACAATTCTTTTATATCCAGTTTTTAAAGGAAGGTCATTCTCCCAATGAGTTTTAGACTTCATTGGCATCATCAACCCAAACTCGTAAATAGGCCATAAGTTTCTCCTTACTATTATGGACTACTGCACTAGATGGACCAAATCCATAGCCACAAAGAACTTTAGAGCACAAGATGTGATTTTATTCTTGGAGGAACACATAATAACTAGATTTAAAACACATATTTATTTGGTTTATGATAACAAACCAGCTTTCATATCAATAAAATTTACTAAGTGGGCACATGACAACTAGATTATTATCAATTCAGCTTCCAACTATTACCCTCAAGGAAATAGATTAGACATAAGCAAGCCCTTAAAGTATGCTTCCAAAAATTATCAATTTAGCTTCCAACTATGAACAAAAATTTGATAGATGCAATTAATTAAGAAATTAGTAGGGGATAATCCCAAGGACTGGTATAATTTATTAAAGTATTCTCTTAGGGAAGACTAGACTAGACATAAGCAATCCATTAAAGCTTCAGCTTACCTATTGGTTTATAAATGCAGGCCAATATTCCCTATCATGTTGAAGCTACCCACTTAGCACTTTATGTATGATTACATGAAGCCAAGAGATAAAGTAGAATCAAGAATGTTAGACATAATATAAATGGAAGATTCAAGGATTGAGGTCTTACACACATTCAACAAGCACTAGGATGTGGTCAAGAGGTGGTTTGCTAAGAGAGTAAAAGTTAAAGCATTTAGGATTTTAGATCTCATGCTAATTTTGGATAAATCCCATGAGAAGAAAGGATAACATGATAAGTTTACCCCTATATGGATTAGACCATGCCAAGTTTCAGATATTATGGGTAATAATGCATTTTATATCAAGGACCTCCAAGGCAACAAGCTTACATATCTAGTCAACAGACAGTTCCTAAAGCACTACATCAGGGTTGTGTGGTCTTCTAATGTCATTGAGTAATGAAGCATGCATGAATGTAGCTGTAGGATTAGATTATATTTACTAATTTCCTAGATTAGTTTCATTTTTTTCCAGAATAGTTCCTTACTTTCTAGATTAATCTTTCTTGCCTTTAGTATTTTGCTTTCTTAGATTAGTTCCTTCCTTTCTTAGATTAATTGTTCTTTAATTTCCTTGATGATCAAAATTATTTTTTCTCTTAATATAACCAAGTTAAAATCCAAACCAACTAATCTTATGACTTGTAGAAAAGAGGGAAAATTAAAATCTTGATACTTTGGGACTAGTTTATATATTAGGTATATTTTTGTGTTTTTTTTATTCTTTAGGATGAAGGTAGGTAATCATGGATTATCCTGAATGGTGTCATAATTGAATACTTTTACCATTCATATATAAATTACTCTCAGATTACTTCATACAAATTTTATAAAAATCTTGTTTTATTGGATCAAATGCACTTATCACATTAAATACTATTGGAAGTGATAATTCTACGTATAGGTGTAACTGGCAGGGACATTTTAGTAATAATTTATTTTATAATTATAATAGCTCACTGAGGTTACATATCTTCTCTTTTCCATTCAAAAAATAAATAAAAAACAAAATAAGAAAGAACTAATAAATTAAAAAAGAGTGAAAAAAATCTAAAGAAAATCAAAAGGCTCACATGATGAAATAAGGTCAATGTACCAAGCATCATGATTAAAATAAATAATGGAATGAGAACAGAAGGAGCCCATGGTATCTCTATTGGGGATATAGACACCTAGTTGACAGAAGAGAAATGCTTGAGCTTTCCTTATTTTTGAGCTTTAAAGAAATACTAGAACAAAACCTACAACCTCATCAAAGCCTTTGAAAAACTCATCATAGCAAGGGTTAAATAAACTACATGTTTGACACACACATCCAATAAATTAGAAGGTATGTTGTGTAAATGAAATTAAGAGTCTCTTTCATGTTTTTGATTTAAGTATTCTTCTGTGACATGCTTCATGATTGATTTAATATTGCAAATTAGAGTTCTGAGTTCTTAAATACTCAAGAGTATTCCCTCTATGAGTCACTATTTGTTGTACCCAACATCCCCTCTTTCTTTAAGAAAATGGGGACCTACTTTTTCAGATTATAGTCTTGAATTTGATCCCCTCTTCTATATGTTTATGAAAAATTTGAGATAATATTTATTATTTTCCTTTTCATACTTTAACAAAATGGCATTGGTATTATGTTCATAGACTAATTATTTCTATCAAGCTTATTCTTTTGAGCTTATGTCTTTGAGCTTATCATTATTAGACTTATGAAATTTGTCTTTTTTGAGTCTTTTGTCCATTATTTGAATTCCTTCAGACTTTGTGTTTTGGACTAATTATTTCAAGATTTTTTGTTGTAAACTTATCTTTTTCAAGGAAATTATTGTATACATTTTGTCCAAAATAATTCACCTAGTGGAATTGGGTTTGTAGGACTTTTATCACGACCATTTTTCCCAATAGAATTTCCCTTCAGTCCTTTTCAGACTTACCCTTTGAGACTTTTATCCCAAGCCTTTTTCCCTTTGAAAATCCCTTCAAACATTTTATTTGAGAGATTTTACACTTTACACCTACCCTTTGGGCTTTGTGTAACCTATCCTTTGGGACTTTCATCCCGAACATTTTTTTTGACATAATAAACTAACCCTTTGACATTTTTGTATTTAACCCTTTGTCCTACTAGACTTACCCTTTGGTACTTTTGTCCTAGGCCCTTTCCTATTGAAACTTACAATAAGAAGTAGACCCTTTAGGAATTTTCACCATGAAGTAAACCCTTCGAAACTTTTGTACATGCCCTCCTGGACTTTTGTCTCAAGCTTTTTACCTTACAAACTTACCCTTCAAGACTTTTGTCTTGGGATTTTTCCCCTTTAAACATTCCTTTAAACATTTTGTGTAAAATATTTTACCCTTCATACCTACCCTTCGATCTTTGTGAAACCTACCCTTCAGTAATTTCATCTTGAACATTTTATCTGACATAATAGACCTACATTTTAACCTTTTTGCATTTGACCCTTTGCCTTACTAGACTTACCCTTTGGTAATTTTGTCCCAGGCCCTTTCCCATCAAAATGTACCCTATAAAGTAAACCCTTTGGGCATTTTTGCCATGAATTAGACCCTTCAAACCTTTTTTACATGCCTTTTGATATTTTTGTCCTAGGCCTTTGCCCTTCACACTTATCCTTCAGGAATTTTATCCCAGGCCCTTGCCCTCTAAGACTTACCATTCAAGAATTTTATCCTGCACCTTTTGCCCTTTAGACTTAGACTTTAGGATTGTTGTCCCAAGCCTTTTGCCCTTCAAAATTACCCTTATGGACTTTTATCTTGGGCCTTTTCCCATCAAAACATATGCTAAAAAGTATAAATTTCAAGATTTTTCACCATGAAGTAGACCCTTAAAACCTTTTGCACATACCCTTTGGGACTTTTATCCTAGGCCTTTTCCCTTCGCACCTACCCTTTGAGACTTTTGTCATGGGCATTTTTCCCTACAATCCTATCCTTTGGGAATTTTATCATGGACTAATTATTTTAGAATAAATTTCTATAGGCTTTGTGTCTTGGACTTTTTTTGACAAAAAACTATGGGATTTGTGTCTCAGACATTTTTTGCAATGAAAAACTATGGGCTTTGTGTCTCAAACATTTTGTTTGACAAAAACTATGGCATTTGTGTTTTGGATGTTTTTTAAAAAAAAATAATGAACATGCCCTTCATACCTTTTTTAACATGCCCTTCAAAAATTTTGTCATGGACATTTTACCTAAAAAATAGACTCTTCAGGATAATTTATTTGAATATTTTGTGCAAAATAATTTACATAACAAAATTGATACCCCCAAAAAAAATACTATAAAAATTTCCCCACATAAAAATTCCACAATAATTTCCTTAAATACCCTACTACCAGAACTCCACAAGAGTGATAAATAGCAACATCTTAGAGCCCAGACAACAGATCAACAAACTATGAGAAAAAAGCAGAGTCAACAAGTCAAGAGCCTAAAATCCCTATAGGGATACCAAGTGGCACCCCCAGGATAAGAGTCATTTTATGTTCATGTTTATAGGAGAAAATCTAAAAATGATAGCTGTTAACATTGTAGGATTCAAAGAGTCAAACACCAATATCAATGGTGCATGTTAACTCACGTACTAAATATCTAATATTGCATAAATAGGCACAAAACCAAAGTAATTTTATAATCTCCATGAAAGTGCCAAGTGGAAAGATTGTGGGATCCTAGTACACAGAGATCCAACAATGTATAAGATCATAGTACATGAAAATCAATAGTGCAAGATCGACAGAGACTTTCTAAAAGTCTTAAGATAAGTGAGAAGCTACCACATGGCATGAAGACATTCAAGCTATGAAAATAAAGAGCATATAATCTCTACGAACCTTCCAAGTGGCAGGATCACATTTCATCATGTAAAAGATCAAATAGTGCAAGTTGATAGTGAAATTTTCAAAGATCTAAACTCAGGGAGAGGCACGAGTGACATACAACATAGTTATTTTTACCTAGCAATAGTCTCACTGGTTCTAAAACATTGGTAAATTGAAACTTATCTTGGACCTATTTTTGAGATCAATTTAGAGGCCATTAATCTAAAATATCAACAAGTTATTCTCATAACCTATAAAATGAGGCATGTATATTTGTGGTAAATGGTGCATATTTTGACGCTTTACATGTAATTTGAGATATAATTATGAAAATTTGCTTCATATTCATACACATACGCATGTTACATATCTTTGGTAAAGGATATTTTAAACTAATAAATGAAAATAAAATCTTATATAGTTTTAGACCATAGTTAGAACTCAAGTTCTAACTATCACATGTAGCAACCTCACATGAGCTTGGAGGATGAGGTGACCCCTTCCCCAAGTCTATATAAACAATTGTAATCCAACTTGTATTTTTAGTTATATAATTTTGAATACAAGAGTAACATCAATTTTGATCATCAGTGAATGTTTTTATGAATTCTCTTTCTAATTTATGTGTAATTAGTTGTTACTTTCTTTGGTCGTATGTTTCAATAATCCTTAGTGTGTAATAGATGAGAATGGATTCTTGATTATTTTGACTGATGTATTGATTTTTAGATGTGTAATATCTATTGAAATATTGGTAAAATATATTGGTTAAGATAATCAAGTTATTCGATTCATAATTTTAAATGTGTACTACTAATTTCTTTGATGTATTTTTCTATGTGTGTGTGTCAAAGTTACCTCAGATACTCACTAACCTGAGCCATAATCTCCTAATTAAGGGTGTGAAATAGCTACCCTAAAAGGATCAACATTTTTCTGAGGCTTGTGAATTTATTGCATCATTATCCCCTTAGACTTCTTAACCATATCTAATGGTGTGTGTGTAATTTTTTCTAGCTATAGGCATAGGTTATGAGGGCACAAGTTTGTTTATAAACTAACCAAAGAATTATTTTCTAAAAACCATAGAGCCTTATTTTTTGTTTTACCCTTCCCTCATTTTTTTGAGTTTGTTTTTCGATCTACCTAATCTAGATTAGAATCTAGCCATATATCTAACTCACATAGAGATTCACTACCCTTATTAGGAACCATACCTCTATCTAAAAACCCTGTCAACAACCTACATGCGCTACCCACTATTCCATCAATAGGCTATAATAGACTACATACCTACAACTCATGCCCTAGAGTAAACTTTACCTCCATTGAGATCTTAAAACATTAGAGGATGCCTCATTTGATTGTGGTGTGCATAAAAATCATATCAATAAGTTTGTATTAACTATAAAAATATATATGATAGGAAATTTATTGAAGGTATCACTACTCTGAATATGAATGGTTAACCTAATTGATTTATCTACTTCTATGAATTAATATCATTTTAATAAATTAGTACTAACTGGTAGTACTTTTAATGATTAATAAGTCAATACACTTGACTTAGGTATACTTAAAAGATCAATTGTGTTGAATTGTCTATTTTATATTTAATAAAAACTTGATGGTTATTTCATCTAAGTAGTTTTCATGAATTTTTTTTGGTAGACCTATAGCCTCTATCACCATCTCTGTTGTTTTAAATAACTCCTTAAAGTAAAAATAAATCATATTTTCATCTCTAATTGGAAATTAGTTTAACATCCTAGTTGTAACATCTGATATTGATAAGTAATTTGAAATATAAGTGTAAGCATACTATGTTTAAATATTGTAGTGATAAATATTTAAATTGTGTTTACTTCATTAGTGAGTACTTGTTAGTAAAATTTAAAATAACCTATGGTATAACTTAACAATGTGGAATTAGTGTCTTTTATCTTTAGTGCCTTTAATGAATAGTTTAGGTGAAATGGATAGTACATAAGGCAATGTTAAATATGTTCTTGACTTTGTCTAAGATATTGTAAGTTTTAAATGTGGAACAAATAAGAGATGCCCTATTAAGGGATAAACCTGATTTTAGTTTCTTGGTAATAATACTTTCAGTAATTCATGATTTTAGATTTGTGTAATAATATAATGGTAATTACTAAACTAAATTGCATTAGAAATTAAAAAATTTAAATATATTTAGGGACTAAATGGATATATATGGTCTAAGACTTTTTATAAAGGGTTTGTGAAAAATAAACATGAACATTTAATTCAAAGAGACTTAATTGTATTTGTTCACCTTACATGGACAAAGAAATCACTATGCACATGAAAAAGGTATTTTATTTGACCAAAAAGTTGTAAACTTATTTGAGTTATTTTTAGATACATATCTCTTAAATTTAATCTTGTAAAATAAATTATTTTATTTGTTGATCTTAACTTCTATCTATTTAATTAGTTAGAATGAAAACTTTGTATTTAAACTTTAATGTTGTCTAGGATTAATAAGAACTTGGTAATGAAGTTAACACTAATAATAGATGTATGGAAATGACATAACGGAAAATTAACTATGCCAAGGAAGCATGTTTTATTCCATCAAAGAGACTGATTAAAAGTGTGGATGTGATTGGAAGTTAGCATTTCCTTAGCAATGAACATGTACCCTTAGTTATGAAGCATAATTTAAATCCACTTGAGTTGGTAGTTAGTAATTCTTCCTTCATTGTTCACCATACTAGTCACTACCACACTTAATCACCTATTGATATTAGATGGTATGGATAACAATAAAGTTTTAATAATTTTAACTCTTATATTAATGAATAATGTGGAAGGTAGAAACACTAAATGTAATTTGGAAATTCATATTAGTAATTTTTTGGTTAATTATACATGTTTATTATTTTATGACATTACTTAGATAGATGTATATGTTTAAATTCACTTCTTACTCCAAAGAGACTTCAAATTACATTTGGTTACCACTCAAACTGTTGAACTATTATTGGTACTTATAATTGTTTTATGTTTAAGTAATTTATTTTCCATGGGGTGTGGTTATTGAAATGGTGATTCTAATAAAATCATTTAAAAATAGTGCACTAGTTAAGCTAATAAATAATTTACTCTATGAGGACTTTACTTTATGGTCTAATACTTAGTAATATGTCCCATACCTCTGATTTGGTATGAGTTTTATTGAGTAGGATAAAACACATAAACCATTATTTTCAATAAATCCTTGAATCAATAGTGATCTTCCTAATGATCACTAACCTTTAGTCTATTAATTTAAGATATGTATGTCATCAATGCATGTATATTATTTATATCCATAGCCTAAACTAATATTATGATCATACATTTTTATAGTCTATGGAAATTAGTATATTTTAAAGGCAAAATCCTCATATATATCAAGTGATTATTTATGAGATAAGGTGTATAATCTTTGAGGTTATTTTTGGAATTTTGTTTTAATAATTTAAACTAGTAGACCTAGTAAATTCTAACCATGATTACATAATAAGGAGAGAGCAATCATGCACATAATTTAATTTAATTTTTGGAATTTGATAAACATATAGATATATAAATTAACATTTATTGATAAAAAATGCACTTATGACCACTCCATATACCACACATATATAGGTCTTGAATCTATGGTCCTTAACTACCATTCCTTCAGTTATTATGAAAATAAACTTTACCTTTAAATAAAAATCTAATTGTAAACATACCTATCAAAGTTTCCAAATGGATTAAACTCACTTTTAGACTGATCCACACTTTTAGTTTAGTTATCCCTACTCTTCAAATAAGGAAACTCCATTTAGACTATCCTACTCCTCGATCCTATCTAGTTCCAATAACCATATCCTCTCACTAAAAAAAGGGTCTTTTCTTAAATTAAAAATTACAAAATGGGTCATCCTGCATGTTTAGCAATCCCCATTTGAAGGAATTCCTAATTGATTACTATACATCCACATTTTAAATCCATTTTACACCAAGGGGATCATATCAAGTAATATCACCAAAATAACTAATTGCACATTAAGATAAAATCACCTATTTTACTAAATTTAAATTCCACACAACCCTAGTATCCATTAACTAAATTTTCATACACCTCCAAGGTCATAGGGATTTTTTGAATCACTTAATCACACTAGGGTTGCACTAACATTTAGAACTTTACACCAGTATTCACACACACCACCATGGTATGATAAAATAACATGGATTTTGATCCCTTTTTAGAGTATTCTTATGTCATCAGTGCTCAACATAGGCATTGTTGAGGTCTAACATAACTTTAAACACTAAACCCTTTTTACATATTATTCATTTATCATCCATGATCAATTGAGTTAGAGTTATAAGTAGAAATAAATTTACATAAATATTTATGAAACATATCAAGATATCTTGAATATTCAAATAGAACACAAAGGTGAATCAAAATTATCACATTAGTCACATAGAGTAAACACTCATCAAACATTTATACACCTTAAGGACAATATTGTAAACTCTCCTTGTCCAATTCTAACATCCTTGTCCTAAATCTAATAAAAGAATTATTCTTTATTAACAACAGCATCATAGATCCACACAATAAATTTAATGGTTTTATTTATAGTCCCTCATTTTATTTTATATCAAATTTATTACCTACTATAATTTAACCTTTTATCATCTTTACAAATATAAGAAGTTCCAAATCAATTTGTGTCATTTATTTCATATTTTTATCATTAAAAATTTTTATATAATTTTATCTAATTAGGTAATTAATTCATATATTTTTCAAATTTTATAAAACCTATTGGTGAACACATCCATTGATTGAATATTTCAAACCCTAACCATATATTTTGTAACGGTTTCTCTCCTTTTGTTTGTTTTTTCCAATCAATGTCCTAGGATTTTTTTAACTTGGTAAATTATTTAATATAAATAACCTTCCAAGTTTTTATTTCACATTTTATTCAATTTAATAAAATTATTTCTACCTATCTTAGAAGCAATGATCCATTAAGTTTTCCTCAAGTTCAATCTTTTCATATTTCCATTGATAATACAATAATCGTATAACTAGTTAATATATGCTATGACATGGATAAAATATAGCTATAAGGATTTATTTCAAGGAATAAAGATATGCAAGATGTATTCATAAGGTTTTTTACAGAGGAAATTAATAGAGTATTTGAAGGACAATTTTATGAGATCTCTAATATCATGGGTCATTTACCTTTTTAAAAACCATTATATTCCAATCTTATACCACCATATACTATGGGGGAAACCCAAGGGATTAAAAATATTAATATTCTAATTCTTAATTAGTCATTGGGAACACCACCTTTGGTTATCAAACATTCTTCTTCTCCCAACGTACAATTCATTATTCACAAGATTTAATCTATGAAAACTAAGGTGATACATTAGAATAAGGTACTTCAAAACTGACTTAGGTGCTTGATTCTCACATTCCATTTCACACTCTATTGGCACAACACATTACAAAATATCCTATACCAACTAGTTTTGTGTCACCCAAACTTACACTATATGATGGAAAGGGTGACATCGAGTAAAACTTGTGAGTATTTCATGAAACATGATTGGAATATGTGTCCAGCAATTAATTATTGACTAAGTTATTTCCAATAATTATAAAATAGTATGCACTAATATGGTTCTATGATTTAAAACATAATTCATTCATGAATTCAACCCTTTGGCCAATTTATTTCTTGCACATTTTTCAATAAATATAAATGAGAATATTTAATATGCTCAATTTCACCAACTAAAACAAGGATACAATGAGCATATCACATAAAATGTCTTGAGGTATACAAACTTGATATCTAATATGATAAATCTAATGGTAGATAAGGAATTTTAGGGTATCTTCAAGTAGAGCTTGCTTCCTCCCTACAATAGTGCATAATGTGTAAGAAGTTTCTCTCATTCACAAATTTTTGCCAAACATTAAAGGAAATAGAGGTCAATTTACTTTTAATGAATAATCTAAAGTAGATAACCAACCCAACCCCTAATTCTCAGGTAATAAATTAGAGTTATCCACCATACAAGGTGGCTAAATTATAATAAGAGTGATCAAAATGTAAATTTAAATGCAATTTTAGAACTAATTTCATGCATTATAATATCAAATCCTCTAAGGTTACTATTTACCAATCTACCAAAATCTATATATACAGTCCTCAAATTTCTATTGGAATGAAATCTCATATCTCTCTGTCATTAAATACGTTAATGTTAGTAAGCCTATTCTAAATGGATTTGACTAGAATTCTTTTTGTTATTTTCATGGAGCACTAGAGCACACTAATTACATGCACATAAGTTTAAGGCACAAGATTTAGGATTTGATAGATGTAAACATCATTTATAATGACACACCTACATAGAATTCAAAAGCACAAGACAATGAAATTAAGTCAATGAAAATGTTTAGTGATCATTTTCCTAAGCATAAAACTAATAAGACAACATATACATCATGAGTGAATTATGCGTACAATGCACACCCTTCACTAGTTTACTATAATTCTCATCCATGGGCATAACTACATCTAAATGGTATTATTGGTACCTATATTAATTTAGTATCACCTAAAACACTTATCACATTTGAAGAACATGATGTATTCAATGATGATTTAGATTTACACTCTTTTTTATTTTGGTCATATATTGATCATAAACTTATATAGAGTGTCATGGTTGATAATAGTTCAAGTATGAACATGTGTAATATCATACTTATATATCATCTCATATATATAGAGAGAGATATGTTTCATACTACCATGATTATTAAGGGATTCAATGTCTGTATTTAGAGTTAAAAAAATGAGATTACACTATCACTATGGGTGGGTCCAACACATGTGTGCATCAATTTTATGATAGTACCCAATGTAAGCATCTTTGATATATTAATGGTCATCCTTAGGAATAAATAGATTCAAATATTTCCTTATATATTAATCATATATTTAAATTATATATTTTAATGAGTTAACCACAACACAGAGTATCCCATATGAATACCCCATACAACTGACATATAGGATTCCTACATAGCATATTTTAGTTGAGACACATAAAGGGGTTAAACCTACTAAGAAAGTATAAAATAAAGTGGCTTCCCTTCTAAGGAGGCCTATCCTTAAAATTTAACTTCAACAAAGATCTTTCATAGATTATAGAGATACTATCTACTCTTGCATGCCCAATAATGATATTACATGCAACTAAGGGTGATTCACATAACACACCAATATATATATATATATATATATATATATAATGCAATCCATGATGAGTTACAAAGGTTAATAAAGTTATTAATGCTCAAAAACATGCATCATATGCTAATTATAAACATCATGATAATGGATCTTATAGTATAGAGGGAAATAAATATATAGATTTCAAATTCAACTTAGTTTATTCACAACAATATGACACTTTCCATTCATGAAAGGTCACCCTTTCTATCCTAGAAACATTAAATATTAATTATGAGTCCCTTGTAGGACTCATCAGTTATTAATTTTCATTATCTCTATTATCTCATATATATTCAAAAATGTTGAATAAAAAGATATTTTAGAAAAATTAAAAATCAATACTTATGCATGATTTGTGTAGTTCATTTGCATATGTTAATTTGTGTTCACTATATATATATATATATATATATATATATATATATATATATATATATATATATATATATATATATATATATATATATATATATATATATATATATTATAAAATGTGATTTAAAAGTTTATATGAGTGAATGTATAACATACATGTTACAATTTACAAACTTAGTTGTAGGTTATGACATTGTATCAGACCTAGAATGTTTTCACAAATAAAAGCACTCTACCCAGATAGTAATACATTACACTTTTATTTAATTTCATCAGACTTGTCCCATTGAACACATGATACCAATTCTCATATCCAAATAAGATACAAGCCTCTTTAAATTGGTTATACATTAGAAAGTTCACTAGGGGCATATCATACACATGTTATATCATTCTTTGGCTATCCCTTATTATTCATACCTTAGTTCCTTACATCACATAACCATGTATTAATATTTATAACTTAATTTTGCATTGATAGTTTATTATATTACTAATTTTTTGAGTTTATTAATGTTACAAATGACTTAAATTGATAAATTTCATTTATTATTGCATGATTTATGTGTTTTCTTCTATGCTTCATGACTTGTGTATATTCACTATTTTGGATTGTGGACATTTGAACATGTCATTATGTGTGGATCTAATCCTATTTATGTTTCTATGTTTTTATGAGTAAAATTTGAATATGTCACTTATATTTGGCCCCTTATATTTATATTATGTGATTTGTGTGATTTTCATGCACTCTTAATGTGTGTTTGCATCATGTCCATGACACTCATTTGCTCATTTTTTGATGTCATGATAGACATCATGCATCTTTCCCATTTAATGATTCCATGATCAATGTCATGTATCCATCCTTGAGTAGTTATATCCATCTTTCATTACTCAATTTTGATTACTTATCTATGTTCCTCATTGCTAACATCTATATTGACAATGTCACTATGTATGTTTATTTCCACATTCATCTCATAGAAATATTTTGCATAGTTTATAGATGATGATTCCATGCTCTTAATTTTATCATATCTATTTATATTTACATATTTTCATAACATCTCTCATAAAAAGTTTTCTTTTTAGCTGAGTTATTGTAAAGGCTTCACAAATCACCTCAAAAGAGGGGGAATAAATAATGGCTTGTCCTAGAGACTAAGTTATAACATTGTAAAATATAGTCATAAATAAATGGGATTTACATATTTTATCATGATCTATACCCATAAAACACCTAGAAAGTAGTTTTAGATAATAAAACTTGATTTAGACAAGGTCATAGGTCAGTCATGTCTAGAACAACATGTAGTTATCCAAGTTAGAAGGAAATATTGGTTTAAAAAATTCATGGAGTGTCACTTAGTCTATATATTATTTATAATATTTCTCAAAAATAAGTCTCAAGTTTGTACATATGTTTGTCTTAGATTTTACTTAGAATGGGGGTATCATGTGTGGCATGTGTTCCAAGATTTTCACAAATGTTTTGTTCAAAAAATAATAGTTTATTATTCAATTTAATAATATATATACACCTAGATATCATATTTGGGTCATGTGTACAACCACATGGACACCTATTTGCTCAATTTTGCATCAATTTTACAAATGGAGTGGCAATACTTGTTATCTATGCATTGTATACACTAGACTAAAATAATACTATGTTTTACACAAATTTTGCATCAATTTTTCACTAGAATTAAATATTATTATGTCTAAAGTGGTTGGTTCATCTTTTTACACTAATTTTTACACCATAAAAATCTATCATAATTCACACAATGATTCCAAGCTACTCTACCCACCTTGAGTATGCAATGATGGATTCAAGCACAACTTGAGTTAATAATCATATATTTTTAATGAGGATTGGATCATGCACATTTAAATCCAAGTGTTTTAAAGAAAAATAAATCTCTAAGGTTCATACCCTCTATGATCATTATATTTTACACTAGAAAACATAATGGTTCACATACCCAGTCATGTGTAGTTATTCATTGTAATTATATCTATATCTTTATTTATTGATTTTTTTGTCTTAAGTAAGGACTGATTTTATACATGTTTCATTGTAGGTTTTCATGAAAGATAATTTATCATTGTGTCCTACATTCAAGACTATTATGGATAGGTAAGTTTAGGTATGTGCGTCTAATTTTAATCTATTATTTTCACTTTGTTTCATTACTAGAATAAAGTGGAAAATGTAGAAACATAAATTAACATTTATTATTGAAAAATGCATTTTTGACCACTCCTTATACACATTGAGCTTATTCCTAATTCTATGGTCCTTGATCACCCTTCTTTCACTTCTTATGTAGATGACCCTTACCTCTAAATCAAAAACTAATTATAAACATCACTATCCAAATTTATAAATAGTTTAAAATAACTTTTAGAGTGATCCACACTTCTAATATAGCTATCTCTTCTCTTTAAATAAGACCACTACATTTGGATTATCTTGCTCCTTGTTCATATCTAGTTACATAAACCACATCCTCCAACCAAACATTGGCTCTTTTCTCAAATTAAAAATTACCAAATGGGACATATCAAATCTTTATAAAACCCTATCCAAAGGAATTACTAATTGATCACCATAAATCAACATTTTCAAGCCATTGTGTACCAAAGATCTCATTTAAAGGAAAAGCCCTAGAATATCTAAATGTACATTGAGATACAAACACTTATTTATACCAATTCAAAGTCCACACAACCCTATTATACCTCAAATAAGTCTACATACACCTACAAGGTCACCTATAATTAACATGGGATAATTACATGGAATTTGATCCCTCCTAGAAGTATTTATATGTAGTAAACACTAAACATAGGGGGTTTTGAGGTATAATACAACTTCAAATACTAACCCATTTTAATATTTTATTTATTTATAATCCATGATAATTTTATCTAGGGTTGCAATTGAAAAATAAGGTACATAATGATTTATGTAATATATAGAGATCTCTCGTATAGTCAAATAGAACACATAGAAAAATTGAACCTAACACATAATTTATAGAGAGTGAATGATCACTATACATTGGCACACCCTAAATATAAAAATTCATGCCACCTTTGTCCAATTCTAATGGACTTAACTCAGATCTAAGAAAAACCATATCACTAGTTCACATAGTTAATTTCATAATTGCATTTATATCTTGCATTCATGGTTTATAGTTAAGTTATTTCATTCTAACATTTCTTGATTTAAATTTTTTACAAATACAATAGGTGTCATTTATTCCATATATGTAGCATTCTAATTTTACATAGATGTTTTTATAATTAGTCAATTAATTCATATGTTTTTTAAATTTGATAAAAAATGTGTACATTGATGGTTATTTGAAAATGTGTATCATAACCTTAAATGCCTAAAATTTTGTGTATTTTTTTTGATGTTGTGGTAATGGTATTGAAGCCTAGTTATACTCTAGTTAAGTCTAGGTAAATAAATGGGCTGAATATGTTTGTGTTTCTCAAGATGTTGAGGACACGAAACAACAAAGGAAATATAAGTGTTGAAAATGATGTTGTGGACAACTGTGACATTGATGGTCATGTTGGTAGTGATTTTAGAAATGGTAATGTTAGCAACAATGATTGTGGTGATGATAAAAATAATCATGTTGGACATAATGCTATCATAAATGACATTTTGAGTGTTTCATAACATCCAAGTCTAGATAGAAGCATGTGGCCAAAGTTTAGCCAATATGTAAATTTTGTAAGAAGGGGGTGATCATGAGGAGGTACAATGGGATAAAAAAGAGGTGAAATCAAAAGGCAACATGATGTTATTAATACCATAATCAAGGATCTTAATAAAATCCCACATCTTATTTGTTTTGATAAATAGTTTGGAAATGCTTATAAGGCATCACTAGTGAATCTCTATAAATATTTCATTCTACATAATATGGGATCCTATATCAAGGCATGTATAGAATTCAACCAATTCGTAGGTGATGTTACATTTTTGTGGAAACACTTTTTTTTTCTCTAGGTTTATGACAAAATAATTATTTAATGGGAGACTTTGAGAGGTAATTCAAGAAGAGATACTTGAATGAAAACTTCAAATGAAAAATATTACATAGTTACAAGATGAGACAAGGATATATGACTATTATAAAGTATGAGAAAAAATTTCTCAACCTCCTACATTATGTCAATTAGATTCATTTTGAGGAAACAATGTAGCTAAGCTTAAGTTAGATTTTCATGAGGTTTTGATGCATGATATGAACATGACAAACCAATGCACACTAGTTATTGAAATTTAATATAAATCATGTAGAATAAAAAGAAAATTATTACTAAAAAGAAAGATAAGAATACTAGAATAAAAAGTTACCATCTAGGCCTAAGATAATTAGTCCTCACTAAGTTATAAATTTAATAAATATGATTAGAAGAAAGGTTATATGAAAAATAAAATTAGTTATGGAAAACATAAAAATTAAAATAGAGGTTCCAAACCTCAACATTTTTAAATCAAAGTAATGGGAACCATAATCAGTAGTAATATAACTTCGATGTCCCAGCCACTGGAGCCAATACTATACTTTTACCTCCATGAATCAATATGGAATGTTAGGAATGTGGTAAAAATCATTACTAGAAGAATTTAAATTAGTTGTGAGGTAACCAAGTAGTAAATCATAATCTATATGTTGATGTTAAGAATAAAAATTCAAGCCCACAGTCTACTCTAATAAATACTAAACATATAATTTCTAGTTATTCATTGATTTTTAAAACTGATTATGGTGTAATTGCTAGTTTCATTTTACCTATTTTACCTATAATTAATTTTAATTGTAAAAATAAACGCTCTATATTTATAGGTATGGGAGGTAGAGTTTGGCATAGGGAAAAGAATGGTTGTTTTGGAATGTTTAGAGAAAAATAAATCAGATCTTGGAGTCTTTAAGACTAATGTAAAGTTTTTTTGGCACCACTAGGGTCTTATAACATGGAATGGATACAAACTCATCAATAATATATTGAATGTTATTTAAATATATTAAAGTGCCTTGATGATACTAAAAACCCTTTGGAGATCCAAGGTGTCATGAGGTTAGTACCCAAAATGAGTCTTTTAGCCTTTCAACTGAAGAGAGTAGTAATAAATTATTATAAAAATTATTTTACGTAACTGAATGAGATATATAAGGAAAGGAAACCTACTCTAAAGCACTAACCTATATTGATAAAATTTAAGGATTTATTTTTAGAAGAACTTCTAATTTTAACTCCTAGAAGAGAGTTTGATTTTTATATTGATATTATACTAGAATATGCACCTACATCCAAGGACACATACAGAATTAATGTGGTGTATTTGTGAGTGATAAATATACAAATACAATATATGATAGAAAAGGGTCTGATTATGCCAATTGTAGTACCTTGGGGAGCCACAGTTATATTCATCAAGAAGAAGGATGACACCTTGAGACTTTTCACTAATTATAAAATATTGAACAAAGTGACTGTCAAGAAAAAGTATCCCATGCCTAAAATTTATGATATTTTTTATCAAATGAGGGGTGAAACTATGTTTTCCAAGATATATATTCAATTGGGATATCACCAAATCCACATCAAAGATAAATATGCACATAAGACAAATTTTAAAATGGTACATGGTATTTATGAATTTACTATGATACATTTTGGTTTTATAAATGCACATAATGATTTTATGAACTTGATGAACGAAACATTCAAGGATTTGATATATCAATTTATGTTGGTATTTTTGTATTATATTATGAT
The DNA here is from genome assembly GCA_037957365.1 of Torreya grandis. Lineage (NCBI taxonomy): Eukaryota > Viridiplantae > Streptophyta > Pinopsida > Cupressales > Taxaceae > Torreya > Torreya grandis. The sequence goes on from JARHVA010008094.1 coordinate 357,583, forward strand.
TTACTATAAAATAGAAATAGAACATGAGTAACACCTATGCATGCTATTAAAAATAATAAGGAGACAAACTATTTGGTAAATTTTATAAATGCCCTTTCTACCAAAGTAATATTCATTAATTATGGAATTTTATCCCAAAATAAAGTGTTTAAATATACCCTAAAAATATTAACACTATTAATGAGTACCCTAGTCCTAATAATGTACATGAAACATACACCTTCATGGGATTAACTAGTTATTATTAGAGAGTTTTTAAGGACTTTTCAGGGGTTGATATCCCTATAAATTCTTTGAAAAATAAGGTAAATAATTTAAAATGGAATCTAAATGGGAATAATCTTTATGAAATTTAAAATAGCTATTGATTTTTGATTCTACCCTTGTTCTTGGATCTAAATGGAAACTTTGAAATATGGGTTGATACTTATAAAGTTGCATTAGAGTTATTTTTACCCAAGATAGAAAAGTGGTTGCTTATGAGTCTTTAAATATCAAAAATCATGAGCATAACTATCCAAATCATGACCTTAAATTAGAAATTATGGTTCATGCTCTTAAGTAATGGAAACAATTTTTACTTGGGAAAACACTTCAAGGGAAAGTCTCACCATCATAACCTAGTACATATGTTCACTCAAGATGAATTGAATGCAAGGAAATGTAGATGGTTATATTTTATCAAAAAAATTACACTAGTATTGATTATGTTAAAATAAAGGAAAATAAAGTAGTTGATGTTCTTCGTAGAGTAACATATCTTATTGTAATTTCTATTTTGAGATCAAATTTAAGAAATTGTGTTTTTAATCAGTAGCTAACAAAGCCTAAATTCAAAAAAACATTATGCTTATTTATCTAATGAAATAATAACTAGAGTTATTTATAATTATTCTTTAGATTCATATGGAATTTTAAGGCACCAAGGAAGAATTTATGTTTATGATTATAGGAATATAAGGGAATAAGTGATAGAGGAAGTACATATTGCACTTAATTTCACTCATCTAAATTTCACTAAAATGACACCTGAGTTGTAAACATTTTATTTCTAGCCTTGGTGAAATATATATGTGGAAAAGTTTTTAGAAAAATGTTTGGAATGTTAATGTGTAATTTAAATTTTTAGGGTTATGGAGTCCAAGCCCTAGGTTGTCAAAGGGTATGAGTATAGTAAATTAGGGTAAAAATATGTAATAAATACAACCACTATTTTTTTCAAGAACTAATCTAAACTAATATTTATAATAATATAAATAGATGACACAAATGAATAATTATCTAGAAATAGACTGAGATGGATGGTCTAGAGGATGAAAACTAGCATAAAAGCTCATTAGGATGTCATAAATAGGATCAAAATGTCAAAACCCTTCATGGAAAATAGTGCATTAATCTAGACAGTAGCACCTAATGGTGATATTTTCCTATTCTTTAATAATTTCTAGGTTTTGTAAATTAGGTCATGTTCTAGCTGTGCTCCAAATTTTAGGCTTGTGTAATCAATACTTTTTTTTGTATCTCAATTTTACTCTGAAAACCATAGGTTTTCATGCTTCTAAGGGTTTCAATGAACACCATTATAAAAATGGGTTAGTGTGTTTGATGTGATAGACATGTGGTCCACACCCCTATGTGGAAACACTACCTATATACCCATAATCTAAGGAGGGATCAAGCCTAATGTAATTATCCTACCCAAGTGCTTGGTGCAAGTACAAGTGAATACTAGAATGAATATTGATTTAATTTATTTGAGTGTGATTGAGACTAGAAATATAATTAATATAAGTTTAGTAATTTTTTATATTTTTATATGTAGAAGTAGGGTAGAATATGGATTCATAACCTTGATTATGATCAATTTATTCTAAGTTTGTTTGTGTGATTTGCATATAATTTCCATCTAATGGATAAAGAGCTAAGAGTAATGTATATATATTATTCTAGTGATTTTATGGGTCTTAAAATAGGTATAAGATGACCCTAGGTGGTTTTTCATTTGAAAATATATTTATTGGTAACAAAATGTGGGAAAAAGATAATAACATTAAAACTAGGACACTAGCACCATGAGGCACTACTATCCAAATTATTGTGTTAGTGTTCAGGTTGTAAAACCTGAGGAACTATGGGCCATGATGCTAAAGTGAGGTTATTGACTGATTTGTGGATGTTTAGGGATGTGTTTTTCCTACATAAAGGATAGATAAGTATCTAAATATGCCCTGAGATAGGTCTAGGGATAACATAGGGATGGGTGGTCTCAAATAACACTCTTAGCACTCAAGTGTCATTTTTAGGTGATTACATTTTCCCCCCTTTATTCTACAAATGTAGAAAATTGAAATGACTAGGATAAAGGAACAATAATTATACCTGGACCTACCTAAGAGGTGAAGCCCATGAACTTAGATCTAAGTATGTGAAACATGCTCCATTACATGTTATGTAAATGAAATATGCATAGATCAGTCCTTACCAAGAAGATATCAAAAGTAAAAGATAAAACTAAGTAAATAGATAAGAGAGAGGAAAATAATGAATACACCTTAATGGGTATGCAAACCAATGTATAAAACTGGTGATAACCTATGTATGTACATGTATATAGTGATCAGTTAGTGAATAGCTTAGATTGAGATAATGGATTTCTCAATCCCCATGTGTGGGTGGCTTAATAACTCAATATAATTTTGTGTCCATCATTACCCACCCTTGCTTGGTGGATCATAAACTATGAATATATTGGATCAAACTAATGGTATGTCTAACCCTCTCATGTAGGTGTCTCAAGAACTCAAATGGATTATGAATCCATCATTTCCTACCCATGTGTAGTAGATACATTTAAATATTAAACTACATGATGTAATTGAAGATGTGTAACTATGCTCTACATCTACTTGGGAATATTAGGTGGCTCTAGGCCACTCAAGAATGTGAACCACTACATATGGAGTAAGGAATGAATCTAGTGTATAACCTGGAACATGGTGTGTGATGTGTATAATGTAGATAATGACATGGATCTTGTCATTCCATCTAATTAACACATGTATAAGTAAGCATACAAAATAATATTCCACACACATACCCCTAAATTTGATATTTAAGTATATGGATTTTGGATCAAATTTTAATAATATATAATTGAGAATTTGAAGTAAAATAGGAATGATCATGCTATACACGATGCCCCCAATATAATAAAACTATATGAATTTGATCTAAACTGAGCCAAAACTAGTCATCTCTAATTAAACTTGTGCAAACCTAGATTATACCCACTATACTTTTCTAGACAATCTATAATTTTCTAAAACTAAGGTTACTGGATAATAGTACCATATATTGGATAATAGTGCCATGTGGCACTACTAACCCAATTTGGGAACTAATGTCCAAATGTTTTATTTTTTTTTCAAGTATAATTGATCTATGTATCTTTATTTCCCACTATGTTTTCCTAACATTGATTTCTATATTATGTGCATTTGTGTTGAAAACTATAATCTGAGTTCATTTAGATAGCCTAATCTATGTGACAAACCCCTATGAATGCCTCCTCTTTTGAGGGGAGTTATTGAACTTGTGAAAGAATTGAATTTAAAGGAATAATCTCTATAAAATTTATGTTAGTTAGATGATATACACTATATTCATATTAAACCATAATAATGTGCATATATAACATTGAAATGTAACAGAATTTGACCATAAGTTTGTAGTGTATAATGTATGTTAGGTATAACATTCATAATGATGTCAAGATAGATATAACAATGTGTATGAAAAATAAATCTAAGTAATAACTAAGTCGAGATGTAGGGGATGGTGCATGATGTCCATAACTACACCCACGTAGGAAGGGGAGATGCATGAGGTCCCTCATGGCATATAAAATTGGAGTGTGTAATAATTAAGCATACAAGAAAGCATACATATAACACACATGAGGCACACAAAGTAGGCCAAGGGTCCACAATACAAGGTACATAGACACATGTCACTAAATATGAGTAAGTCATACATATAAGGACATGTTTAAATGTCCACATATGTAAACAACAAGCAAGTTGTCTTAGAGCCACATGGAAGGACATGCTTAAATGTTCACATACATAATAAAGAAGGCACTTACAAGGACACTTGTATATGTTCAAAGTATATAATGAAAATAAGTTTCATAGATCTATATAGGAATGACATATATAAATTCCCTAAAATAGAAGAATCATATAGATACAATAAAGTATAAACTAAGAAAACTAGAAATGAAAGTATGTATAAACATGTGGTACAAATATGTATAAGAGCTAAGATTTACATAGGATGAGTATAGAGTATTAATAGTTGATAATGAATATGAGTAGGTGTAAGATGATAAATATCAAGATATAATAATGTTAAATCTATGATGTTAACTTTACAAAGATGTAACCTGGAAATTAAAACTATGTAAAGGATGTCCCTAAATGGGTAAATATATCAAATGAAGAACCCATGTATCTATGTATATACCCATAATGGGTAGATAATAAAACATATGGATCTATGTAGTATATTTGGGTCCTATAAGTATCTATGAACACTCAACAAGAAAAAGTGAATCAATGTATGTATGATAAAAATTAACTATACTAAGATAGCTAGCATATGTAGTGTCTATAAAATATAATAGATGTAAACATGACAATGCATACAATATATACTTTTTATTTTTTGAGTAAATATTTGAATGTTTTTGAGTTGTGACATATTATATTAATTTTCTATTTTTTAGATATATGTTATGTAAAAGCAACATGAAAATGAAACTATATGCAAAGAGAAAGAGTGAATGAGACTATGTACAAGTACGAAGGAACATAATAACCAATGAGTCTCATAAGAGACTCACTATTAAGGTGTCTTATGTCAAATAAAATAAAAAAAAGTATGCATGTTATGTGAACAAGTATAGGTGGTCTAAGGACCAAATGTGTTGACTGATATATACTTGACAATGCCTATATATTAGGATTGGGATTCTGAGACGCTAACTAAATTTGCCTATGAATTGTGCTCTAAGTGTATGAAGTTGGTTGAACTAGCCTATGGACTATGGTAGGAACTATTTGGCATGGTGAATAAGTGATCATACTGATCATGTTGTGTAGGTTTCGAAATATCCTCTAGAATTGATATTGCTTGTGGTGTAATAATGGTAAATAGTTTTATAGACTCTATAAAATATATTAATTGGTTTTCATGCTAAAACTATGTTTTATTGTGCATCATGTCTTATAAATATCTTAATTGGTTGTCATACTAAGACTATGATATGATCTCTATGATTGTTTCCAAATATATTAATTGGTGTTTGAATTAAAACTATGCTTTTATCTTTGTGATTTTTTCCAAATATATTAATAAGTTTTAGTACTAAAATTACACTTTGATTTCTATGATTATTTACAAATATCTTAATTGATGGTCAAATTGAAAGAATGTTATGATCTATGTGATTGTTTCCAAATATCATAATCTATGGTCAAATTAAAACTATGCTCTAATATTTGTGATTACTTCCAAACATCTTAATTAGTGGTCAAATTAAAATTATACTATGATCTTTATGATTACTACAAATATCTTGATTGGTGGGAGAATCGACACTATGCTCTAATCTCTATGAACTAGCTACCATCTCTACTGAATCTATGATGCTTGAGATCTCATATAAGTATGTGTCCTAGAAACCACATGGATCATATGATGAGTAACCAATGGTTATATAAAAGGAACATCCTAGGATAGCTCACTAATAATGGAGTGTAATCTAGAAAAGTTTGGAGAAGGATATATCAATTCCCCTTGTGTGAATGCTATAATGCCTCTATCAACACATTAGTCATTGTGATTTTTGAGTGTACAAAAATTATTATCCCAATGTCCATTTATTTTGTAATAATTTTAATATGGTTTTTTTCTTATTCTTTAAAAATAATGTGTTATATGATGTTGAGTAAGATGAAGGGTGATCATCCCCCATTCTAGTAATGTGAATATTATGTCGTGAATTCTATCTCTATCTTAATCCTATATGGACCTACTATTGGTGTCCTATGCTTTATACACTATAGGAGATGTTATGTAAATTGGCTCTTTTATTTTTTTGAGTATCTTTACTATTTGTTCCTATTCCTCTTTTTCCTTAATCATAGGTGGATTAGGTGCTTTTACTTATTAGATTATTATGACTCTAGGAAACCAACATTAAATCTACCTTTGAATCAACTAGTCCCAACTCTTTCTCTAATGCCATAACTATGTTACATAGATGCCAGAATGATTTGGATGTTTGATATACTAATTTATCCTTAAGATTAAAAATGAGACCTCTTACAAAGATGCACCATACCTATAAATATGTAATCTGGTAAATCAATTAATGCATACATGATTTGAATATTAGAATGTATTCAGTTACTAGTTTTCTCTCACCCTAATGTAGTGAAGGAAAAATAACATATGTGACTTGAGGTCCCTTATTTTTTTTGTAGTTCCTGAGAAATATTATTTCTAACTCATGATATATGTGTAGTGATCCACTATAGAGTGCATGGTGAAACTAATTTAATGCCTCACCTTCTAGAGACTGTATAAATCATTATAGTAGAGTCAACCTGTTAATGACATGTGCCATGGATTTCCCATAATATTGAAGATGCAAGTATGGGTCTCCATGCCCATAAAATTTTGGTAACACTAGCATCTAAAAATTGGGTGACAACTTTGTAGTGAAGATTTTGTGTGGAATAGGATTGCCATGCATGGAAATGGAATCAACCAAATAATGGTATACTTTAATTTCAAATGTGATATGGTGTAATTATTATTATAAATAACCCATGGCATGTATCAATGATATTACCTCTTGTGAAGTTATATGATCATCATCAAAGGGTTCATTTAACTCTTGAATTTTGTTATTTATCTTAGGCATTGGTACACTATCTCAAGGACCTTTCTTAGGGAGGATTGGTTTGTTCTCTATAACTTTTGGGGGGGTGATATCTTGTACTTGGTGAGAGGTAAATGGGATATTGCCCTCATGGAGGTTAGGTTTTAAAATGGATTATACTATAGTAAGTGGGGTTGAGGGAGATTCATTGGTATATCTTATTTCTTTAATTTTCAAAGAAATATCACCTGCTTATTGACTAGAAGACACATTATTATCATGTGAATGTAAGTTATGTAAACTATGACCATAATAATAATTGTGTGTGTGTTTATAATTTTAACTAGCATTAGTTTGAACATTATAAATAGGTAAAGTAGGGAGATAACTAAAAGGGGTAGACTCAATGCCTTCTTCACTAGAATCATAGTAAACATCATTATTCTAAGGTTTGTCAAAATCATAGTTTAATTAACTTGTAAAAGTAAGAGTATAATAAGTATCATTCACATGATAACTAAGAGAGAGAGTAGGAGAAGATTTTAATTTTTTACTAATATGAAATATATCATCATGTGTAGGTGTCATTCAATGCATTCTCGAGCTATGAGTAGAATGCATGTATGATTATTATTTTCAATCTTTGAGTGAAGGGTATAATAAGTAGCAATCATGTTTTCATTTGGCACATTATGATATTTAAGATAAGAGTTATAGATGTTTTAATTATGTACATACTTCATAGAATTATTATGTTGAGATTGAATTGTAAAAGAAGGTGATAAAATAAAATCACCCACTTTAGTTTGTGTATTGGTAAAAGGTGAAATACCATTTATATATGATTTTTAAAATTGAATTGAGAAGGTTGAAGAACATGCATTTTAATTTTATAATTTAGGTACATCATGTATAATATTACTTGAACTATGAAATGGTAAATTGATTTTATTATTCTTGTATTGCTTTAATTTTAATAAGGATGTAGTAAAAGTGGTTAAAAAAGATAGGATCACATTGAAACAAAGAACTACCAACAAGGGGTTATTTTATCCTTATATTATTAGTTTTATTTAGTAGTATAAGAGAGAAGATAAAGATAATAAGATGCATTTAATCTATCCTCATCAATAATTTCATTATCATGCTCGCAATGATAATCATATCCATCATTAGCAAAATAATAATCATCATCATATTTATAAATAAAATTGTTCATTATCATGTTATAATGTGAAATCTTGAAAATTTGTCTAATAATTTGTATAATTATGTGATAATTTTATAAATTAATCAATTGGGTGAGGGGAAAGAGACTTCTTGGATGCCATTTTAAACTTGCCAAAGAAGACAATGTAAACTATGAATAACAAGCACACAATAGGTAGAATGTAATTTAACATAGGTATATTTAAAAATATGGGAAATATTTATCCCAATGTATAGGTAAAAAATCATAATTTTATTTTAAACCCTAAAGGATAGTTTTTTTTGTGTTTGAGGACCTAGTATGCAGATCTAGGGTTTGGAGGGTTTGAGACAAAAAATTGAAATATTTAAACAATGAAAACCTAATAGAGGATTGATATGTATTAGTTATTTTTTCAAAATCAAGAAAAAATATAATTTACTAAACCATAATTTATTTTAAAAAATAGAGAAATCAAACCCTAGGATGAAACTAGGATTTTAAATCAATATTCAAAGTAAGTTAGGTTCACCAAATGATTTAACATTTTAGGGTTATGGAGTTTAATCCCTGGGTTGCCAAAGGGTATGAGTATATTAAATTAGGATATAAATATGCAATAAATATAGCCACTAATTCAATGTGAAATAATGGAGCTAAACTGATATTTTTAATAATAGAAATAGATGGCATAAATGAATACTTAGTTGTAAATAGATTGAGATAGATGATTTGAAACTAGAATTAAAGATGATCAGGGTGTGATAAATAGGATCCAAGTGTCAAAACCCTTCTTGGATATTGGTGATTTAAATTGGGTAGTAGTGCCCAATGGTGTTATTTTCTACCTTTGGTTCCAATGTCCTATTCTCAAATGATTTCTATGTTTTATAAATTAGGTCATGTTTTAGTTCTTGTCCAAATTTTAGGTCTATGAAAAATAATAATATTTTATTATAGCTATGTTTTACTCTAAAAACCATAGTTTTTCATGATTATAAGTGTTTGAATGAACACCAATGTAAAAATGGGTTAGTGGGTCTGATGTGTTGGACATGAGGTCCACACCCCTATATGGGCACACTGCCTACATACCAATACCCTAAAGAGGGATCAAGACCGATGTAGTTATCTTACCTAAGTGCTTGGTGCAATTGAAAATTAATGTTATAATGAAATTTGATTTTAGTCATTTAAATGTGCTTGAGAGTATAATTCTAATTAATATAAGCTTAGGAATGTTTTAGATGGTTGTATGCAGAAGTAGGGAATAATAGGGATTGATAACCTTGATTGTGTACAACTTATTTTGTGTTTGTTTGTATGATTTCCATATAATTTATATCTTATGGATAAAAGGATAAAATTCATGTGTGTGTGTGTGTGTGTGTGTGTGTGTGTGTGTGTGTGTATAATTATTAATTTTGTGGGTCTTAAAAGAGGTCTAGGTTGACCCTGGGTGGTTGGTCAATTGAAAAGATATCTATTGCTAACAAAAGGAGGGAAAATGACAATAGTGCCAAAACTAAGACACTAGCACCATGGGGTGCTACTATCCAAATTATGGAACTAGTGTTTAAGTGGAATTACATATGGAACTATGGGTTAGGATGCTAAAGTGAGGGTTTGGTACTAATGTAGGGATGTTTGGGTATGTGTTTATCCTACACAAAGGCTAGATAAGTGTCTAAATAGGCTATAAGATAGGTCTAGGTCTAAGAAAGGGATGGGTGGTTTTAAGTGTCATTTTTGGGTGGTTATTATTTTCATTATCTTAATTATAAGAAAACATGGATGGTTATGGACATTATTATTTTTTTATAATATCTTCATAGGCAATACATTAGTCATCTGGGACATTAAATATGTTATCTAAAGTATGGGGTCTCAAATGTATTTAAATAAGAGTATTCACGATGAGGGTTCTAAGTTTGGACATAAGCAAAAAGATAAATAATATAAGGTCCAAAGAAAAAAAGTGAAGAATCATTCCTTAAGTTATGTCCATATAATAACTAATATCTATAACATAAATACAATAATCTAAAGATGAAATTTTGTATAAGGAGAAAATCTAAATGTAATCTAGGGTTTGTTTCAAATAGATACAGATGATAGGTTCACCAGAATGTTGTTTTTAAATGGGTCTGTACATAAATATACTATAAAAATAAAATGTTTAAATGCATCACTATATTATTTAAATATATGCAATATAATTTATTATTTTACAATAAATTCATTCAATCATGTGCAATAAATATATAAATGATTATACAACTAAATGTTAAGAGAAGCATATCTTATTTTTTGTTTTTATGTATAATTTCACTATTATCCAACTACATTTCAATCCTACAACTCAGATATGTGTTCTATTCATTCAAGTTTTTTATTGCTTTTATTCCCCAAACACCATTGTCAAATCAAAAACTACCATTGATGTTAGTGTCCTTATTTTGGATGTTCTTTTCTTAACCAAAGTATAAACTCTTTATTGAATCTATTATTATTATTATTATTATTATTATTATTATTATTATTATTATTATTATTATTATTATTATTATTATTATTATTATTATTATTATTTCCTTTCAAATGATATATTCAAATCTTCCACACAAGTTGTATATTTCTACTTATGGATCAAAACATGTCTATTCACCCTTATTCACCCTTGTGATGTGTTTGCCAAAAATGAGTTAGTGGGCTCATGGTGTTGAGTTCACCTCAAAGACCCCTTTTTCAATGAGTACTACTTACATAGCTAATACTCAAAATAGGTCCTCAAACTTATCTAGTTCTACTTATGTGTAGGAGTGTGTGTGAATAATGGTGTAATATATTATATGTAGATGCATTCAATGATCTAGCTTATAACTTGACAAATACTCCTCATGGGATATTATTTAGATGTTTCAAACCTTTTTTATGACTATGACATGATTGATAAATAAATAGGGATGAATAGGGTAGAATAACTTAGTTGTGTAATTGATTTAATGAGCCTTGGTAGGTGATTGATTAGTTTTGGATAGATGAATAATGCCAAGACTTAGACTTGTATTTACATCACACCTTTTAAAAATATATATATTAAGGTTTAATAAGATAAATATGATAACATATAGGTTTCAAATATTTTTTAATTTATATGACTTTAGGTGACTGGAAAATAGATAAAGATTTAAATACTAGCATCAACGCTAATGTCCCTTTGTGGCTGGTAGTGTCAAGAAGGCTAAAAAATAGGTATGGATTTATAACTGATAGTGAAAGATTTATATAAAGTGTTGAGCTTTATATAGTGTACAAATTTTCTAGGTCATCATAATGATATGGGTTGGACTATAAGATAAAAATTTATGCATAATGAGATGGTGAATGTGAGCCTTTCAGTAGTAGGAAGGTCCATAATTAAAGGGTAGAGCCCTAATTAGTATTTTTCAAATTTATAAGATTGAGATGCTATAAATAATCATTTTTAGTATTAACAAGATCATATTAGTGGGGTCATGTCATAGAGACATGACTCCACATACATACAATGGATATAATTTGTAGACTGTGATATAGTTTACATGATTAATATATATACTTGGGATAGATTCTTATACATTTGGCACAAATTTGGGATAGATTTTTTTTAGATTTGTGACACATTATACATATTTTATAGATGATAGGTTACATTTTGATAGATACTTAAGTTTGAGATACATTTTAGGTGCATATTTTATACAAATGCACCAAAATATAAATACACTATTCATGCACCAACCTTACCAAGATGCACCATTTAAGATTTTATTTATTACATCAATTGGCTCCTCTAATTAGTGAAATTGATATCTATCACTCTCGATGGACTTGGAACTACTTATATGTATGTTGGGTTGATATGTTATACCATTTGACTTGGGTGATATTGGATAGATTATGTTTACACTTAAGTTGTGTGATTGAGATTTAGTTCTATCGATGGACATGGAAAAACTCACCATGATACTAAATTGGGGGGCATGATCACCCTCTAATTTACCTCTTTATATATCTAATGTTTTATTTTTGAACCTCACTCTAATGATTCAACTAGGAAGCACCATTACCAAAGTAAATAATCAATTGGAAATATGGTTGCATCGACATATAGGTGTACTCCTTCCTTTCTATCTTTTCTTTCAAATAATTTAAATTATTAATTTTCAATTATATGCACTAATTATACATGTAACATTCTCTTATTTTCAGGTCATACACATACAAAAAATTCAAACATGGCTTAATTCAAATCAAGGTGAGTTGTACACACCATGATATGCATTTCTTTCCTTTAATCAATTAATATCACCCTTATGCATATATAGATTAAAGGGTGGGCAATGTAAATACTCAAATCTTTATTCATAAGTTAAATTAGTATTATTAATCATGGCTCTAAACTTTATTTATGGACCTGCCTTGTAGCTAAAACACTCATATTCACCATCTCACAATGCCTAAATACTTATTTTGTAGTACAACCTTGATATTTTGATTACCTAGATCACCTGCAGCCCATATTATGTTTAAAACTTGATATATGTCCTTCACTATTAGTTATATAACTTCAATAACTTTATACCTTCTTAGACACTTGCATTGAGACTTGGGCACTAATGTTGATACTAATGTCCCTAATCCAACACACATATTTATACCTTATAAATACTCAAATTTCTAAATATTTTCATATATATGAGTCAGATTATTTTTTTCCTTTAACCTTTTCATGAGAAACATTTTAAAATGTGTGGTATAAATAGAAGTTAAATCCCACTCGTTATCCATCTAGCAAGCACTTTTTAATCTTACACTACACTACTTGAAAGGAATCACACAACTAAGTTATTACATCCTATTATTTTATATCTATAAATAACTCATAGGAGTAGTATCATTACATGTTTGAAGTGTCAAAAAAATATCCAATAAGCATTATTTTCCAAGTTATAATATATATGACTACATGAACTTACATATAGCACATTACATAATTGTTCACACATAATCCCACATAAATGGGAGAACTGGATTAATTTGAGGCCATGTTTAGAGTATATGGATATGTAGGTAGTGTTGGCTACAAGAGAGGTATTTTAGGTTAGATCAAATTTAATTTATCCGATTAACCACTAGTTTTTCAAGGTGACATGCCCAAATTGGAGGATATAGGATTTTGATCAAAATACTAATATCGAGAACCTATGCACATGATCTGAACTGATAAATATGAAAGGTGATAGTCAACCCAAATAGACACAGGTGGATTTTAAAAAAATATTTAACATTTATTACCAAACACTAGTGGTATAATCATGATAATATCATTGATGCTAGTGTCCAAAGGGAAACACAAGTACCTAGGCTAACAGAAAGAAAATATCTAGAATTTGATGATAGGAACCAGATCTTTAGAAAATCCATTTTTACATCCACACTACTTAAATTTTCCTATGCATCATTGTATAAACTAAGTATAATTTCTCCTTCATTCTAATTTTATTAAAATATATAAATGTTATACTTTCCATATTTGACATATTCTTAGATTTAGTATATCTCATTAATATAAGTAGAATCTAAATTCATTTAATTGGCCTTATTTTTAGAGTAGCTTACTCCTTGGTTGTTTAGGATATTGTCTTATTTAATTTTTATTGCCAAAATTTGTTAAGAAGCTAGTTACTCATATCTTACATAGTTCTACATGGATATGTTATTTTTCTATGATGTGACATTGATATACATGGATAATATAGATTAATTTTTACTTGATATATGTTTTATTGATTTTGTTATTCTATCAACATAGAGTAGTCATTGATTTTCTATTATGTGCAGACCTTGGCTTTGTGAAATTTTTATGTCCCTTACATGTATCCCTTGACCTTGTTTTATTATGACATCTTCATGTCCCTTGTATGTGTTCTTTGGCCTTGTTTGATGTGACATATTTATGTCCCTTTTATGTGTCCCTTGGCCTTATGTATGACATGGAGTGATATTACATGTGCCTTTATTGTGTGTATTATAGATAGAACACTTTTTTTTTATATTGTTGAGCTTATTGAGATTGATAAGTTTTTAAGTTTCATGATTTGTATCACATACATCTCCTTTGTTTTTCGTGTAATGATTTATATCATTCACCTTATTATTGCATCGTCTTTTTCAATTATCATATCAATAATGGTTAGTACTACGTGCCTAATTGATACATATATCTTGACATGACAATTAAATACCCTACATTACATATGATACATATATGCCTTGAATCCATACACATTACTATGATGACATATTCTCCACATGTTGGCATGATTCTACATGATGACATATTTATACATCACATGATATAATTAACTCTTTTTTTAGATAACTTATAGGATACATCCCTCACCTCAAAAGGGGGGCATATTGATCCACTTTTCATGGAGATATGAGCCTCCATGAGTATATAAATCATGTTTTTGGATAAAATACATGATTAAGAGAATCATATGGTTTTAAATATGAGATAGATATTCACACATTACTACATATTTACATATCTAGATCATGAGATAAGTAATCTTGTCTCCCAAATAGAAACATCTATCTTAGATGTTACCCTCCAATCCATATAGTTTCATCCTTCACCTAGTAACAATTAATTTATTAAATAAAATCATTCATGTGGATCTTCCCATCTTCCTAGGATGTTGGTGACATGATAAATTAATAAAATAGACTCATATATATAAAAATAATTCCTAGTCTTATTAAGAATATATAAATTATTTTAAAAACATATATACACCATTGTATATTCATAGGGACTTCCCTATCCTTTCCAATTTCTAACTTGGTTACGAGGATTAATTCTTAACGAAGTCTAAAATAACTAGTATTCAACCAAATTTTCCATTTTATAAGTGTCAAAACCTAGATCACAAGTTGCATATATTAAACATTCACAAATTGTGCATATACACATAATGAGGAGAAATAATGTGGTTTGAATTCCCTCTTTTGAGTATTGGATGTGTAGGAAGTATTTAGAAATTCATATGGATTGGTTGAGGTCAAATCAACCCATCTTTATTCCCCTCTTTTCATGATAAAATATATCATTTGAAGAATATATAGGGTTTTAATTGAAGCAGATGGGGTTCTAGATGTTATGCACATAATTATACCTCAGTATCATACATAGAGCCAAATGACAAACATGCACAACTACTTGTATCAAAAAAGAGGATAAAAACATACATGGAAATAACATACAAATGGTATCATATTGTTTAGATGTTATTGACTTGAGTCTGATGATATGATCTGACTCTCTCTCTCTCTCTCTCTCTCTATATATATATATATATATATATATATATATATATATATAATATAATGAATTAGATGTATAAGTAGTACACATTAGACAAATTCATGTATAATTAGTGTAAATTATCTCAATAAGGTCAATGGAAATATAAATAAAGAACCTACTTAAATTAGGATGTTTCCCCCAGGAAAAACATGCCCCCAATGTGGGAAAGTAGTTCATGGGTCTAGGAATGTCCCACATTTATGTGGCCATGTCACATGAACCTATATGTCATGTGTCTCACTAATGTATATTATCAAACACATGTGTATATAAGATAGTGGATATACAAAGTGTTATATATGATAAAGCATAAAATAATCATGTAAATAAGCAATACATGTCATGCATAGGTCTTGGTTTTTTATTCTTTGAAGTTTTTAGTTTTTATGTAATGATAATAAATTATCCCATAAATTGTATGATCCCATATATGTGTCTATTATTTATCATATACGTAATCATAATATCCTTTCCAGAGGTTAAACAGATCATTCTAGTCATCTTTTGTATCAGTAGTAGGATATGAAAAACCAACTTTGCCATGTTGTAAAATTGATTTTTCTGATCTCCATTACTTTTGAATATGTTTTATGGTATGAGTATCATTTTCCTCTATTATTATTTCATTATATGTATTTTATTGAGTATTATATGGATGAATTATTTTTTATTTTTGTTCTTACCAGTTTTACATAATGTTATTTACTTATTTCATTCATTTATCCTTAAATACTAAGTTCATATTTGGTACCCATACTTTTATATTATAATATGTAACTTTGTTCATATTTTTACACATTATATACCACTGATATGTAAGAAATAAATCCTAGAAATTGAAAGAGATAGTCATATTAATGGTCTCAAATTTGGTTACCATTTGTTGTAATCATGATTATCCCAATGTGACATTACCTTATGAAATGGCCTTCTATACATATAATAGTGTGTCTATAATATTATATCCAATATAAATTGGTATAATAAAATGCTCTATGGCATTCTAATAATTATGTGTATTTTGTAAATATCCTTCAACATATCCCATTTTTTAACAAATCTAATTGTACATGTATTACTTTGTGTTTGTCACTTTAAACAATGAATTCTCGATATTCACCTCTAATAAGGGCTAGAATTACCACTAGTTCCTCGATAGGACTTTCTTGAAAAATATCAATCCTTTTAGAATGTAAAATAGGAGAATATATTATCATAGTGTTAACTTCCATAGAAGCCCAAGGGAACATTATCTATTTGGTGGGAATGTCATAAGATATTTGGTCTTCCTCAGATGAGTAGTAAAAAATATGGATAATATGTCATTTTTGACCTATTTTCAACCATACAAAATGCTAAGATCCATTTATCCACAATTTTTTCAATATTCATAATGTACAATAATTATTATCTTAATTTCCATTAATACGATGATAGTTTAAAAAATGGCCTTTCCCCCACTCATTCATGACAATGATGAGGATGAAAGTAATTTTGATTAGTTTTATTTGATTTATTATCAAGTAATGTTTTTAAAATAGCACTTGGACTATCCTTTAAATCATCTAACTTGATGGGTTGGTTCTTGTTGAAAAGAGGTGAGCTCATTTAGTTTGGTATAGGTTATAACTGATCTATGTTGAAATCTATTTCTTATCCATGTTTTTGGATACAACTTGGTATTTTTAAATGATATTATTTATATCACTTTATTCATGTGTAAATTTAATTCTATTAGATTCCTCAATTGAAAATTGATTTTTCTTCTCTTCCCAACTCTAAAAAACTAAGGGGTAACAAAGATCCCAACCCTTCCCAAAAACCAAAGTCCCTCCTAAAAAAAATTCTAATAATACTTAAGCTCAAAAAATTGAATTATGAAATAACCTTTAGATCATAAATAGATTGCACAATCAATAGTCTAGGTAGAATAGAAGTATTTATGAAAATATTATGATTGGGGATAGAACACATTAAAATAATAAATAATAACAAAATCTTTAAATGAATAAATTAACCCATTTACCTTAGAAATAGTGGTCTCCACTATATGCACTTTATCTAAATTCTCAATAATGTATAGATTGGGAGAAACTAAAGGTGAAGCTGAGGGAACCTTGTGGTAAGTAGCATATTTGTAGGAAAAATTAGGGTTCTATTTCCTCAATCTAGTAGCTTAAAAAACCCAAATTCCATATTTCAGATAAAAAAGAGTCACTCAATATATAGCAAGCCTATTGAGGACCCATATCACCTTTGGCCTCTATCATTACTACTACCCTACTAGGTTTTGTCATCACAAGTTCCTCTATATGTTATATTTTTAAATCACTAATTTTCTATCTATCAATTTTTCCAATGTTAACTCAATATTTTTTTTAGGATTAATGTGAGCCTAATAGCATAGAATTAAATGATAAATTACTTAATTAATATGTAACATTATTAAATTATTATAAGTATAAATAGATAAATATATTAACTTTTTATTTATGTAAAATGCTATGAGAATGAATAATTCAATTTTTTTAGGGTATATGCATGTCTATGGTGGGATACATTAATTAGAAGTAATAAAAAATGGGCCTATGAGTGCTTGGATCTATATATAGAGAGTCTAATTTTTTCTAAGATAATTATGGACTCCCTAGATGGTTATGAAACCATGAAATTATCTACTAGAGTTTGGATCTATCCTTTGTATTTTTGTTGATCTATGATAGTGTCATATATTTTGCATGTATCTGATGAAGATTCATGTGTAATCTGATATCTAAAAATCAATTTGAATATTTTTTTCCCTTATATTTGTGTCAACTCCTAGTTTTTCACTATAATACAATTGAAAAACTAATACAAATGATGAAATTAAAGGGTTAAGCTAACTTTATCCATCCCCTATGACTAAATGTTGCCTACGTATCCAATATTCTAAAGATGGTAGTCAAACGAATGTAGTTCTCCCACATAACTAAGTGTGTGCAATCTTGTGTAATTTTATTAGGTAGTGTAATCCTTGTATGGTTTTCAACACTTGAAAACCTAAGACTTGAACTTAAAAATGGTATTCAAACTTAGTTCAAGGCTTTATCCTTTAAGGTATTTAATATTTTGGATCTTTAAGATTTTAGAGCTGTAAAATAGTTCCTCTCAATTTATAGATTGATTTTCAATGATATCTAGATATGGGTTAGATATGTAAATTCTTATCCTTTATATGTTTATATATCTTACTCTTTTGGAAATTTCTTCCAAACCAACATGTGAAACATACATGGTGACCATTTTGAAAAATTTTAAATTTGGAAACTAGTCATTAAAGGGCCCAAGGACAAGTTTGGCCTAAGTGGACAAGTCCATGGTGACAGACCTATCTTAGAGATGTGGACCTATCCATAAAAAATAGCAATGACTTAAGGTGGGAGATAGTTTGATAATGATATTGAACTATTTGGGAAAATACTAATAAGATCATGTGTAACAATAATGTAAATTTAGAAGGTTGAGCCCATATAGAGATAAATGGCTATGAGGAATGGTACAAAAGAGTCATTTATGTAAGCATAAGTCAATTGGTTAATTTTTGTTCCAATTACATATTATCAATTGTTTAATACCAAATATGAGTATTTAGAACAAATAAGGTAACATTTTGAATCTATAAGTTTGTATATAATAGTTGATTAAATTTAAATACAATCCATGGTGTGGGATTTCCACCATTACCTAAGCATAATATAGATTCCCCCTTCCATTTTTAGGTTCAATATTAGTTAAATTATTATTATAATTGATATTATGTATTGCTAAATGACCTAACATTACTATTTATTCATGAGGATTGGGTAATTTATCTTCCCAACCCATTGTTTAGTTAAAGTAACATACCTTAGGTCATGATCACTGCAATATCTAATTCTTCATAAGGAAACTAAATCTCTAACACTTCATAGCGCCACATGGTTCACCCACATACAAGTGCATTCCTTCATTACTCTTAAAATTTCAAGTGTTTAATTGATCTAATTAATTTCAAAATTCATATTATATATGGATATTGATTGTTACATGTTTCATTATAGGTATTCATGGTTTAATTTGTACACTTAGATCCTTCTCCAAAAAATAAAGTGTATTTACACTTGAAGGTACATCTCTTTATTCTTTTACACTAGCATTGTTTGAATTTTTTGTTGTCAATCAATAGTGCTACCTTTGTGGGAATGTGTGTTGTTTCTCACTCCTACTAAAAAAATGGAATCTCTCTCAAGTATGGGTGACATTGGAAGGGATATAATCTCCAAATATAGGTCTCATTCCCTTTATGCACTCACTAAAACTAATCTTAAACCCACTAACTACTATTTTTTTACTATGAAAAGGGTGAAAGGGATACTACTTGTACTAAATTTGAAATGAAAAATTTGGAATGAAGGTAATACACCAATTTATATGACCACTTATGTTTTCAAATGACACTCTTAGAAATGGAATAAGATTTCACACATTCTCTTCACTTTAAGTATGACTTCTACAATAGCGTTTCACAATAATGACTTGACAAACTCACTATTTATATGGAAGGAATGAAAAGGTATTGAATTCACATCCAAACTTAGAATTTGATTGATATTGACACTTAAAATGACCTGTATAAATTTAAACATATTATATGAAGGTACAAAAACTAGACAATAACATAGGAAAACAAATTATTCACAATGTTATATCAATGTCAATCACCATACACTTCAACAAAACTTCAAAATGGAGGAAAAGAGCTTCTTATTTATTAAAGAGGTGAGTGAAAAATTTGGCATCCTTTCATCATAACCAAATCAAAATAGTGATAATATAATTCTAGAAAAGAGAGTACAGATATAAAATCAAATGATGCGGATACAAAGCAGCCCCAAAATAGGGATATCAACTTGGTCTTCAAACCCCTCAATTTATTATGTAGTACTTCCTCAAATATATCATATCATTCATGTCCTTTGGGTTGAATAGATGTAGGGTATCATTTGTTAAGGAATATTGAAAATTTCTTCATCATTGATTGGTCAAGATTGACCACTTGGAAGGTGCTTATATCCTTGTTTGAACACCTTATATACTATATCATATGTCCTTGTTGAAGAATAAGTCCTCTTCCTTGAAAATATGACTTTAAGTCTTAATTAAATCTCAAAAAAATATTATTATAATACATTCATGATGTTTCTCCACCTTACTTGGGCTGTTATAAGCTCATTAATGCTCATTTGACTCTTTCAATATGCTAATTGTAGGAACGGAAGAGGGTCTAGTTAGGAGTCTTAGAGACCTTTTCAACCTTTGAAACCTTATTCCAATAAAAATATTAATTTTTCATACTTTATTAGGCATAGTATGTAAACATAAACATCAATAAACCCTTTGGAATAACTTATATTGATCAATTTAGTGATTTGGTCACTTGACTCCTTCATGAGCAAAGAAGCATAGGAGAGATAAAATTGGGTTTAAATTTGAATCAATAAAATTACCATCATGGATGGATTATAAACATAAATTAAAACCTAAAAAAAATCAATTGGAGCCATCATACCCTCCAAAATATGCCATTTTTCTCTATTTACTTGTTTTTTCACTCATTCCTTATATCCCTAAAAACTAGTAAAGCTCCTTGTCTAGAACAGTGTACGAATCATCTTAGAAAAAAGAGCATGGTTTTTAGTACCTCTTATCTATTTAAAACTTCATAAAAAATTTTATGAGCCAAATCCAAGTGGAAGTATCCATTTTCTGTCATTTCTATCTCCAATTAGGCCTAATTAGGCTTTCTAGGCCTAAAAAGAGAAATTTGGCGCAAATGACCACCCACATGTGTGGAACTTTAAAAAAAATTAATTCAATTTAAATGTAATAATACCATATTCCATGATAAATTTAAAGTTATGGGATGTTGTTTATATGGGAAAACCATGAAATGGTCATTGGTAAACCTAGACACTTTTGTGTACTTGAGGTGTTATTGGAGATGTTTTGTAATAAACTTATAGGTTTTTATGTTTTAATGTGACTTAATGAAACATTTATAACCCTTAAAAAACTCATACCTTGATATTTAATTCCTTAATTTCACTCTCAAGCCTTCAACATTGGTTTTGGGCTTGCAAAATTGAGTTCTCTCACCTGTTCAACTAGTGGCCAACTTGCAAGGGATGTATAATAACTTGGGGGACCTATAAATGAGTTTTAATGATTTTAAAACCTTTTTCAAGTCCCCAAAAATCTCTTTAAATGGTTTTTAGATCACCCCACATATTTTACCCTCATAAATAATCTAAAAACTACTTATTTTGCCTTATATTATATGGTACTATACCTACACCTGTCAACAAATACCTAGAATTGAAGCTCATGAGAGTTGTGAGTATCATCATGACCATTTAGAAATCATGGAGGTTTTTAAGGGGTTAAATTTATTAATAATGGTTTACAAAGGATAGGGTTCCTTTATAAAAACTAATTCCAATAATTTGTATCATGGGGACCCCACTGACATCTCCAATGGGCTTGAGTTTCCATGCAAAACATCATGAAAGTGATAAGCAAAAAAATGACCTCTTTGAGCTCTTTCTTAAGCAAAATAGGGTATTATCACCTTTTGATTATTTTTCATGCATATTTTAAGCCTATGTACCAAATCAACTCCAAAAGATTGAATCATGAAACCTCCTTAAACAACTCAAGAAACCTCAAGTCATCATACACCTTTTACAACAAGATCTCACCCCTACAAAACTACCTCTTGGGCTGAGGTGACTATGTGTGAAGGATGAAGAAGGTTATTAGAGTCATTATACCTCAAACTCATTTTAATATAAAATAAAAATATGAACAGACTTAAAATGATCTATGAAATTATTTACCATGATCTTCTACAAGCATTGACCTTCCAAATAGGTATAAAACTCTAAACTTCACCACTAAGGATTTTTAAGCAAGCTAAACTCATTGACCTTAGAGGTATATGAATTGAGCTTCTCTTGTCCTCCATTATATGAAAACTTTATTAAATCCTTTAATAAGCTTATCTACACTCTTTTAAACTGTTATACAATTCATCTCAATGAGAAAGACATGTTATCCTCACTATGCTTGTGAATGAAACTGTAAGTTACTAAAGGACTATGTCAAAATTTGTATGTTGACCAAGTTATACCCTTCCAAAAAAAATTATATGAAATGTATTGCATTAATATTTACTCTCAAATATCTTTAAAAACATTTCTAACACCCATTTCCTTTACATTCATTACCCCTATCCACATATTCACTCTATGCAAAACCTGCCTATAGGTGTGGATTGGTTGTAGGTGTGTATTTTATGTTTCCTTGGTTTTATGTGTATATATATATATGAAATAATACCTTAATAGTTCTATTACATGTTTTAATATCTCTTATCATATTGAATAAAAAACTATAATATTCGAATATATACTCATACACAAACCTCTCATTTACCTAGTACACAAGCTAACTATTGGTTTACCTTGTGAACTATAGTTTTTAAAAGGCTTGACCATATGTATTAACAAGAAATTTCCTTAATTTGAAATATTTCCTATGATTTTGTATCCAACTCCACCCTATAATAAACTAATGATTAACCAAACTTTCAACCATACCATTGTGTTTCATACTTATGTTATTGACCTTAAAACTCAATTGGGTCCTCTTAAATTGGTTGTAGGTGTATATTTTGGAGTTTTAGGCCTTAGTGAAGAAGGTGGAAATCATATAACCTTGAATAGTTCTTAACACACCTATCTCACCTCTATGACACCTCATGTAAGTATGATAAAACAACCTCCTCACACACACACATGTCGTCACATAATGACATATAAGCCACCTCATTTAATTGTGACTACAAAATTCACTTTTCTTAACTATTGACAGAACTAGGCCTATGAGAATTCTCATGAGAGATATTCTTACTTGATTTGAAAGATTCATTATTCTTATATTCAACTCTACTAACTATAAACATCTAAAAGTGAACACCAATGGCTTCATACTAGACTTTAGATAGATTACTACCAACCTTTGTAAATCCAACCTAATAATCTCTAAATGTCTCAAATTTGGCTTCATAACATACAATTTTTCTTATAAAATAATTAAGTAGGATAAATTTACACATAAAATTAATTCAAATCTTGAAAAAATCTAAAAATGCCTAAACAAAATTAATTACCATGTAAAACCAAACCAAATGCCTAAATTGAATTAACCATGAGAAATTAAATAAATTATCAAAAATTAAATTCAAAAATCAAATAATATCCTAATAATTCATAATTACCTTTTGTGAGTTGTTTAAAATCCAAAATATCTCACCCATTCCTATTCCATGCTAATCATGAGGTTTGGACACCTTTTAACTCTACTAGGGTTAATTAATGAATTAAGGTGAGGTTTGAACCCATTCCAAGCCCTTTTCCTAAACCTATAAATACAAGCTTGGACATAGTAATGCTATAATGTAGGTTTTATGACAAGATTGAAATCCATATACTTATAATGTCAAAATTGTGAATCATAAGCCCAGCCATCAAGCCATGAAGCTACATCAAGAAATCATGAACCAAACCATGGTGTCAAGGGGAGAAGGAGCCACATAACTCCATTTGCCAAAGATCTCTTGATCACAAGCTAAGTAATCCAAATAAATAAATCTCTTGGATTATTTAAAGAAGGTAAGAAATGTTATTTTTATTGCATTTTAGTTGTGCTTTGTCAATTATTTTTCTTCACTAAGCTCCCTCCTTTGATCTAGGCAAGATAGTGTTATGCATGTTAGTGTGTTTTTTTTGTAATTTTGATTTACATTGTGAAAAATAACATATGATATATCCACCCTTCATGGATTCCTTGATCACAAATGGCATGCCTGGTGGGACAAGAAGCATCCCACATAGAAAGGAGATGAAAATACAACTCAAAAATTGATAAATGAATGCTTGAATATCATAAAATTGTAGTTTTAACTTTGATTTTTCCATATTTTTAATTTTTTCATTCACTTAAGTTTACATAGAGACCAACATTAGTTTTATATAACTAGCATCAGTTCTATACTAATTGATGTCAGATATATGTAACTAACCTCAGTCACTATGTGCATCCCTAGAACTAAGCTCGATCACTATGTAAGACAGTAAGCTAATAAGCCATCTTTCAAAGCTTCATTTCGGGTCCTATAGACTCCTTTTTTATGATTTTTTTATAACCATGTATTTTCTCCTAATTTTTTATAATATTCTATCAATTTATCTTAAATTTTCATAAATTTTTCACAAAATCTTGAAATAGGATTGTGAATATTTTAAAAGTTTATAATTATTGTTTCTTGGTTTCATTGAATTATGTTTTCTTTGTCTGATCATCTTATTGTAGGTTTTGTTTAAGTTCTTGTGCTAAAATTAAGCTAAATAACCTAATGTTTTTTCATTGTGTTTATTTTGCCTTTGGGTTAATAGATAATTGATCTTGATCCTTATCGACTGATAGCAGTTATTAGCAACTGACATCGATTATTACCAACCAATCAGTCACTATGTTTTCAAAACATAAAACCTGAGAGCTACTTTTTGAATGTTTGTGTGCTCATTTTAAAATGTGATTCTAATTAGGAGGAGACTCTCTAATTTTTGTAGGTAAAATTCATGATTAGAACACAACTTTTCAAGTTTAGGATAATACACATTTCATTTTGGGTACCTAGAAATAATTAGCTAAGTCTTGCATAATTCAATTTAGTGCTTAAAACGAACATGTTAAATCTTGAACATTTGGTATTTAGTGTTTAAAAAGAATTAATATGGCTAAGTCTTACAAAAACTTATTTTTTTTGTGCTTAGAAATAATGAATAAGTATTGAACACTTATTTTTGGTGTTTAAAATTAAACTTAGACTAGAATTGAAAATTTGGGTTTTCAGATTAAAATGAACATAGATGGTTTTTCTTAAGTTGTGTTGTGAAATTATTTCAATATTTTGTACTTAAGCCAAGGGGACAAGTAAAGAAAATTTTCACATTTCAATTTGGTTCCTAAAATCAAAATTCAATAGTAAGTTATTGTGAATTATTTGTTGAGTGTTTATTTTTGCAAAAATAATAGCATGTGTATGCTCTCCCCCCATCCCCTATAGGGAATTTGGGTGATCAAAAGTTCATTTTCATTACATTTGTACCTATTCCAAGGTGTATAAATAAATTTTTCTAGGACCTCCCCAAAACCCATATGGTATTGGGTGATATAAAAACAACTCTAAAGTTTTTTTACTTAGTCTTTATTTTCATTTAACTTGGCTTGTGAACAGGATGCCATTACCTCTCACAAGTTCTCTAGGGAAGCATTGATCTGAGGCTTCATCTCAAGGTAGTGTTTCAACTCCACTCCATGGTGAGGTATACAAATTAGGGTATGCATAATACTATAGATATGGATTTGAGAGGATAACCTCTCCTTTAGTAATGAAGGTCCAAGTCAGGTCTAGTCAATGAGGGGATTCCACTAAGTAGTCCATGGATGGAATCATCATGTAAAGGAATAAACCCTTACATGATAAGTTGATTGTTATAAAATAAATTTATGTGATGATTCTCTTATGTTTTCCACACATGGGATCAATCTAAATGATTGTATAATTGTAAGTTTTAGTCAACCCTACTTTACCACACCTTGATAACATCTAGGATGATATACTTAGTTGTACTTTATCATTTATTCTTTTATTACTTAGGTGTTTAGTTCTAAAACTTATGTTTGTTTATACCATATCATAAATGAGCTTATTTATCTACACTAATCCATTATTTGAGTAGGTTTTATGTTTTTTGTTTGACACCTTGATTTAATTTAGAAAACTTTTGTGTCAAAAATGTTGTGTGTGTCACTTGATTGTAATGGGTAATGTTATGTTGCCCAAATAAATTTAAGTTTTAAGTGTTAGTAGTCTTTGAAATATAACATTATCACATATTTTGAGATCACTAATGTCATTATACTACTCAAATTATTTCAATAAACTTATTTTATCTTGTGTCTAAATTGTCATTGTTTAAACCAATCATTTGTGTCTTGTGAGAACTTTGTTTTAGTGCAGTTATGATATTCAAATTTGCCTAGTTTGTTTGTTAATAAAGCCTAAGTTTTCTTAAGTTGAGTTTTTGATTAAATTTTACAAATTAGGATCTAAACATTGATTGATTTTTTTTTAGGCCTCATTTTTCAAGGGTCAATACATAGATCTTTATCTTTTTGGTTGTGTAGCTTAGGTTAATTTTTTACCCAAATTTTGAAAACTATATTGTTTATGCCTTTGTTTGATAGAATCAGTCTATCTCTAAGTGCCTTTTGTTTATTTCATTATATCAATTTGATCATGTTCATGTCTATAATAAAGTGCCTTATATATGCCAAAGTGTTTCAAGTTTGTTAGATTAAAAGCATCCTTTTGTTTCAAGTCTAGCTTTTGATGTCATGTCTGGCCAAAAGTCCTAGAATATTCCTTGTTTTGAGCCTATATTTTAATGTTGCATTTGGCCAAAAGACATAGAGACTTTTCCTTTCCTAGTTTAGACTTATTTAGAACATTTTTGGACTTAGAGTTTGGCATCTTGTTTTTAGTTCATTTTACTTGACCTTGTTTGTGTGAAGCATTTAACATTAGAAATTTGATGCTATATTATTTTTACCTAATCTTAGATAGACCTTTTGGAGATATAGCCTCACCCTTTTGACAAAGTTAGACCTAGTTAAACATTTTGTCTTTTCATACATATCTTTTCAGATTTTTTATAGCTCTAAACCTCTTTTATCATGAAATATTTGTCATTTGATTTAACCATGTCTCATTAAACATGTAGTAGATGAATGTCTAATAGAAGATATGGAAATGATTTCACACAAGAGGAATTTTTTCAAGACCCTTATGGAGATGATGTTGTTTGGGAGATGAATTCTTATCCACCATAAAACACTCAAATAAGGGAATAAAGTCAATATCCTTTGGCCAATTATTTGGTTAGTACTCCTCTATACATGAAGTAAGACTAAAAATACATGGCCCAAAATGTGGCTAGCATACTTTTAGTTTCATAAAATATTTATTATTAACCTTATTACATTACAATGTCATCATCTTATGATCCTAACAAAGCCATAGAAGTAGGGAATGACAATTTGTAGAATATAGTAATAAGGCCTTACAACATGTCTTACAATGAATAGAACTCTTCTAGTAACCCTAACTCCATTTTATTGATGTCATATCAAGATTCACATATACTTGTCACAAAAAGAGGCTTCATGGAGGACCAATTCATTCAAATTCAGATATCATACTATACCTATCAAAACCTAGTGTGTAACTTCAATAATATGGCCATGTCAAATACACCTCTTATTAGGACACTTCTTTCAATAAGAGTCTTATTTAAGTTGATAGGTCAATAAAAGTAAGTTTTGGACCCAATTACATAAATCAATTCAAGATAAAACATGTTTAATACCCCAATCATTGAGGAAGTGTCTTCTGCTTCAATGTATAATAGTGAGCCAAACATAGTGGACAATATGCAAGTAACGTCCAATTTAAACCAAAGTGATGTTAGTGCACAAACACATAATTAATAACAAAATGTGCCTTTAAATAACACCATAAGTGGTCCACAAACTCAGGGGGTAGGATTTTCTACTTCCTAACCTCAGCCAACTAATTATAATCCTCAACTAGCTACTTTTTCAAGCACTCAACATCAAATATTGAGTAGTCAACCAATGACTAGTGCCATGCTCTAGTAGAATGTGATGAATCTTTATTCACCCCCATAGGTGATGATTAATGTTCCACAATAACAACCACCATCAAACATACCCATGTAGTAGAGGCAACACATCTTTTAACCTTAATGGGGGAAACTAATGTTCCACCTTATCAGGTAGCAATGAACATACCTTTTCAGTTGTAGACTAACATGTTGATCTAAACATAAATGATGTCTAACCAATAGCATATAAATATTGGTTAGTGATAAATGCTAAATCTCTAACATGCATCTAATTCCCAATAGGGATTCATACAATGAAGAGGTTCCAATGTTCCTTAAGTACCTATTAATCAATAATTTCCTTTCATGTAAAATGTGTCACAAATTCAAAGATAGGTTCTTGGTTCACAAAAACCCCTCTATCATTAAGGTATGACTAGTCAATAGCATATCCCTATTTAACCTCAATATGCATAGTACCACTATATACCTCTATCCTAACTATAGTATTCCCAACATCAAGACTACATACCCAATCCGAACTAGAATATCACACAACCACACATTCAATTTCAATAAATGCACCCTAATCTATGCATGTGTAATCTTAGTCCATTCCCTAACCAATCCAACATTCCCTATCAACTTCTTCCATCATACCTAGGTTAAAGTAATCCAATTTTTATCGCTTAGCCTCCACCTCAATAGGCCAATGATCCCACTAGTTTCCTCACACAAGATCTACAACAAATGAAGGATGCAATTATCCTAATTCAATCATGGAAACAGACCAAAATTTTTAATGTGGATGATGTGTGTTCTTACCCTTGTAACATGGAGTACTTATATATACCATTTCCTTTAGGGTATGAGCCACCAAAGTTTGACAAATACAAGGGGAAAGGTGACCCAAAGGCCCATTTGATAGAATTCTTTATCATGTGCTAACCAGTGGCCTATAGAAACATATACCTATTTTTATTATTTTCATGAATCCTATTAGGGCAAGCATTGGAATGGTTCCTAAATTTGTCCAAGAATTCAATGTCTAATTTTGATGATCATTTAAACAACTTCATGCAACAATTCTCTTACAATCTTGAGCATGAGATTTCAATTTTAGATTTGACACAAGCAAAATAAAAAGTTGGTGAAAACTTCACAAACTATCTACAGAGATGGAGCAATCTGATTTACCCATAGTCTACTAGAAAATCAACTAGCTATTGTGTTTACCAAAAATCTACATAGTAAGATATCTTGCAATTTGGAGTTATATTGTGTACATACATTCAAAGAGATCATTGGCAAAGGTTTTTTTATCGAGAGATCCCTAATTAATAAATGGATAATTAAACTAGCCTTGTTAAATCAAACCTAGAACCAAAATCATAGCAATGGCTGAAATCAAAATCCAATCCAAGTGTAAGCATAGTAGTAAACGCAAGCCAATAACTATGGCAAACCCTAAAAATTCAATCATAACAAGAATGTTTTTGGTAATAAATTAATAGAGTCACAACATATCCAAATGGTTTAACCACCATTTCCATAGACTACACTGCATATGCACATAACTCCTAACCAACAACCCCTTCAGTAAATGTAGCAAGCAAAATAAACACCACAACCTAGACCAATGCAATCAATGCAACAAACACCACTTATGCCTTTTTAAAACCCTCCTCTAATAAGGAATAGACCTATACATTATGTTTTTTAGTAAATTTGGAGACCCTATTGAGACTATGTTTCACAAACTTGTTATAGCTAATTTGATTATATGGCCTATTCTAAAAGGGCCAATTCTTGAAGGTGTTGACATTCCAGACTGGTATAGGCCAAATGAATTCTATGAATATCATTGGGTCAACAGCCATAATTTTTTATAATGTGTGAAAACTAAACATGTGATTGAGAATATGATTGAAAATGGAGATATCTCATTGGATCATGGAGCTTCCACATCGAATCAAAACCTTTAAATTTATTAGAATCTTTTTCCCCAACACAACCAATAGTAATAATAGTTATCAATGTAATAACAATAATAATAGTATCAACAAAAAGGCCAAACTAATAGAACCAATAGAATCAGAAATAGAATCAACAACATCAAAATAATGCATTGAACCAAGGCCAAAATGAGGCTAACAACTAATAAACTTACCTCATAGTTTCACATGATTAAAAATCAATCATAGGCCATGTTATAGGAGGTCATGTTAACACCATTTACATTAATTTGAGACCAAGTACCAATTAGACAAGAGCATTGATGATCATACCCAATCAATGAACTTATGCTAGTAATCCTTCTTTGACCTAAGACCACACACAAGTGAACTAGAAAGTAGTGATTCCCATGTTTAGACCTTATATAACTTGTTGTTATCATGTGACCATGTACAAGTGTGCTAATAACCAAGACTTGTCTTATCAGGTCCCCTTCCACTATAATTTATTAGAAAAACTAATCTTGTACCTAATCTTGATTGTGCAATCACAACTTAGTAGTCAAGTATTACCATATTAGGCCCACAACCATCTACCACTTCACACATAATCCAACCAACCATTATACCTTAGAACAAGCCATTTCTTACTATCCTAGAAAAGACATTTGACATTGTGGAACAATTGCAAAAGATGCTAGCACAAATCTCCATTTTAGATTTGTTATGTACATCTACTATCCATAAAAACATCTTGAATAAATTCCTTGGCTAATCCAAAGTTCCCAGTGACATATCTCCTAACAAATTTCAAGCTTTGGTTAGACACCTAGCTCCAGGACAATAATTAACCTTCAATTAAAGTGATATGTCATCCCTTAGACCACTACATAATAATCTATTATACATTGAGGTTTAGATAATGAGGCACAAAGTGAAATTTATTCTCATAGATAATGGCATAGGTTTGAATATAGTGTTTCTCAACCTCATCAAGCTTCTTGGGTACATGATACAAAATCTCCAAGCAAAAACAATCACCATCAAAGCATGTGATAATGAAGAATGAGAATCACAAGGCACCATTAGCTTTCTAGTTATCATTGGGCCTTTGACCCATGATACACTTTACCATGTGTTAGATGTTGATTTTTCATATAACATTCTTTTGGGTAGACCTTGGATGCATGAGATTCATGTAATCCCATTGACATTGCACTAGTGTATCAAGTTCTCCCATTCAAGAATGGAGATAACTATTCCATGAGATTTACATTTATATAAGTATTTTAAGCATTTAGAGGTTAATTTTAAAATCTATGACTACCATTTCATCATAAATCCAATTTCCAATAAGGATAAGGGGAAGTAAATACTTGTTGATTTACCAGAGGCCAATTGCATTAACCCTAATACCCTTGATTCCTTTGCCCACATGTCACCTCCTGAGATGTCTAATCATTATACTATTTTAGATAATGGCCTAAGATAATATTTGACCCATGACACATTTTACATTCCTAAGCTTTCATATAACCCCAAGTCATTTGGAAGACCAAAGTCCAAGCCACTCATTCAATGGCAAAGAGAGGGAAAAGTCCATCTATATATTCCAACACCTATCACATTCATATCAGCCTTCAGCCAAGAGCATGACCCTCTTGAAGGTGATGAATCATGGTTATATAATGACAAATTGGATGATTATTACAAGATTTCCAAATACTCCATTCTGAATTGGATCATGAAAAACCAAGACTATGAAGGAGGAGGCCTCGGGCCAAATTAGAAGGGAACACTTGAGCCAATTTTTATGACTAGGTATAAAAGAACCTATAGGCATGGATTCAAACTTCCTGAGTGTGACCCCATGTATCTTATTCAAGTTCCATCACCAATGACTAGTGAGGATGATGTCGATAGTGAAGTAAATTTTGATCATAGCTAATTCAATGACCTAGCTCATACCAATCTATTTGATAATAATGTCATTCATACCCTTTGACTTATTATTCACCATAATCCATTACCATTATATTATCCCCAACTAATAGATTGGGGACAACAAGAATCTAACATGTTGATTAAAGAGTTTTAGAATGATGAGGCCTTCTGTGATTTTCTAGGCCTTTGGGACAATGTCCTATTGGGATACCAAACAAAAGGTTTCAATCAAGTTGGATATTGAAGCCTATTTTGGAGATCAGGTGAACACCCTTAGCCAAAAATAATTAAATAAAAGATTGAGGTCCCAAAGTGAAAACCTCTTTGAGTTACTCTTGAACCAGGGAAAAAGTAAACATAAAGGCCATTCTAGTGGTGAAAACCTATTTTAGGTGCCATTAGATGAGGGTGTTCAACCTTCTTCAAATATAGGATGGGACACCACTAGTGATGAACTTGTCTATGAGTCTAATTTTAGTCTTGAAGAATAATAGTGAATCATTTATAAAACTATTGATGATGAACTTACCTATGGATCTAAGTTCAGTCTTGAAAAAAAGTAGGTGTTTGATCGCATCATTTAGTAGTTCTCACCAGTGTTTATTATATGGCCATCCCTCCTACTAGGGGATTATGATTCATCATGCCTAGGAGGACTTGAAGAACCAATCCTAACAAATGATTCTAACATTGAAAAATAGTTCAAATTTTTGCCCACTATTCTTGAAGATGGTTTGACCCTTTTAGTGGAAGATACTTCAGAGGTAAACATCAAGACTCTAGATGACTTGAAATAAATCAAATTAGGCATGTCCCTCACTAAGAAGGAATTTGAAGTCCTTATATTCCTTTTGAGGTAATTTATTGATTTCTTTGCATGGGCCTATTATGACATTCTTGGTTTAGACCCCACCTTGGTTTTTCACCACCTTATGGTACATCATGATGTCAAACTAGTGAAATATAAGTTATGCAAAATTAATTCTTGCACTACCATATTAGTAAATAAAGAATTATAAAATCTCTTAGAAGTGAGATATATTAGGGTAATTGACTATTCATAATGGATTTACAATAAAGTGCTAATCAATCGAAAATAGAAGGAATCAAAATTTGTACTAATTTTAGAGACATAAACAAACCCTACCCCAATGATGACTTTCTATTGTCAAACATTGACATGATAATCAACTCCACAATGGGTTATGAGATGTTTTTATTGATGAATGGATTATTAGGCTATAATCAGATTTGAATAGCAATAGAAGACCAACACAAAATAACATTCACCATTGTATGGGGAACATTCTATTGTCAAGTTATGCCATTTGGTATTAAGAATGTAGAGACCACCTATCAAAGAACCATAACCATCATATTTTAGAATATGATGCATGAAATTATTGAAGACTATGTTGATGACTTATTAGGAAAATCAAAGATGAGGGTTGATCATCCAATAGCATAAAGGAGGATATTTGAGTGACTACATGAATACAAATTTAGGCTCAACCCTAAGAAATGTGTTTTTGGAGTTACTTCAATAAAATTACTTGGCTTCATTATGTCTCATCAAGGCATTGAATTTGATCTAGCAAAAGTATGATCCATAACAAACATGCCACCACTAACCAATTTAAAGTAGCTCCATAGTTTGTAGGGAAATATTAAGTCTATTAGATGTTTCATATCTTAATTGGCTAATGAGTGTCATCATTTTAAACATATTTTAAATAATGGTGTCACATTTCTTTGGGATGATGATTGTCATAAATATTTTTAATAGCTAAATGACTATCTAGCACACCCACTAGTTTTATTGCCTCATATGCCAAGAAAGCCATTCCTTTTATTCCTCTCAACAATAGACAAAGCCCTGGGGGCACTTCTAGATCAACACAATGATAATGAAAAGGAGCATGTTGTGTATTATCTAAGTCATACACTGGTCATGTATGATCACAACTATACACCCATTGAAAAATCCTATTTAGTTATGGCCTTCATATCTCAAAAACTATTCAATTACATGTTGAACAATAAAACCATGGTTATTTCAAAATTAGATCTGCTCAATTATCTGCTATCCAAAATATCTTTATAAGGCCGGATGGTCAAATGTATCATGCTTCTTAATGAGTTTGGGATAGGTTATGTGAACCAAAAATCCATCAAGGGGAATTTTCTTATAGATTAGCTTGTTGAACCAACCCTTGAAAATACATATCCACTAACAATCCAATTTCTTGATGAATCAATCAAGACCATCATTGAAACACCTCTTGAGGAGCTACATTTTGATGGATCATTCACAACACATAGATCTAATCTTGGAAGATAGCCTTTTTGTTTATCACTCCATAGGGGGATCTAATCCCTAAGTCATTTAGAATCAGATTTCCTTGTACCAATAATATGGTTGAATATGAATCAGTCATAGTAGGGATTCAATAGGTAGTACAATGGAACATACATCACCTAAAGGTTTATGGTGATTCTTAGTTATCAAGTTACAGACCACTTTTAGACCAAAGATGATAAGTTAGTTCCCTATAAGGCCAAGGTTAACACTCTCAAATAACATATTGTTGACATCTACTTTGAGCATATACCAAGGGCTAGTAATAAAATAGAAGATTCCATGGCTACCATTA
This sequence comes from Torreya grandis, assembly GCA_037957365.1. Taxonomy (NCBI): domain Eukaryota; kingdom Viridiplantae; phylum Streptophyta; class Pinopsida; order Cupressales; family Taxaceae; genus Torreya; species Torreya grandis. Next base: position 392,524 of record JARHVA010008094.1, read on the forward strand.
GATCATTGATATAAAAAAATACTACCAGTTTCTCATTGAAAATCTACTAGTGTCAGCTCATGAACCATCAAAAGTCATAATGATCTATGATATTATTAGTCCCAACTCTAATTGGTATTCAAACCTATATGCCTATTTACATGACCATATTATACCACCAGAAATAATCCAAAGCCTTCATCTATAATGCCCAATGTTATACCTTACATGAACCAACCCTATACCACCATAGTTTCTATGGAAATTTGCTTCATTATTTACCTTTGATATAATCTACACTAGCATTATGGGAAGTTTATGAATGGGTATGTGGATCCCACACAAGTAGGGCCATCCTATCTAAAAATATCCTATGTATTGGGTACTATTGGCTAATAATGGATGCAAATGTAGCTACATGTGTCAAAATATGTGATAAATGTCAATGGCATGCTAATTTGATTCATACCCTAACCAAGACTTTGAAACCAATGTTGACACCATGGCCATTTTCTACATGGGGCCTCGATCTCATTTGGAAGATAAACCCCACATCATCCGATGGCCATAAACACATCCTTATCGCCATAGAATATTTCACTAAGTGGGTTGAAGCTAGACCTTGCACTTACATGATTGGAAAGTAAATTTCCAAATTCATATTTAATCATCTCATTTTATATTATGGCATCCCCTCTAAAATTATATCTGATAATGGTGGCTCATTCATAAATAAGGATGTCAAATCATTATGTGTTGAGTACAAAATTACTCAACATTTTTCCATGGCATATTAGCCTTAAAGTAATGGCCAAACCAAAGCATCTATCAAAACCATTGTTAACATCCTTTAAAATATTATCAATGATGTTTTCCATGATTATCACCTTCAAATATTCCATACACTCTAGGCATAATGTACCAATCATCACACTCCCATAGGTGCCACTCCATACTCACTTATTTATGGTACTAAAGCCATTCTTCCCATTGAGGTGAAGTTACCTTCATTATGCATCTCTTTGAATAATTTCCTAAATAATGAAGATTATAGAGTATCTCACCTATAATATCTGAAATTGCTTGATGAGAAATGCATGGACATAGTCAATAACCTACAAGCATATCAGAACTGACTTTATGGCCACTATAATCAGTGCATGACACATAGAGACTTTGAACTTAATGATCTTGTCCTTAAGGAGAACCAAAAGAATACCATGGTAAAAAAGAATTATAAATGCAAGTTTAAACCCAATTAGGTAGGTCATTTCATCATTATTGTAGACTATGGTGTTGGAGAATACAGGTTCACCACACTAGATGGGGATGAACTTGATGAGCTGATGAATATTATACACCTCAAGTGTTACTTGGCTTGAGTGACTTGGTGTATTATCTATGAGGACCATTTCAAGTTGTACCATATTATCAATAATATTTTTTGTACCATACTAGCATACCATTCTATCACTTTGTTATTCCATATTTCATTCTATCATACCTTTTCTATCGACCAACATGTTTTAATATATCTACCTAGCCCATGTGACCTTGGTTCATCCATTAGTTCCACTTTAAGCATGAAGAATTAGATAAATTTTAGTAGTTGTTTCAATTATTCTAAATAGAGGTCATATTTTAGATTAGTATGATAGAATTTTTGGTAATTGTATCCTTCATTTTTTGTTTCATTCTATATCGTGCCTTGTTTGTGTGGACCTAATTATAACCACTTTTGGGTAAATCGGTGTCTCACTGATCTTGATACTAATTATAACCACCTATGGGTAAATTATTATCAATGATATATGTTACTCTTTCTTAGTTATAACCCCTTATGGTTAAACTAGGGGCAATAATTATTTATTGTGCCTTGACATACCAACTTGCCATTCCTATTTCATATTGTGTCATTATACCAACTATGCCTACTATGTTTGAATTAGTTGCTACACTAGTTATATTCCTCTATTATAAGGTATAACTACTATGACTTGAGGCCATTTTGATACTATGTGGGTAGTGCTCGATACTTGTTGAGTTTAACTCGATCCCCCTTATCCACGCTCTCATTATTTTATGAGCAATCTTTAAGTTTGAATGCTCTCACCATTTTGTGAGCTTAGACCATTTAGTGTCTCATCATTCTCGATCAAGTTGAGATACCTCAAAATTTATAAAAACATTTTTAAAATTGATTTAGAAAACCAAAAACATTGACCATTTCTTTGCCTTTAGGATTTTGGGAACCCTTACTAAATCACAATAAATCACTTGTCATTTATTTTCCCCATCCTTTTTGGCCTTTTATTTCATGTATTTTCCATTTTTTAAGACCATTCCCACATTATTATGTAAAATTCATCATGTTTCTTTATCATCATTTTCTTCTATTCCATTTCCTAGGAGAACTACATTTAGCCTAAAGTTTTGTTGGATATCATGTCCATGGAACTATGTAGGCAGTGCCCACTTACCTAGTGTATCTAGAGACAGCTCAACCACCACCTTTCTTTTCTTCTATTTTCCTCATTTTTTTGTTTGTTATCTCCTATTTTCTAGGGTCAATATTTTTTTGCCTTGTTTGTGACTTCCCATTGTTTGTTTTTTTTTTTTGTTTGTTTGTTTTTTTTTGTCTATTTATTTTCTTTTAGTATTGTTACCTTGATTCAATCTACATGTATTCATTGAGTGATTCCTTGTACACCATTCTTGAATCAATCCATATTCATACGTCAACATTTTCATCATGGTTTTTATCATTGAAGCATAATTTTCACTTGAGTATTGGATTGGGAGTCATTACTTATGCATATTTTGGATAAGTTCTCATAGTGTTCTATCATGATGCCTACCATCATGTATTATAATAAAAATAATATTTAGTAAGTCTACATGGTAAATGTAGTCATGATATATCCTTAGCACTGACACTAAAAATGGTCCCAACCTAAGCTAGATCATATCCCACATAGAGTCATTAAACAACAAAAGAATTGTCCTGCTAATTAGTTCGATTGAGCATCTCCCTACTAATAGGTTGCCTAATTCATATTTATCCTCTGTATCCAGTTCTATGTCATGTCTTCCACATCATGTTTTCCACAAATTTGAGGGTTAATGATTATAACCACCTTTGGGAAAATCATTATGTTTCCACCACTTTGAGGGTTAATGATTATAACCGCCTTTGGGAAAATCATTCACTTTCTTCCACCTAACTGGGGCTTGCTTACCATAATCAAGGTATAATGATTATAACCACCTTTGGGTAAAACATTATACACCATTCCACTTTCATCTTTCATATCATATTTGACACTATCAAGGTCAAATGATTATAACTACTTATGGGTAAATCATTGTACACTATCCCACTTGCATTCTCAATGATTCTAACCACCTTTGGGTAAATCATTATGTTTCCATCTATTTTTTCCACTCATTTCCTTCTTTTGAGGGATTATTTTCTAACCCTTTTACCAATCACTCCCTCAAGGGGGCACCCTACAGTTAATCCATTATCATTTAAGTTGTAAGCATAACATAACCTTTTTATTCTTTGAGAAGATGTTATTATGATTATAGTTTTTAATGCCTTCCCAAATAGAGGCAAACTATAGACATCTAAAATTGGCCACCAATGGATTCATACTAGACTTTATATAGATTCTTACAAACCTTTGAAAATCCAACCTAAGAATTTATAAACATCTCAAATTTGGCTTATAAAACAATTAAGTGGGACAAATTCACATATCAAATTAACTTAAATCTTTAAAAAAAACTAAAAATGACTAAACAAAATTAATTACCATGCAAAACCAAACAAAAATCTTAAATTGAATTAACCATGAGAAATTAAATGAATTATCAAAAAGGAAATTCAAAAATCAAATAATATCCTAGGAATTCATAATTACCTTTTATGAGTTATCCAAAATTCAAATTATCTCACCCATGCCTATTCTATGTTAATCATGAGGTTTGAAAACTTTTAACTCTATTAGGATTAATTAATGAACTAAGGTGAGGTTTAAACCCATTCCAAGCCCTTTTTTTAAACCTATAAGTAGAAGACTATACCTCTTCATTTAGAGATCTTAGACATAGTAATGTTATATTAATTGTTTTATGACGAGTGAAATCTATAGAGTTATAATTCCAAGATTATGAATCACAATCCGAGCCACTTTGATCTATGAAGCTACATCAAGCAAACATTAACCAAACCATGGTGCCAAGGGGAGAAGGAGACACACAACTCCATTTTATAAATACCTCTTTAGCATAAGCCAAACAAACCAAAAAAAGAAATCTCTTAGAGAATTTAAATAAGGTAAGAAATATTTTTTCTTGCATTTTAGTTATGATTTATCAATTTATTTTCTTCACCATGCTCCTCCCTTTGATCTAGGTAGGATAGTGTTATGCATATTGGTGTGTTTGTTTTCATTTTGATTTCTTTCATTATAAAGATAACATATGATCTAACCACCCTTCTTGGATTCCTTGATCACAACAACTCTAATGAGTTAACTATTGATCTAAACCTCCAACTCATCATGGCACTCCTTCACATCCTCATTATCCTTCAAGCTCAGTTTGGCTCGATTAGCTTGAGTTGTAGGTGTTTTTTTTAAGCTCAAAACCTCTTGAATTAAGAAGTAAAACCACATTAGGTCCTTGAATATATATATTCTCTTAAAATCAATCACATTCACCTCATTAAACCTTTAATTTACCTCACACAAGTTTACGTTGCATAATAAACTTGATTGTGCATAAAATATATGGTTGTAGGTACATATTAGTACTTGTATAGACTATAGACTTGAAAAATCCAAGTTATTTTTCTTTGTAAAATACTCTTTGTAAGAGATTAAAGTGATAAGTTGGATCTAATCCTCATGGATATTTTGAACTAAAAACTCTCAAACTCTTAGCTTCACTACTTTATCATATGGTCATTTATGCATTCAACTTATTCCAAACTATCATTTTAAGGAAGTAAATAAGCTTATGGGGTTTTTAGGTAGTTTTAGACCACCTTGGGGTCTTAAATATTGTTCATAAATGATAAGGGACTTATATGACAACCAATTCCATAAATATTGAGGTTAATATGAACCCCTCCTTTGGAAAAAAAAATTAGGACCCAACTCTCTCTCTTATGTTTATACCGACTACTTGAAAACTACCCTTGTGAGCTTATGAAGAGGGTGATGAAGGAGAATAAGCAATTTTTTCAATATTATGACCTATGATACATTTAAACTCATGTAAATTACTTTTATAAAACCAAAATACACCTTTGATGCATTTTCACTTGGAAGTGGGCTCTTCAAGTTCGTACAAACCCATAAAAGTGCCTTTTTGAACAAAAATTGAGTTATGTTCACATATATACCATTATTCTAAATTCATTATGAAATTAGTACATTTAAACCTAATTTTAAAGATTTTACAAGTGTAATTTCATGTGTATTCTATCTTGGAAATCTTAGAATCCCTTCAAAAGCATCTTCAAGTGCAAGAAAGATAGTATAAAAGAGATGATCTCATGTAAAGTAATAATATCAGTCCAAAAACTCCTTTAACTTCAAATGAAATTTTCACCATATGATTCAATGTTCCATGAAAATATATTTCCTTGAAAAAACTTAGTTTGGTCACAATATAAACCTAGGTTTCTCCAAAAACCTTAAACTTTGCTAAAATACCTTGATCACATCAAATAAGACTAATGGGACTTAGACCAAGTGACCAAGTGAAATAACTTGACCTAAAAGACTATGTACCTTCTTGATAATATGACACATCCTTTAGGACCTATAGATTGACTCTTAAGGTATTAGAAATATTTCCCTAGTCATTACCTTAAACAATGCTAACAAGGCTAACAAATCATCACTCAAAGACTACCAAAGGTATGACAAAGTTGTGAATAGGGTTTTAGAAGCATGATAAGCAAATTTTAAAATTGTATGGGTGATAGTTTGACCTATGTGGTCAAACCTGTCAACATTTTCAATACTATAATAAAGGGGGTCATTTATAGACAATAAAATCTGGTATTAGACACTTGAAAATGTTAGTCTTGATTAATCCTTACCTTACATGACTTGTGCATACACATATGACTCTTTCCTACCCTTATCACTAGTTTTATTTCCTTTTATGGGCTTGGTATTCCAAATTTTATATCGATTACCAATAATAATTCCCTAGTTTGTGCATAATATACTTATTATCATTACCAAAATATCTTCTAATCATCATATCATTATTCCTATCTTTGTAGACACCTATAAATATACTCATACAAATATAGAATTTTAAAATTATCTATCTCTACTAGACTCATCTACATGCTAAGCAATAAAAATTTTCCAAAATTAAATCACATTTATGGGTTGGCTCATATGTTCTACATTTTAGTGGCATGAGAAGTTACCGAAAGAGTAATCTATTTATACACAATAGGTCTAAGCCTATTTTTTGATCAGGAACTCATCTAGAACTTATCAATAATACATCTATACACATATGAACATTGAGATGAATAACTCTAATGTCCCAAATCATAATAGATCATAAACAACATGCCCTACTCAAGTTTGAAGCACCTCCAAGCCAAGTTGTCACTATCAAGGGTTGAAAACTAGATTATAGGTTGCATCCATACTAGTGGATCATAATTTCACACATACATTTAAAGGGAAGATGTGTTATTTTATTTCCCTCCTCATTTTATTGGATACATAGGTAGTGTTCAATGAGTCAATGGGAAGTTGTTAGTTTTAGCTTAGCACATCACTCTTCCTCATTTTTATAGGTTAACCTAGTGTCAAAAGTGAAACTAAGGCTTTAAATTAAAGGAGACAAGCTTTATGGACTTGTGCACATAAAAAACTACAAATATCACACAAGAAGTCAATTTGAAATCAAATGGAGTGATAGGTGCCAAAATAATGAGTCATAGGCTAAAGGTACAAATCCATTAGAAGGTATCCAGATCTTGATGAACTCATGCACATAAATCCAAATGCCTAGTTTCTAGATCTAAGTGACTCTAAATCCATCTTCAGTCCTTCCAACTACATGCACATAGTCTCATAACATAACATATTAGTAACAATCTAAGTACCCTAGTCTTCTTAGTACTTTCCGTAAACAATAAGTTGCAATAGTTTAGTCATAATATGTTAGTTACACTCAATTTTTTTTATGAATTTTTATATCTTATGCAATATAGATATTCTATAATTTTATATTACTCAAATACTATCAAATCCAGATTATAATAAAATAAAATAATATAAATCCAAAGACACAAATGTTTGAGGAATTTTTATAAATAGATTAAATTAGAGCTTGGGATAAATAAAAGAAAGCTAGGTATTTATATATGAACATGAAATAAAATCAACCCTATAAAATATGATTAAATTGAGATTCAACACAATATAAGTAAATATCATGAATAAATTTGACCCTAAGAGGTATGGATCAATTTAGATTCAATGCAGTGTGTTACCCTAAATATGTATAAGATGATGGCTCACCAAAATATATCTAAATAAATGAATTACATTTAATTAGGTAATCAAAATACATGTACAATATAATATTTATTATAAATTAATAAATGTAAAAACAATATAGTAAATGGAACTCCTAGTAGAAATGGTGTATCTTTGTGAAAAATGATGTAAAAAACCTATTTTAAAAAATCTAAACATGGAAACGTACAATCACAATTATGATGATTATTTCCAAAATAATACATCTGATTTAAGAAGGTTATTATGATCATACACTTTTTTTCTAGATAGGGATGTGAAATGTAAATGTTGGTAAAGTGTCTAAAACTAAAAATATGATTTTATGTGTTTATTTGCACTGTTCCACACTTTATTTCCTTTCCCTCAATCTATATAATACTACTCATATATATACCTACAATAACTAAATATTTGACCTAGATTGTCAAATAAAATAAATCTGGAGCATACATTAGGTTTGGGTGGTTATTATCTACTAATTAGTCCTATAACAATTAGAACATGTGAATTAGAACAATAAAATCATTGGGAACCTTGGAATAACATAATATACCTCTCATATACTATATGTGTAATGAATTTCCAAGCACAACAAACCATTTTTATATTTATATGTTATTTTTAATTCAAATTTATAAATATGAACTTGTACTATAGCAACCCCTATACCAGACACAAGAAAACATAATGAATATTTTTCTATTTTCATTTTGGGTTAGCTAAGAATATGGATCAATTGTCTCATTGATCCCCTTGCCTTTGATAACAAAAAATTAAATGATAACTAAAACTAAACTAATTTTGGAAAGGCTCATCAAAAAATAGTTTACAATTAATGTTCACTATTAAGTATTAAAGATATTAAAAATTATTTTTATTTTTACTTAAAATAAAAATAATAATTGTTATTTTGTACAATAATCCATATAGCTAAATAATTATGGAACAAATAAATATATAGTGTATTAAAACTCCATAATGAGTTAAGTCATCATAATCAATCATGAAATTAATTACAACAATATAAATCCATATTGCTTGCATAAATACCTCTCACAAGGTAGAAACCAATATTTAATTAAAATCATCTTCTATCAAGGTAGGAATAATAATGACTAGGATGTAATCCATAATAAATATTTTATTATTCAATTTTTTTATAAAATGTAATTCTATATAGAAGCTACCACACTAAAGAATGAAATAAGAGAGCATCATCAAAGTGATTTGCCTTCAATCATATAGCCTTATAGTTTTTTGCATGCCTCTAAAACCTTCGAGCGGCCCTAACCTTGAAAAGGGTATAAGATAAGGAGAGATGAAAAAGAGAGATATAAACATGTGAATAAAAACATTATCATTACTAGCATGAAATAAAAAAATAAAAATTCACAATAAAATAATACAAAATGATCAAATCAAACTAACTTATTCTCTAGCTAAATAATTTATGGTAAAATAACCACATAAAATCTAAATCTCTACTTCAATTATAATTTTGTGTTTATTAAAAACATGTGCACACATTTTTTTCAAAGTCATATAACATACATTTAATGCCCAGCCTTACCATAGATAAAATAAATATCAACCACTCAATTTCAGTGTATAAAATACTCTTTTAAAGACAAGTTCAAATAGATAAGCATTACCATAAAAATTAATCTCAAAATAGTTTTAAAGTATATTTTTTAGAACCATAATAATGTGTATCCTTATCATAATATGCAAATGATCAAGACTTCTTAGACAAGTTTAGATAGATAAGCATTAATAAACAAATCACTTTCAAAATAGTTTTCAAGTAGAGTTTTTAGAACCATAATAATGTGTAACCTTAACATAATAAGGCAAGTATCAATAATTATCAATGGAAAATATTTAAGGGAGGTTAAGAAGAGTTAAAACACATCTCAAAACATATGAGTCATTATTTTAATATGGTAACCCCATTAATATTGAATCAAACTCATGTTTTTGGTTGAGGCGTGATGATTAAATCCTTAAGATTTAACTTAGATAAACAATTATGTTATAAATCATTATACAAATTCGTAAAATATAAACTAACTTTATTATAACCCAAGTTACCATGTAAATTTTAACACTTTGAATAGAAACATGAGTCAAGGTGAAGCTTTATACAATCCATTCAACAATAATTCAACTAGGGTTAATCATTACAATAGTCATATATAGATAACATGGGAAAAGTGTCGATATACTCATAAGAGTGTTGAAAAACTTCTTTATCCAAAGAGACAAAATGAAAAAGGTTTTAAAAAAAATTTATAACCTCTTAAAACTTAATTATAATTATGGTGTGTTTTAAAAAATAAATAGAAAACTTACCATACAAGAGGAAACACACGTGCAAGTCAAAAAACTAGGAAGTCAACACAAATGGCTAATAGTAAAATTAAATCATCCAAGAGACATTAAACACTTATAATAATTTAAAATATGATAAAGTAATAATTTTTGGTGTATGATTAAGTTCATTATCTAATGTTGTATCATCCTCATCTACAACCCTTCTCCTTGATGATACTCTCCCTCAAGATATATCTATAGTAAGGGGGAATATACTACATCCACCTTATTAACTATAAAATTTTTAAGTATGATTCAAATAATTATTTAATTAATAATACTAAATGTTAACAATTTTTTAACCCTTTTTACAAAATTAAGGGTTAGGAGGAATAGTATATTCAATAGTGAAGCAATTTATTCCTCAAAAGCGTTATAATTAAATAATTTAGTTTATGATATTTAATTCAATGTTAAATTATGAAAAATATTAAATATATAAAGTGTATATAAAGGAAATTTAATCTGATCTAAAAATTAATTTTATCTCGAAGAAGATAAATCACACTTACCCTTCTACTTGTTAGTATATTTAGACAATCAGGGTCATGACCAAGATGGATCTGCTAGACCTAACCAAGGGATCCCTTACCATAATAATATCACTAAAAAGGGTTTCAAATCCTATAGTCAAGAAACACCATGAAATAACCCTATCTATATCCTATATTTTCTTCTTTTACAAAATAAAGTAAAATCTAACCTAGTACTCATTAAAGCATGTGGCATAAAATGGGGATAATAAACATGAAAGTAAACATGCATAGAATAATTTGAATTAAGTCAATATAAATATAACCTTAATGCATGGATATATAAATACATTTAAAATCCATTACTTATGTTACTTCTATCTACTAAAATAGAGTAAGAGTTAGAGATATTTACCTTGAAGATGAACCTATTGAGACTCAATCTCTTCCTTGGCCAAAAGTGATTCACAAGAGGTTGTTTTAGTTTGTAAGGATCACTAAGATAATCTAAATAATCCAATATTTTTATATAATATAATATCCTTCCCCATGTGTAAACCAAGAATAATGAATCCTCAAGTGGATTGGTGGAAGAGAAAATTACAAAGTGCAAATAAATGATTGAATATATCTCTCTTTATGAAATGGTGGAAATGGATGTGTATGTATAGTTGGATCTAACCCTAAACCCTTTCCAAAACATTAGATAATAGATTAAATCCAATCAACCCTATATCATTAATTAATAAAATTAGTTAGGTCTTAGACTATGTCAGTGTAGGCTGACCTACACCCATAATGTGCTAATATATTTTAAGTACAAGGTCAGCCCAAGCTGATTTTGTTTGAAAAATGTCAAAAAGAGTTTTTGTCTTAGGTATGGGTTATTTTAGGCATTTAATTACTTGAAGGAGTGTGTAAATGAGGTGTCAAAGTTTATGGAAGTGTATAGGATAGGTTTGTGTCAGTTTCAAGTGGTGGTATAGGGGAAAACAATCTTATAGAGCACTAATGGTCTACCCACCCCTTTCCCAGTGCACCCTTTAAGGTGTGAACTTAGAGAGATTGAGACTCAATGGGTTCCTAATAAAGATAAAACATCATTAATTGATAATGTTTGAAAATATTGTATATACATATGTTCCACTCAAATATCATCACATGTCACTTAGGTGTAATAAGGAATGGTGCTTTGGGGAAAGAACATAACAACACACAACGTTAAAGATAAATAAATTGTAGTATTATAAATCACAAAATAACTAAAAGTAAATGACTAAAAAGAAAGAACTAAAATAAAATTAATGTATTCATACTTTGACTTACCTTTATCATTGGATGGTTGTCTATCATGTTTTTAATTTTTATCATGGAGGACATAGAGATTGCTTTGGATAAACCCAAGGATACAAAACTAAAGATAAAAAATAAACAGATGTAGGAAAAATAAGATAATTGAAATGTGTAGGCATGATGTACTTGGAAATTTTGTAATCGAGGGTGATAAATGCTAAGTTAGGACCAAATGACCAAGATAAAATTTAGAGTAAATTGGGTAACCAAAAAGGTAAGGATATTAAATGATCGACAACCTAAAACAAGTATACCTTAAGTAATATAGGTAACCAAACCAAATCAAACTAAGGATACATGTAAGGCAATCAGACATCAATGTGAAAGCAATAACAATCCTTAAAAAAAGATGGGTAATAAATGGTAATATAATATTGATGAGTGAGTAGTAACAATCCTTACTCAATTATTAATAGAAAAAAGTACATAAAAAAAAAAAAGGAAAACAACATTGGTGAGTGAGAAGTAACTATCTAAACTCACTCAATAATGAAAAAAGTACTAAAAATATAAATGGAAATAGTTGTCTAAAAAAAGGGAGTATAAAAAATATAAAAATAGATGCAATTGTCCAAAAAAAGGAATGATAACAAAAAAATTTAAAATAAACCCAAGAAATTCTATAAATGTAATGAAATGGTATAAATAATATAATCCATAGTCACTCAAACATATTATTTTGTTCTAAAGATATATAAAATCAAAACAAATAGTGTTAGCATATTGTAAGATGTAGAAAAGAAGGAATATAGAAGAAGGGAAACAAATTTAGAATCAAACTTGACTATCAAGGGGGAAATGAAATGGGTGGTGGGGGAAATGAATAAAAAATCAAGGTAGAGAAACTCTTTATCAAGGTTAAGACACTAAAATTAGGTTTGTCAAAACAAGAGGACTGTCAAGATTAGCGATTCTGGAGAAATTTTACTAACCACAAAAATCTTGGGTTATCAAAGGAAGTATGAATATCATCCTATGAAGGATATATGTGTGAAAATTAAAATGGACCTACCTTCCCAAAATGTATTCCCTATTCTTCAAGACCCCTTAAAAATTCATCAATCTACTACAAAGATTGGGTACTTGCATGAGAAAGTAGGTAACACTAGAGACTTTTTTGAATTCTCTTACCCCAATCTAATAGCCTACCACACCCCAATATACCTCAGCTCTATCATGAGGCCAATTATGGAGTTTTATCTTTGATTGGAGATAGGAGACATGTTATAAATAATGTATTTTGGTGTGATGTTGAATTGTTGATTGTTATATTGTTTTTTGATCATTACCTTTTATTTTAAATGATTTGGATTTTAACTTTTGATGGATTTTTCTATTCCTCCTTTGTACATATTTGGAGAACCAAACATGGTTGTTAAAAATGACTATCATTTGAAAACTTTGGGCTTGGTTTCTAAGAAAGAAAAACTTAGAGAGCATGGTGTCTATGAGTCTTGTTTATTCATGTGAAATAAAATTGTTATCTTGACTTTGACCTTGTTTTATCCAAAATGGAATGAAATCAAAGGAAAACAAGAGGAATAAAAATGAAACAATTTGAATTACCTCAAATCACAAAAAATGTGATAAAGTGAAAAAGGTATACCATGATAAGTATGATTCCTTATCATAATAATATATGTAAGTATAGGGAAACATTCTAACATAGTTTTTTGTGCAAGTTTTAGCTATAAAATAAACAAAAACTAAATCTAAGAATATGGGATCATAACTTGTAGCCATTTATTAATATTCTAGAAAAAGAGCATTCAATGTAATAAAGGTGTTCTTAAATAATATGGTGATTCTATGAGGATAGCCTGGTCCTATCCATGGTCTTACACTACAAATCATAAAAGAGAAATCCAAGTGGGTGCAAAAAAGACAAAAATGGTATTTGTGAGGAGGACCTAGTCCTATCCATGGTCTTATATTGTAACTCACAAAATAAAAACCCAAGTGGATGTAAAAATCATTGGAAAATAAAAAACTTGATATGGAAAATCAATGTATGAAATAAAAAATAATTCATGAGGAAAATTGGATCCTATCCATGGTATTACAATGTAACCCATGAAAGAAAGAAACCAAAGGAGCAAGAGAAGGAACTAATGTTTGTGTAAAAATAAATTGTTGTAGAAGGTGATGTCCATGTAGAAATTATGCAATAAGTTTTATTAAGATAGTATATATAAGTATGATAAGAAGATAAATATTAAAGTGAAGTTATTCTTCACTTTAATTATGCATTAGTGGGTTTTTTTTAAAACATGACCTTCATTAATTTTTAGGTGATATGTGCTAAGACCAAAAATGTATTTCTCTAAATAAATGCCCCATCATTTTTAGGTGTATTTTGATTATTTATAGTCTAACTTAAGCACTAGATCACAAATATTTAAAGTGTGAATGTTTACCTTTTTATTATGTTGTTTGGCAATGCAAGCCTTGTATTGGCAGTTATGTTAAAGAGAGGCTAAACAGTGTTCATCCATAATATTGAGGGAATGAAGGTGAGATTCATGTAATTTTTCATCTAAAATGATACCATGAAAATATATACATAATGAGGGAAGTTAAACTTCTAATGATAAGACAAACTCAGAACCATAGACTAGTGAGAATGGTGTTACCCCAGTGGCAATACACATGATAGTATGATAGACCCAAAGTATGAGATATAAGTGAAGATGCCAATCAGTGCAAGTTTCTTGGATGGTCTATTATAGAATTTTTTTTAGAATTTTAGTAGTGTCTTCAGCTTATCCATTGTATTATGTATGGTAAGGTGTGGAAAAATTTTGGGATATTTTAAATTTAGCACATAACTATTTCATGTCCTTATTTTTTAAATTGCTTCCATTATAAAAAAATGATAGTATGTGGAAATATAAAGTGACAAATGATTTAGTTAAGGATATATTTATAAATATTGTTTCCCATAACATTGATAATAGGCATAGATTCTACCCATTTGGTAAAAAAATTAGTATCAGTAATGATAAAAATATGAGCATCTTGTAACTAAGGTAATTTTATAATGAGATATAATCCCCACATGGAAAATGGCCAAGGATATTCCATAGTTTGGAGCTCCGCTAGTGGTGAGTGGATTAAATCATCATGAACTAGGTAAAGACTACACTTTTTAGCAAAATTGATAATCTGATCGATGGATTATAGATCTCTATCACTTTTATAAAGTAGGCCAAAAGTATCCCATATGTAATAATTTATGTGTTGTATTATGTCTATTACAATGACACTATAAATTCCCTCATGTGATTTTTAAGGAGAGGAGGGACCTCTTCTTTCATTACACATCAAAGCATGTTACCTTATGCATTACAATAATAAAGGGTGTTATATTATAACACACATTTAAAATTTTGTTTACATATTCTAGTATTTTCATGAGAATTCATGTCTGGAGGATAGGTTTGATGTTCAAGGAATTGGATGATGTTTTTGTACCATGGGATTTATCAAATAGTGATAACCTCAATGTGCAAGATGAATGAATCCTCTAGTTAGATATAATATGTTGACTTTTTTATCTAAAGAATAAATTGGGAATCATTAAGTACTTTATGAGGATGAAATAGGGATGTTAAAGAAGCAAGGGAATCAGTGATAGAGTTCTAATCTCTTAGAATTAGCTCAATTTTACAAGAAGTAAACTCGTTGGTAAGTGTTGTTTCTATTTAATAATAATCAATAAGGTTTTCACTTTTACACTGGTAATCACCATTAACTTGGTAGAAAATAAGTTGAGAGTCACCCAAAGCATGTAGATATGGTATATCTAAGTCAAGGGCCACTTTCACACCTAAGATTAAAGATTCATATTCTTCAATGTTATTAGTGACATCAAAGGTTAACCTAAATTCCATATGGATGATCTTACTATGAGGTTTAGTTATAATATAGCCTACCATAGCTCCTTGGAGGCATTTGGCATCATCAAAGTGGATGCTCTAGGTGTCTTCATATAAATCAATGATGAATTTAAGAAGTTCTTCGATAACTACTTTAGATTTAGTACTATCAAGAATGATATCGGTATCTTCCTAATTATTTTCCTCTAAATCCATAGTGAAATTATGTAAACTATATTTAAGGGAGATAGCCTAAGTAAGACCCTCAATATAGAGAATGTTATCATTGGGGAGATTATCTTAAAGGTGATTTGTAATGGGTATGGGTGTCACTATAAGTTGGTTGGCAATGACTTGACCTTCGATATATTTTTGTTTTATTATTTAAATGTCAAATTCAATCAATAGAACCATCCATTTTCCAATTCTATCTCTAGTTATAAGGATAAAAAATGGTGAAGTGGATCAGAATAGACAATGACATAGGTTGTTTGATAAATCATATAGTGAAAAATATTTTTAGCTACAAAGTAGATAACAAGGTAATCGTGGTCCTTTAGTATAACAATTTTCATAATAAATGAGGCCTCAAATAATATAGTAAATATCATATTCTCTTCTAGTATCATCTTATTGGGCAAGCATTTCCCCTACTCATACACGAGTAGAAGAGGTGTACAAAATTAAAGGATGGTCATTGAAAGGTGGATAAAGGGTGGGAGGATGGAGAAAATATTATTTAATTTCATCAAATTCTTTCTAACAAGTATTATTCCATTCTAGATCATTACCTTTTTTAAGGATGGAATTAACAGAGCATATATGATAAGCCATTTCTAGGATGAATCATTAGATTACCCTGAGCTTGCTAAGGTAAGTGTGAATGTCTATAATGGATCAAGGAATGGGAATGATGACTATAGCACATATTTTAGTGGAATAAACATCAATACCATGAAGAGACACTCAGAACCTTAGTAATTTATTATATGTAATGCCAAAGACACACTTGTATGGGTTTATTCTAACTTTATACTTGATTAATCAATAAAAAATGATAGTTATATTAGAGAGATGTGTTGTGTGACTTTTTGATTTGGTAATAAGGTCATCCACATAGGTTTCCATAGTTTTGTGTATAAGATCATGAAAAATGTGAGTCATATCATGTTGATAGGTAGCTCTAACATTATTAAGGATGAAATCCATTTTAACATATCAATAGGTACCCCATTCTGTAGTGAATGTTGTTTTATGTTGGTCTTCAAGGGATATGTGAATTTGATTATAGCCTAAAAAACCATCCATAAGTGATAACATTTTGTATCAAGCAGTGGAATATATGATGGTGTCTAGTGAAGGTAATGGAAAATTATCAAATGGGATAGTTGAGGTTAATATTGTGGAAGTCAATGCATATGAAAATAACCATGGTGATTTTTTTGTAAACAAGAAAAATGTTTGACACCCATTCAAAATAGTCAATAGGTTTAATAAATTTGGCATCTAATAGTTTGATAATTTATTTATGGCATAGGGTGGAATTTTCCATTATTTTTGTTGGATGATTTTGGCATCTAGGTATGTGATTATATTATGCACAATGATACTAGGGTCAATACCTGGCATGTCTTCATATGACCAAGTGAAAGTTTCAAAATATTTATCAAATAATAGACTAGAGTTATCATGCTCTGTCAATATGAGTTCTCCAGAGACTATTATGGGTTGAGGACATGAGGGTGTGCCATATTTTATTCTTATGGTTTATTAAATGAACATAACATTTATGTCTTGAAAATGATATGTAACATTGGGAAGAGAATAAATGGGATTGGTTTTAGTCTATATGCTAGTAGTGAAGTTATTAAAATGAGGAGCTTTTCATTTTAAATTCCCTAGTTTATGATGTTTTTGTGGAAATTGAGGTTCTCTAGCATGGAATAACTCAATTTTGGCCTCATCACTAGGGAGTGTGGTTAAATGTCCATATTATTCTATGACTACTTCAATATTGATGATTTTATTACCATGGTAATCATATTCATAATGGAACTAGCGTACATTTGTTACATTAGCATCAAGGGTAATTTTAGGTGTAGGTAGAATTGTGAATGAAGGTTGATTGGATTCAATTGGATTGATAATAGGTGTATCTTTAGAATAACTCATAGGGATGATATTTGGTAGATTTATTACTTACAAATAAGGTAAGTTCTAAATTTGTGATAGGTAAGATTTGTTTAATAACCCAAGGGGTATCAAGAAGTGGAGAATTAATTGGAGGTACGTGACCTTTAGGTTCTAACTCACTATTTATGGAAATGACATGAACATAGTAGCTTAAAACATGTATTTTACCTAATTTTTATTAATATTTTTGAACATCCAAGTCTCGTTATTGATCTTGGACAATGATGTAGTTATCATCATAGGTGTGAGAGATAGTACATGCTTGTGTCTCTAGAGGAGCAGCAGAAAGATATACACCTAGATCACTAAAATTGTGAGGTAACATGGTTAGAGGGTATTTAAATAACTTGGCCACTCCATATTCATTACATGTGAATTCATATTCTATGTAATATGCTTCATGTGTATTGCATGGAGGAGGGAAGTCATTGATCTCATCGATGAGAATTATGGTACAATCATGAGGTAACAAGGAAAGAGGAAGCCACTCTAAATTTTAAGGAGGTATATTGGTAGTATTTCAAGTGTTTTTCAATTCATTGGGCTCATCATCATTAGAATAAAAAAGAGTGGCCTATAAATCTGGATTCATATTGATGAATTCAGTAAAGGTGCATTACTAATTCATGGAATGGTTGGAATCCAATACTAAGATTTATGGTTGTGTAACTGAATACTTCATGGATTAGGATTAGACTCATGTTTATAACATTTTCCATTATGAATAAAATTGATACATTGGCTATCGAAAGAGGTAGTATCTCTCATGTGATGTGTCCATGAGCAACCTAAGTGTATATTATAGTATAACGGTAAGTTGAGAACCATGAGCTTAGTATGTATAGTTTTAGGTCCAATAATGAGAGGGAGAAAAATAAAACCAAGTGTTTTTCATTGGTATTTATAAATCCATGACATGTGATATGAGTTTTCTTGAGATGATCTTTGTTATACCCAAGTTGTTGATTTATCCAAAGAGATATCACATTAATACCTAACCCTTCATCTACTAAGACTTTTCAAATAAGTGTTGTATTAATGGTGATTTTAATAAAGATAGGTGGATCATCAGATTGAAAGATAATTTCATCATTGATGATGTCTTCTTCAAGGAACTCTATGAAAGGTTTAGAAGAAAAACAAATAGTCTTAGCAGTATGAACTTTTATCAGTGAAGGCTCATGAGGAGGTTCTTCCACTTCTAGGGAAGATGGTTCTAAAATTTCCTATAATTTTTGAATTATAAATTTGAAATGATATGGATAAATGCAAAATAATTCTGTGAGAGGTATTTTACAATGCATATAGATAAGTTCATCTAAGAAATTCCAATGATATTTTGAAGATAAAGAACCAGCACAAGGCTTGGAACGTAAAATATTTTTGGTAAGAAGAGAGGTAGTTTGAGGTTCTAAATGTGGAAGTGTTTCATCATTCATGTCATAAGGTATATTAGTGGTAGTGGTATCTTTTATAAGTTATTCTTTGAGTTATGATTAATTTGGCTTTGTGACAGGTTCTTTATGGGTGGGTTTATGTCAATAATTGACTTTAACTGCATTTATGTATTGAGAACTAGTATAATATTAATCATAGTCAAAATCAATTTCACAAATATCCTTATTTGAATGTTATGGGTTAAAGTTAAAAAAAAAATTGGGTTATTAGAGGAATAAGGCTTGAAATCTTGTTTCTTTTTTGAGCCATTAACATAATCATGATGATGTATTTTGATCATAACATCATGATTGAACGTATCTTCTAACATAAAAGAAATATAAAATCTGGTAAGCCCATGACATATTTCATGGGAATGACCAACATCAGCATGAAACCAATAAAAAAATTTGGGATCATACCATGTAGGTGGATTATTAGCATAATTGAATGGTTTAAAAGGTGTTAACAATTGTTTCATTTGTTGAACAATTAAGGGTTCATGGGAAGCTTGGGGATTATCCATTTTGGTTACTCCTAGTTTTGTTTCAAGAGGATTGATTGTGATTGCATTGGTGGAGTGTTGGAAATATAACTTGATGGTTTTAGTTTTGGGTTCTAAATATGTTATTAGAAAGTCTTGTTTTTTATATTGATTGATAGCATCATTTAGAATTTGGGGAGAAAAAGTTCAAACTTTGTATTGGAGGGAAGGTATTAAGGTAGTTATGAAGAGTTTGAAAAATTTATCATCAATCATATTGTGATCATATTTATGAGCTAAATATTTCCAAACTTTGATAACATCATGAGATAATTTAGAAGGGGATTATTTAGCATTAATGAAATGGCTATGACAATTTTTAAGAAGATCATTATGTTGAACTTACTTAACTAAAGTATTGACTAAATATTCAAGTTACCATATATAATGTTGTGGAAGTTGGTTATACCATTATAATACATCACCTATGAATTTATTAACTAAAATTTTTGGAGTGGATAAGGTATTAGTTTAAATCCACTCTTTATAAAGACTAGTGAATGCTTGAAGGAAAGATGCAGGGTCTTTAATCCTATCATATTTCATAGTTGGAGATATATTACCAATATCAAAATATATAATGAACGGGGATACAGGTTAATTTTTAATGTTTTGAAGCATATTATTGTGCATAATGTGTTAGGGAATGATATTTCCTACAACATCTTTAAGAGGTGGAGGGATGAAATTTTGGTTATTATGGGGAAGAAGAATAAGAGGTTGATTAGCCATGTTTATCAAATTATGTTGCATTTGATCATTTTAGAAGTATTAGATGTTTGCATGATGTTAGTTTATTGCACTATTTATGATATAATTTGAGTGGTATCAACTAGTGGATTGATGTTGGGGGGAGGATTGGTAGGATTGGCAGTAGGGATGTTTCTTGAATTGGTATTAGGGAAAGGGTTATAAGGAGGTGGGTTGTTAGGAGGTGGGTTGTCAGTGTTTAGAAGGTTTCATATGGGGTTATTTGTTAGGATTGTGTAAATTTCCCCCAAAGTGTAATAAGGTGATTTAAAGTTAGAATTATCTTGAGAAGTGTAAAATGGATTTGATCCATCAATCTCATTAGTTGGATTAATTTGGACCATATTGCAGTCCAAATATGAGCAATGATAAAAAGTGATCAAAGATTGAGGGTAATCTTAGGTAGAAAATTTAGGGAGAAAATAACATCCCATATATCATCTAAATTGATTTAGCTTATCCAAAAATATTTTAATAGGGGATTTCATGATGCTTGAAGTAAGAATCCGATATCATAAAGCATAGATGAAAAATAGGGATAAAGTTGGCCAAATACAGAATAGTATCAACCAAGAGGTATAGAGTCAATTGGGTGGATAGAGTCTATAAGAAAGGTCAAAAAAATAGGATTCAAAATACATAGTCTAAATATTTTATTGTGTTTTAAAGATAGTAAAACTAAGGCTATATGAAAGACACATAGTTGGATAGGTTGACTGTGTAGTGAAGATAAATAGAATTAATAGCTTGTAAGAAACTAAGTCAATAGGGTCAAGTGTGTTCTAAAGATAGGTAACTTTTTTGAAATATAATATCTAATAAAACTCAATTTAGCACACAATAAATTATATCAAATGTGTTTTATCTAATTTTAATACACAACACAACCCTTGTGCCAACACTAGATAGTATAAGCTTTATAATACAAAATATAATTTTCAATTAGCAAGAAACAAAATTAGAATTTAAATGCTAATATAATTAGTCATTATTGAATGTTTTTAAGTTATAATAAATTTTTAAATTAATGTGATATGGATTTGGTTGTAAGAAGGAACTAGAAAATCATTATATGGATAGTTTTAAGTAGTTTAGGCTAAACAGGATCTATATTAGTGATGGTGTTGGCTTGGTATTAGGGCCTACCCCCTCACTTCATAATATTGTAGTGATAAGAGTGTTATGTTTTTTTCCAATATATACCATCAACCACATATTTATACTTGGCCAAAAAACCAAGTTAGCTTCCCCCTTGGTGATGAAATCCAAGTAGGTAAACCTTGGAAAGAAATTATTTAATGCATTTTGGTGTTATGTGATTTGGAAGTGTGTGTAAAATAAAAATAGTGTGACTAAATCAATAAATTAAAAACCTCATATGTATTCTATAATTTTTATTCTAATCAATCAAAAAAAATGAAAATTGAATTAATTACTATCAATATAGGTTAATTCCTTTATTTTTGAAGAGTACAGAGTCATTTCAGGTGATATTGTATACAAATAGTGTAGATCATAGTCGACAGGGTTGATGTTGTCTACGAAGCAAGATCTAGAAGAACATAGTCAAAGAGGTCAACTAAGTCTTCTATATAATAAATTAAGTTATATAACTATGTCAAGATAGTTGACCTAGTTTGTTGTAAGGTTAAATTTTTATAGACTGCAAACTGTGAAACGCAAGACTATGAATAAATAACAAAAATTACTAAGAAGGTAAGAATGAACTCGATAATCTTTGAAGATGTTGAATTTGGTATTTTTATGATTTATTTATTGGATGATGATATTTTTATTATACTAACAGAGTCAACTGAATCGATGGATTCTATAAAACCTGTATGCTAAGAATGAACTACTAACAGAGTTGATTGGGTCAATTGAGTTTGTAAACTTGTAGTTAAAAAAGACAACTGATTTGATCTTATTGATCTAGTTACCTATTATTGGATAAGACCCACACAAATAAATACATATGCAATCAAAGTGATTATGTGTTAAACATATGCATAGAATGTTAGACTAGATTGACATGTTCAATACAATACTATAGAAATAAACATATATAATAAATGATAATAAATGAATTCATGAAAGAAAACCTAAAAGGGTTAGATTTATGTTTGGTTCACTAGAATGTATAAAATAGAAATTTAAGTTGATCTACCAAGTAATCAGAGCTTAGAGAAGATAAATCATAGTTACCATTCTGTTTATTGGTACATTTAGATAATAAGAGTCATAGTTAATATGGATCTACTAGACCTAACCAAGGGTTACCTTACCAAAATAATATCACTAGAAAGGGTTATAAATCTTATATTCAAGTAACACCATGTAATAACTCTAAATAGGTCCTATGTTTTCTTATTTCATAAAGTATTTAGTAAAATATAACCTAGTGCTCACTAGAACATGTGGCACAAAATGAGGTTATTAAACACGAAAGTAAAATTTCATAGAATAATTTTGATTAAGTCTATATATATATATATATATATAACCCTAATGTATTAGAGAGAGAAATAAATTCAAAATCCATTACTTATGCTACTTATATCTACTAAAATAGAGGAGTAAGAGTTAGAGATACTTACCTTGCAGATGAACCCATTGAGACTTAATCTCTCCCTTAGCCAAAGGTGCTTTGTAAGAGGTTGTTTTGGTTTGTAAGTATCACTAAGATAGGCCAAAGCATCCAAAAAAAATTCACAATACAAGATCCTTCCCCAAGTGTAAACTCTAAGCAATGACTCCTCAAGTAGAATGGTGGAAGAATGGATTGTAAATAAGCACAAATGAATGATTAAATCTATCTCTCTCTATGAAATGGCAAAAATGGATGTGTATATATAGATGGATCTAACCCTAAACCCTTTTAAAAGTTTAGTTGATAGAGTTGACCCAATAAACCCTATATCCTTAATTAATAAAAGCAGTTAGGTCCCATATTGGGTTGACTGAGGCTCAACTAAACCCTTAATGTGTTAATATATTTTAAGTACAGGGTCAGCCTAAGATAGTTTTGTTTATTAAATTTCAAAAAGAGTCGATTGGGTTAGGTAGGGGTTATTTAAAGAAGTGAATTACTTGGAGGAGTGTGTAAAGGAGGTGTCAAATCTTAGGGAAGTGTATAGGAGAGGTTTGTGTTAGTTTTAAGTGGTGGTATATGGGAAAATAATATTGCAAAGTACCAGTGGTCTACTCAGCACTTAATGGTCTACTCACCACTTTACTAGTGCACCTTTTAAGGCATGCACTCAGAGATATTGAGATTTGATGGGTTCCTACAAGAGAGAAAGCATCAATAATTGATAAAGTTTGAAAATATTATGCATATATAGATCTTACAACACAAAAAATATTTTGATTATGTAATCATAAAAAATAAATAATACTTAGTTTATGCAATGATGTATAAATATATTTGAGACATATAGATGTGTAAATAATTTTTTTTATGTTTAATAACCTATCATCAAATTTGAAAATATTTTTTAGGTTGTCTAGACACATGTGTTGACCTATAGACACTTGTGTTGAAACTACTATCTTAATATTTATTATCACATAGGATTGCACCTATCTTTATTTTTTACCTTGTTTTTCAAGTGCCTAATGAAACAATGGAAAAACATTCAAAGCCATGGGAACTTGGAAATTTGAGGTTAATCTCTAGAGAAGGTTGGCTTCCTTTCACTAAAATCTGATGCAAACTGATAAAATATTAGCCTTTTAGGAATCTTGATCTTTAGTGCTCTCATATCCTAAACTAGGGCTTTGATAGGAAAAGGGTTTTAAATAAATTAAAATTATAGTAAAACTAGAAATATGATGATTGAACCAAATTTATATAGTGGATGTAGATGCTGCTTGGAAAGCAAAATAGGGTAGAAAATAGATTGAGTTAATTTTAAGCACAGACTTATGCAAATTTGGAAATCAAAGGTAATATTTTAGCTATTCATCAACAAAGGGAAAAAAATATTTATTTCAAATGATATTATCAAGAGGGTAAAGTACCACAGATGAATTCTCTTGAGACTAAAATAAAAGACAACTTCCACAAAGAATCAGATAACTTGCACAACATAGAGATTCCAAAGATAAGACAAAACTTCAAATTTATTTCTCTTTAAAGGCTACAGCTTGTAGAAAATACATTAAAAATTCATGAAATATCACTAAAAAAATATATATACCATTGGGCCATGGGGTTTGCCCATATTTATATAAAATGTATCTTAGAAGACATGTAGTTGTCAAAACTTTAATACCCAGTAAAGGAAATCATGCAAACTGGAATGATTCAAGCAAAAGGGGTTTGAGTTCCTCTATTTTTGGTGCTTTGGAATCATGTAATTATGTGTGCTATGTGCATGAGTGGTGCATAAATATGGGGGTGATCTTAGCATAGCTGGATATCTTCATGCAAGGCTTCTTGGATGATGATTGAAAATAACTCTCCATGGAAGAAGTGTCACCCAAAAGAACTTTATCTTTTTCCAATTTAAAGATAAGATTGAAAATAAATTTTCAAACCTTTTTTCATGTAAACCCTAGCGTGCAAAACTAAAGTGAGACTTTTTAAACATCTAAGACTTTATCACTTCTACCAAAAAAGGAGCATGTAATTTGTTTTTATGACTTTGTACCTTTTTCATTTCACATTAATTAAAATACAAAGTGTAATTTTCAACTTGATTTTTGTAACTTCCACATTTAAAAGATATAAAGTGAAAATATATGTCTTCTCTTTCTCAAAAAGAGTTATAAAAAATACATAGTTTCACTTTGTAATTACAAATTATAATGTCTTTAAAATGAAAATACACATGATATAAAATATCCAAAAAAGAGGAAAAATTAATCAATCTTCAAAATAGATTCAGCTTTCTTGTCATTTATTGCTCATAGCTTATGAGAGTATATATCAAAGGCCTTGAATATTTCTTGTATCTACTCTTCATCTAGCCTATAAGAATAAATGTCAAAAGCTATGTAGTCTACCTATACATCAAATAAATCTCTTTGGAAAGTCCTTATACCTTTCATTTTAGTTCTCATTTGATCAATTTCCTTCTCATATTTGATAAACCTATGAATTGAACTTAAGGTAAGGAGTATGGATTTTATTGATTATTTCTCAGCTATTTCCTAAAAATGTTCCTAGACCTATTCTACATGTAAGATATTTCCAACATCATCCATTGGTTGGCATGAAATTAAGTTCATCATGCCATCAATCTCATAGAGCACATCAATAGCTTTATCATGAGCCTCCCTTGAGAACCTCTCCCTCTTAAGCTCTGGATTAAACATGGTGATGATGTTGTAGATGAAAGCATCATTAACTCTTCTGAATTGTTGTTTACTAGACTAAAGGGTGAGGTCAGGGTAGTAGTTGTACACTCTTGTTATTTAATTAGGGATAGTATTAAGACCTAGGAATAATCTCCCATTAGCCAAAATATAAACAATGTATGAGGTCATGTAAAATATGTTTGAGGTTTGAATTCCAACAACTATTGATGGAGAAGTCACTACTTAATTGTGCCCAATGTATATATTACTTATTCTCTTAGATGGTCTAGATATACTGGTACATCCACTATTCATAGCACTAGGCATCAGGACTACCAATGACTCTATGCAATAATGTTATAACATCTCCCACCTCTTATATAAAATTAGACATATACATTGTCTTAAGCAATCCGATGGAGGAGTGCTTAAGGGTCTTGAGCCATTGCTTGTTGATAATATTTTGACATCCATCTTTATTTTCCTCATATAACTGTGCAAATAATTAGGGATTTATATCTAGATAAATTTTGAACTCAGGAATTGAAAACACCATGTTGATGTAGTCAGAGTCAATATCTAGAATATTTTCTCCCTTATCATAATACACTTGCCTCTTTTCAGGGTCATAGTGTTGGGCCATTGTCAAGATAATTTTAGGAATTTGAATAGTTAGGGGAAAATTTGTAGCTTATTTAATTCCAAATTCATAAATACTCTGTATCCAGTCATTTTTGAACTCTTTTCTGGCCCAAAAGTCTCCTAGGTAAATATGACCTAAATATGTATCACTGATTTTTGTGAGGTTGGATTCTAGACAATAAGCTACTTTAGGACCCTTAGATTTGAACTTCATCTCTATAGAAGGTATAGAGATTATAGAAAATCCCTTGAGTAACCAACTATGGAAGTTGGTAGAAACCATAGGTGTATAAAGCACTTATTCCTTCTGATATAACTTGAAGGTGTTCTGAGCGCATCTAATGTCTATGATGCTTATGACTTAAGAAAATTTGATGGAGGTGGGATGTGCTTGAGGTAGGTCAAGTCTCCATGGTGCTAAAAAGATGTTGGGTTCCTAGAAGAAATGGAAGGTGCTTGAGGCATGTCCACTCTTCATGGTGTATTAGGAGTCTATGAAGGTAAAAGGTGCTTAGAACATGTCCATTGTCTATAGGGACACTAGGAGGGAAAGAATCTTGGAGGGAATATTCACATTTTTAAATGGAAAGATATGCTTTGGTAATGAAAATGCCTTAATTTCAAATGTGAAATCCTTGGATAAAAAATAGAGGAATCTTTGGGAATATTTTTTAGATATTTACCTTGAAACCCTAGTGTGCCCTAGTTGTATTGTCTAGTCTCTAAATAACTAAGTGCTACACCAGACACAAAACTCACTCAAAAATGACCCACCAACTGCTAAAAACTAAGACTTATGAAAGAAACCCTAAGACTAGAAAGGAAACCCTGTAAGAAATGGAAAAACTTTCAAAGATGGAGATATAAAGGAATAAAACACAAGAGGAACACTGCTTGGTGGATGTAGGTGATGTGGCTTAGCATAACTGGCATGGCTTAGTGTAGATGACATGGCTTGAGGTCAAAATGATGAGGACAGTAGACTAGAGATCCAAAACATACTTAGCAAGATAATGAAATGATAATAATTTGCAAATAGACCTAGCTTTATATAGGAAAAATCTACATTAAATGTGAGTAATGGTTATTGGTGGTGGAGGTTAGCACTGATTGAAGTAGGTCCACTCTCCATGAATAGAAATGGATCAACAAAAAGTGGGGTTCATCATGCACTTTACATGTTTTGAAAATGTGTAATGTGCACTTCAATCTCTACTTCCCCAAAAAAGGTTCGATGGGCTTGGTGGAGGTTGGACCTATTTAGAGCAAGTCCACTCTTTGTGATTATGTTAATGACTTGGTGGGGAGCGGAGCTCATTATGCACTTAACACATTGTGAAAATGTGAAATGTTACTCTAGGCCCCACCTCCCATAATAAAAGGCAAAAGTGAAATGGTAGAAGTTGGACCTAATTAGAGTAGGTCCACTTTCCATGGGTGAGTTACTTGATTGGTAGGATCCAAAGCTCATCATGTACTTTGTATGTTATGAAAACATGTAATGTGCATAACGAGTTCCAAATTATACCAGATGGGTGTGTGTTGATATTCAAGGCCTATCATGCATTTTTCATGTTCAATAATGTGCAAAGTGCATGGTGAGTTTTGTATTCTACAAATTTTGTAGTTCGGTGCCTTGTTGGACCCAAAACCCATGAAGTAATTTGTAGTGGTGAAAATTTCATCTAGAGTCCCAAATTCCATGTAGTAAAGTAAAAATGGATTTTGAAGGGTAAGTTTTTTCCTTAAAAAACAAATGGGGTCTCCCTTAGGGTTATGCATGTAATGATATTTTTGGGACAAAAAATCTCAACATTTTTGGTGACCTCTACAAGATGATTGCTTGCTAATCATTTGAATCCAATAGCCTTTCAAGACATTGGGCATGGATTCAACCTTACTCTAAAAAAAATATAACCTAAGAAATAAATAATTTGGGTTTTCTAAGACATGGAATAAAAAAGACAACACAATAAGAAAATAAACCAAATAACAACTCCTAAAGACTAAGACACATACAAAAGCACTTATTGAAAATGCAAGCTAACCTTATTATTTATAAAACTTTGTAGGAATTTTGGAATAATTCCCTACCTCAAAATCAAGTTTTGAGGTATATCTCATTAACTAGGATTGTTAGTTATTCACCATCAATCTTGGTGGCTAGAATGTGCCCTTTACACTGAGTGATGACATATAGACTGCTCCATATTGCATCTAATTTGGTTAGCTTACCTAGTTTTTCTTTATCTACATCCCACTTCAAGATCATATCTCCCTCATTTAAGCTTCTTGAATTTGCCTTTTTATCAAAATTCTTCTTGACTTGTGCTTGATTTGCTTCTAAGATTTTCATCGATTGACATCTAATTTCCTCGAGTTTCATGAGCTCAACTACTCTTACCATCATCTCATCATTGTCAATTAATTCTAACTAGTGATTGAGCTCTAGGTATGGTAGCTTGATTGATAGTGACACTTGGGATTCCATTCCATACATAAAAACAAAAGGATAATTATTGATGGCTCTCTTTGGTGTAATTCTATCATCCCATAGTGTTGATCTCAAATTTGTATGCCACATATTTTGGTTATCTTCCATAGTTAGTTTAATGATTCTAATTAAATTTTTTTTGGTTGAATCAGTTAGGCCATTACCTTGAGGGTAATAATTTGAATACATGATTAGGTACACATTATGCTTTATGTCCCATTCACTGACTTGAGTGCCCATAAAATCCTTAGCATTATCATATATGATGGTATGAGGAACACCAAACCTTGAAACTATGTTGTCCATAAAATCCAAAATGGATGCCTTGATGGCATCTTTCAGAGTGATTGCTTCAGTCCATCATGTGAAATAGTCCATTGCTATGAGAACCCACTTGTGACCCATACTTGATGGTAGATTGATCATGCCAATGAAGTCCAATCCCTATTGGGCGAATGATTGATCTGCTTGAATTGGTTTGAGAGGAATGTAGCTAGCCTTTACTTACCAATGAAGTAATCACACTTTTTACAATTTTTTACCCACTGATGGCTATATATAAATAATTTAGGATAGTATTATCATCCTTTCATTACCTTGATGATCATAGTCCTTGCTAAAAAATGTCCTCCTAATGGTCCATCATGAAATTGTTCAATCAATTTGGGGACTTGCTTATGCTCAATACATCTTAACAAGACTCCATTCATATCCTTCTAAAATAAAATTCCATCAACAAGGACATAAGGGATTTATTGGAGTCAAAAATACCTTTTCTTTGACTGCTAAAAGTCATAGGGGTATTCACCAGTCTGTAGGAAATGGGTCATGTCTTGAATCTAGCTATTAAAAGAGTGTAGATTATCTAGTTGAGGTATATTTTGAGTGTACTCTACGTCAGAAACTAGTTCAATAGTTTTGATGTCGATAGCTAGTTTCTCACATAGTATTTTCCCTCTTACCAACTTTATGATCATGGTATCTATGTCATACTCCATGACCTTAGTGATCTATCTTGCTCATTTTTCATTTATTCCCCTACTCATTATAAATTCTTTGACACTCTGGTGGCTAACCATTAGATGTACCTGATTGTTGGAGAGCATATGCCTAAATTTATTGAGTTATTTGATTAGCGAATACACTTATTTTTCCACAAATCTATAATTCTCTTCATAACCTTTCAAATATTGGCTAAAGAAAGATATTAGCTGATCCAAACCTTCCTAATTATGTTGAGTCAGAATTGTTGAGATACTCCCCTCCCCTCCAAATGCATAGAGGATAAAACCCCTCTCATAGTTTGGGTTAACCAAGGTGGGGACTTGGGAGATAGCTTGTTTTATAGCCTCAAATCTTTCTTTCCCCTCCTACATCTATTTGAAAAGATTTCCTTTTTTTAACATTGTAGTAGGGGTTTGGCCAAGGAGGCAAAATTTGGTACAAATCTCCTCATGAAGTTAATCTTCTTAGAAAGATTTGTAACCCTTTTTTATGACTTGATAATGCCAATGCACATATGAATCTAACTCATTCAAGGTCTATTACAAGACCTTATTTGAACACTATATATCCTAGTAACTTGCCTTCATGTACTGCAAACATGCACTTCTTTAGATTAAGAGAAATGCCAATTTCTCTACATCTTTTGAAAATATTTCTCAAGTGATCAAGATGCACACTAGCATGCTTTGAATAAATTGTGATATCATCTAGATATACTAAGATTATATCATTTATCAAACCTTTAAATGCCATATCCATGGCTCTCTAAAAAGTTATTCCTATGTTTATGAGATTGAATGGCATTTTCCTGTATATGTATGTGCCCCATTTGGTGGTGAAGGTAATCTTGAATTGGTCTGATTCTTGTACCAATATTTTATTATAACCTGAATAACCATCTAAAAGAGAAAATATCTTGGATCCTGATACTGTCTACAAAATTTATTCCATTGGGGGAAGAGGATAGTGATCTTTCAATGATGCTTTGATCTGGTTTCAAAAATCCATACATATATGGATTTCAACATTATTATTTCTAATAGGGACTAGATTCATTACCCAAGATGTGTGTTTGATCAAAAATATTGTATTAGCCTCTATTAACTTAGAAAGCTAATTTTTCATCAAGGGTTCAATCTTTGAATTAATAGACCTCTATTTCTACCGAACAAGTTTTATATTTGGATCTATTTTGATAGTATGTTGGGCTAAAATTGGGTTGAATCCTATTAAATCATGATAAATCTAGGAAAAATTATCATCAAAATCTTGACATAATTGAATGAAATCATGATTCTCTAAAATATTGCATACCTTGCCTATCTTGAGTGACTTACCTTCTGAGATATTGATGGGTTCACAATCTTCTTCATTGATGATAATATTCTTCTTCTCACTTTTTAGTTGGTCATCCAATTTAAATATAATTTCTAATGTTACAAAACCCATGGGTAACTTATTGATTTTCATTTATATAATCTCATCACCATATTGGTCTTGAAACTTGGTTGATTTCTTTCTAAAAACTCAACCTCTTCTCTTAAAAAATTTATGATCTGCTTGTCACTATCAAAGACCTACCAATTAATTATGTTATCAGGGATAGAAGGCCTTATAATCAACCTTGCATGCTATTTATTTTACCTTGTTATTTCAACTGGTAAATTATACTAAGATGTAATTGAGGCCATGTGGTCAGCATCTTTATTTTGTGCCCTTGGTACTGCTTGAATATTCAAGGTAGTGAAATATTCTAGTAGGTCTTAAACCCTATGTTTGTAAGACCTTATAAAACTATTTTTTGTCACACTTTTTTTATCTAACCTAGTGAACAATGAGTTCAATATCCCTAAATACTTATAAGAGCTTGATTCCTTTATCCTTGGCCAATTGAAGGCCTTCAATTAATGCTTCATATGTAACTACATTGTTGGTATAGTTGAATTAATGTTTAAATGAATAAAAGTAACTTTACATATATAGAAATATCAATATAACTCCTATACCTACACCATTTCTACTTCTCAAACCATCAAAATATAACTACCACATCCCTTGTAGATCCTCAACTAGTTTGACTAAATTTAGGATGATTGCATCTTGCTTATGAATAAAACACATCCCCAACCTTATCTTTTTATATATAGTCATAAGGATAAAATTGTAGGTGTGATCCCCACTCATCCAAGTGGGTGTCTAAGATTTATTCCATAAGCATTACATTCTCTTGATCTACCCCTTCCTCCTATTGATCTTGTAAGGTATAGTTCATCTCTACAAGAGGAGTTGGATTATATGGTTTGATATGGTGCTTCATGAGTGGCTCAATTTTTATTGTTATTCTAGTTCCATATCTTGTTCTAAGTAGCATATGAGACCAATCAAAAGATAGATATCCTCCCATTTTTGTAATGAAATCTCTTGATAGACAAATGGCAAATTATGGTGGGAGGTCTATGATGGAAATGTCTTGAGTAATCAAAAGACTAGGGAAAGCATGAATACTGAGGTCTAGTCCTTTTATAATTCCTACTATTTTAATAATAATCCCATCTAGTTGCACTAATTTATTATTATGCATGTATTTTATCCCAAGAGCATCATCTATTTTCTTAGGCATCACTAAACTACTAACCCCTAAATCCACCATGAAACTATGTACCAAGTGCTTTCCTATTATAAGCAAAAGGTAAAAGGGAGGAGGCTTACCATTTTTGACTATTTTATTATCATTTTGAGGCTAACATAAATGTATTACAGGTGTATGCCCCCTAGCTAAAGCCTTCTCTAATATCTGGAAGTTCTTCAAGGCCTCTTATAGTAAGTCCCTTTGTATTAGTATAGATAGGGCTTCCCACATAGTGACATTCAAATTAGTTTTCTTCATTTGATCCATAATGCTAAAAGGGATATTACCAACCTTTGTCAATAATTTTGTAGGGACTACATCTGTATTTACAAGATATGGAGTGGAAACCTTCACTTTGAATTGATTGGTAGGTATGAAGGGTGGCCTTTGTATTATATTAATCTTTGTCAATTATGTTGTTGCTTTAGGAATTAAATCTTGGTCCACTCTGAGGAATTGATCAGCTTTTATTTCTCTTTTCTTGGAATGTGTATTAGCTACTACAAGGCCTCCACTATTAATAAATGCTTCATCTTGGTCTATTCCATGGAAATCATCTTCTTACCAATTTAGAAGAGTTGCTTCACTTTGAGAAAGTTCTTGTGTTTTTGCTTGTTGTGAAGTAGATCCTTCCTATTGCTCTTGCTAAGAACACCCTATACCATTAGGGCTTCACTAAGAACACCATTAGGACAAGTATTTTGATTATGGGGTTGATTTCATGGATATCATCACTCATATTCTTGAGCCAAATTATTTTGAATAGGGACAATAACATTGGAATCTCCAGATGCTAGTAATAGATGAATGTTTAGAGGTCTTGATTATACATTATATCCTTATTGTTGGTTGTTGTCTTGATATGGTTACCTATCCCCTTGGTAGGATTACATATTCCCTTAATACGTAGGGTTAGAAGGCTGAAAAAGTTTATAGTTTTGGGCTTATTGCCTTTTCATCACCACTAACTCAATTCTAAAACTCTTGAGTAATGATTTGACCTCATGCAATTCATCCATAGGTGTGGGATTTAAAGTAGGTGTCTTACTTATAGTGTGGATTATAGTAAGTGTAGATGGGAGAATAAGGGTTATTTATATCAATAGAAGCATTGGGGTCCATGGTGCAATTTTATTGACTTGAATCAAATAATTATCAATGCTTATTACAATATCATAAGCTACAGGAAGTGTGATACCACCCATTGACTAAACCATCATAACTATATCACTATTAAGATATTTTAGGTAATATAAGAAGGTATTATTTGTAGTGGGTTTAACCAAGATTGGAATTCTTTTTCAAGTATTCTAGAAGTGGTAATTGAATTCAATCTTTTGTTCATTAGGAGCTCATTGAATAGCAGTTAATTATTTGACCACGAAAAGGTGATCACACTTGTCCTCAAAGTGGGAGCACATTGTAGTGCCTAACTCATCCCAAACTTAGGTTGAGGTGGGAGGGAGACCTTTATACCATTGTAAAGCTTTCCCCTTAAATGAGGAGACTAGGAGTCTAATTGTAACATTTTTTTTACCACATTATGGAT
Source organism: Torreya grandis (assembly GCA_037957365.1). NCBI lineage: Eukaryota > Viridiplantae > Streptophyta > Pinopsida > Cupressales > Taxaceae > Torreya > Torreya grandis. Next base: position 426,698 of record JARHVA010008094.1, read on the forward strand.
TGAGTAGAGGTTAGCAATGTCTTGTATATGTTCTAAAGTAGTGGTAGAAGTTTCACCAGTAAAATATGGTAGAATTTTTAAGGCAAAGACTGGTATATCATTATGTTGGGCCAAAATGAGTGGACTACCTATATTAAAAGCTATGAAATTCTAATTTTTATCTATTATAGGGGATATAGAGTTGATCAAAGTGACCAAAGGGGTCGGGAATAAAACTATAGGATATACCTTAGGTTGAGGGGTGATTGATTTTGTTCTCTTTTTTGATGGAAATGACAATTCTAAAAAATAAATCCTCTTACCTTTGGTAGATGATCTTGTTTATTTGCTTGGCATAGGTCACCTTGAGCTCGTGAGTCTATAAGCTAGTGGAGTAGCCAAGTTCCTTTGTTATTTGCATGAAATTCATACAACAGTTGATGAGAATAGCATTGATCTCTATGTAATTTTTGAGTCCCAGTAGGCATGCCAAAAACTATTATCACATAGGATTGCACCTATCTTAATTATATAGCTTGCTGTGCAAGTGCCTAATGAAATAATGGAAAAACCTTCAAATCTATCAAACCTTGGTAATTTGAGGTTAATCTCTAGAGAAGGCTAGCTTACTTTCATTAAAATTTGATGCAAACTGATAAAAATATTAGCCTTTTAGGAATCTTTCTCTTTAGTGCTCTTGTATCCTAAACTAGGGCTTTGATAGGAAAAGGATTTTAAATGAATTAAAATTATAGTAAAATTGGAAATATGGTGATTGCACCAAATTTATATAGTGGATCTAAATGCTTGCTTGGAAATCACAATAAGACAAAAAATAGATTGAGTTTATTTTAAGCACAGACTTATACAAATTTGGAAATTAGAGGTAATATTCTAGCTATTCTTCAACAAAGTGAAAAATATATTTGTTTCAAATAATACTATCAAGAAAGTAAAATACCATAGATGAATTCTCTTGAGACTAAAATAAAATATAAAACTTCCACAAAGAATTAGATAGCTTTCATAACATAAAGATTCCAAACACAAGAAAGGAAAAACTTCAAATTTATTTCTCTCTAAAAGATACATCTTGTAGAAAATACATTCAAAATGTAGAAAAATATCACTAACATAAAAAAGATATAATTGGGCCATGAGGTTTGCCCGTATTTATACAAAATATGTCTTATAAGACATGTAGTTGTCAAAACTTTAACACCCAGCAAAAGAAATCATGCAAACTAGAATGCTTCATATAAAAGGGGGGTGAGTTTCTCTATTTTTGGTGCTTTGGACTCATGGGAGTGCTTGTGTTGTGTGCATGAGTGGGGCATAAATATGGAGGTAATCTTGGTGTAGTTTGAGATATTCATGTAAGGCTCCTTACATGATGACTAAAAATAACTCTCCAATCAAGAAGTAGTGCCCAAAAGGACTTTGTATTTTTCCAAATAAAAGATAAAATTGAAAATAAATTTTCAAACCTCTTTTCTTGCAAACCCTAGCATGAAAAACTAAAGTGAGAATTTGTTAACATCTAAGCCTTTCTCACTTCTACCAAAAAGGGAGCATGCAATTTGTTTTTATGACTTTGAAACTTTTTCATTTCACATTAATTAAAATATAAAGTGCAACTTACAACTTGCTTTTTACAACTTCCACATTTAAAAGATATAAAGTGAAATTATATGTCTTCTCTTTCTCAAAATGAGTTATAAAAAATATGCAGTTACACTTTATAATAAAAAATTATAAGTTATAATGTCTTAAAAATGAAAATACACATGATATTAAATATCCAAAAAAGAGGAAAAATTAATTAGTCTTCAGAGTAGCTTCAAATTTCTTGTCATTTTTTGCTCATAGCTTCTCTGAATATGTATCAAAGGCCATGAATATTTCTTGTATTTTCTCTTCATCTCCCCCATAAGAATAAATTTTAGAAGCTACACAATCTACTTGTACATCAAATAACTCTCTTCATAAAGTCCTTATAACCTGTATCAATTCTCATTTGATCAATTACCTTCTCATATTTGATAAACCTATGAATTGAACTTAAGGCAAAGACTATGTCTTTTGTTGATTCATTCTCAACTATTACCTCAAAATGTTCTTGGACCTATTTTTCTTGTAAAATATTTCCAACATCATCCATTGGTTAGCATGACATTAAGTTCATCATGCCATTAATCTCATATAGCACATCAATAGCTTTATCATGATCCTCCCTTGAGAACCTCTCCCTCTTAAACTCTATATTGAACATGGTGATGATGGTATAGATGAAATCATCATTAACTCTTCTAAATTATTGTTTACTAGCCTGAATGGTGAGGTCAAGGTAGTAGTTGTACACTCTTGTTATTTCATCAAGGACAGCATTGAGACCTAGGAATAATCTCCCCTTAGCCAAAATATAAACAATGTATGAGGTCATGTAAAATTTGTTTGAGGTTTAAACCTCCAACAAATACTAATGAAGAGAACCATTGATTAGTTATGCCCAATGTATATATTGCTTATTCTCTTAGATGGTCTAGATATACTGGTACATCCATTGTTTGTATCACTAGGCATTAGGACTACCAGTGACTCTATTGAACAATGTTATAACACCTCCCACCTCCTCTATAAAATTAGACCTATACATTGTCTTAGGCAATATGGTGGAGGAGTGCTTAGGATTCTTGAGCCATTATTTATTAATCATATTTTGGCATCCATATTTATTCTCCTCATAGATTTGTGTAGATATTTGGGAAGTTATATCTAGATAACTTTCAAACTCAGGAATGAAAAACACCATGTTGATGTAGTCAGAGTCAAGATCCAGAATAATTTTTCCCTTGTCATTATACACCTACCTCATATTGGGGTCATAATATTGGGCCATTATTAGGATCAATTCAAGACTTTGAATACTTAGGCAAAAATTTATAGCTTGTAGAAGTCTAGAGTAGTAAATACTTTGTATCCAGTCATTTTTGAATTCTACCCCTATTATGGCCCATAAGTTTCCTAGGTCAATATGACCTAAATCTATATCATTTATTTGTATGAGGTTAGATTACAAATAATAATATAGTTTAGGACCCTTAGATTTTAACTTCATCTCTTTAGAAGGCATGGATATTATATAAAAATCCTTTGAGTAACCAACTATGAAAGTTTGCAGAAACTATAGGTGTATGAAGCAATTGTTCTTTTTGGCAGAACTTGGAGGTGTTTAGAACACATCCAATGTCTATGGTGCTTATGAATTAATAATCTCTGGTAGAGGTGGGACATGCTTGAGGTAGGTCCACTCTCCACAGTGATGAAAAGATATTTGGTTCCCAGTGGAAGTGGAAGTTATTTAAGGAATGTCTACTCTCTATGATGCACTGGGAGTCTGCAAAGGTCAAGGCTTCTTGGAACATGTCTAATGTCTATAGGGATGCTAGGAGGGAAAGAATCTTGGAGGGAATATTTGCATTTTTAAATAGAAGGATATGTTCTAGGAATGAAAAGGGATTGATTTGGAATGCAAATTCTTTGGATAAAAAATGGAGGAAGCTATGGGAAGATTTTTTGGATACTTAGCTTGAAACCGTAGTATGTCCTAAATGTACTATCTAGTCCCTAAAGAACTAAATGCTACACCAAACATAAAACTCACTTTAAAATGACTCTCCAACTACTAAAAAATTATACTTATGAAATAAACCCTAAGACTAGAAAGGAAACTCCATAAGAAATGGGAAAAACTTCAAAGATGGAGATATAAAAGAATAAAACACAAGAGGAATATCGATTGGTGGATGTAGGTAATGTGGCTTAGCATAGTTGATGTGGCTTAGTGTAATTGATGTGGCTCGAGGTTGAAATGTGAAGATAGCATATTGGAGATATAAAACATACTTATCAAGATAATCAAATTATAATATTTTGCAAATAGGCCTAGCTTTATATGGGAAAAACCTATATTAGATGTGAGTAATGGTGGTTAGTGGCAAAGGTTGGACATGTTTGAGTAGGTCCACTCTTTATAACTATAAATAGCTTGATAAAATATGGGGTTCATCATGTACTTTTCACATTGTGAAAATTTTCAATGTGCACTTAAATCTCTCCTTCCTACAAAAATTTTAGATGGGTTTGGTGGAGGTTGGACCTACTTGGATCAGAGCCACTATCTATAGTCAGGGTAATGACTTGGTGGGGAACAAAGCTCAGCATTTACTTTGTACATTGTGAAAATATGCAATGTGCACTCTAGGCCCTACCTCTTATAAAAAAAAGTCAAAAGTGAAACAATAGAAGTTGGACCTATTTAGATTAGGTCCACTTTCCATGGGTGGGTTACTTAGTCGATGGGATCTTAAGCCCATCACGCACTTTACACATTATGAAAATGTGCAATGTGCATACCAAGTTTTGGATTCTATTAGATGGGTGCATGGAAGGATTCAGGGCCCACCATGCATTTTTCACGTTTAAGAATGTGAAAAATGCATGGTGAGTTCTAGATTTAATAAATTTTGGGGTTTGGTGCCTCACAGGACCAAAAACCCATGACATAATTTGTAGTGGTGCAAATTGCATTTAGAGTCCCAAATTCCATGAGGTAAAGTCAAAATGTATTTTGGAGGGTTAAGAGTTTTCCCTAAAAAACAAAGGGGGTCTCCCTTAGGGTTCTGGATGTAATGAGAGTTTTGAGACAAAAAATCTCAACAATATCTATAGAACTATCTTTTACAAAATGTTCATTGTATCAAGATACAACCAATTGTGTGTTTCTAGGTTTTTTATTGCCTTTTGTATGATGTATTTGGATCTTGCATGTAAGATATATATTATTGTTTATATCTCAAACCTTATTCATCAATCTTAGGATAGATTACCTTTTTAAAAAATAGGTTAGTGGGCTCATAGTGATGAGCTAACCTCAAAGACCCATCTATTAAAGGAGTATTGCCTATATATCCAATACTCCAAGGAGGGCCTCATATTTATGTAGTTCTCCCTTATGTGTGTAAATGTGTGTGCACAAGGGTGTAATATAATATATGAAGATGCAAGTAGTGATCTAACTTATAATGTGACAAACATGGTTCATGGGTTGTCCTTTGGGTGATTTAGACATGGAGTATGCCTTATCATATGATTGATATGCAAATAGGAATGAATAATGCAAAATATCTTAGTTGTGCACTTTGAAATTTAATAATATGTCTAAGCTTGAGAGGTGATGACTTGATATTTTCTAGATGGATAATGAGTATGATTTTACTTGTATTTATATTATCTCTTTTAAAATAATCCTCATGTAATGGTTAATTAAATTCTTATTCCAGCCTATACACATCAAAATATTTTTAAATTCAAGTGTTTATAGGGTAAGGAAACTTGAATTGGAGCAATAATAGTAGCATCGATGCTACTATCCTACCAGGAACATAGTTTTTCAAGATGGAGGAAAGTTGTTGAGGTTCTATAACTAAAATTGAACGATATTTATCATATTTTAAGTAATATGTGGTTTCAAGTGATCTAGCTAATTAGATTAATCAGGGTTGGACTAATAAATATTGTTAGGGTGTGGAGCTAAAAGCTTCAACTGTTTGCACACACATGAAGAAAGGATGCTGAAGAACCAGAGCCACCGGCGTCGGCAGTATGACCGACGTCGGTCAGATGCAGTGGAGAAGGAGACCGGCGATGGTAGAGAGTCGGCCGACGTCGACAGCACCACATTGTTAGGGTGTGCAGCTAAAAGCTTCACCTTGTTGCAAACAGAAGAAGGAGGAGGTTTCTAAAAGTAAGCAGTCTCCGGCATCGGCAGGCCACACTGACGTCGGTCAGGGGACGTAGAAGGGAAACCGACATCGGCAGAAGATCGGCCAGCGTCGATCACCTCCAGGAGGGCAGGGACCGACGTCGGTCACCTGTAGCGGTTAGAACTGCTGTTGACGAACAGTCAGTTAAGTGAACGCAGATTTTGCATGTGAAGACCAGTTCGAGTCTTTGAGCCGCCCGTCTAATTTTAGTGTATGCATGAGATCTATATGAGAGACTCATGGGCTGTATTGTTAAGTGGAGAATTTGGAGAAGAGCTATGTGAAGCTTGGAGAGTTCTTCCCATGGTGGAATCAAGTAGGATTCCCCATGTGTGTTTAAGTAAGATCAGGTTTGATTTGCAGGGGTGTATGGATGCGAGGTTCAAAAAGGAGATCAGCGCGGGGACGCTAGATCCAAGGTGACAGCAATACATCAGCAGGATCATGGAGAGATCTACTTGGAGTACAATTGTGTACTTGATTATACAGATGTGCAATGAGGTGAACAACAGCTTGTGTTAGCTGTGTGTTGTGACCTATGAGAGAAGATTACTCTGGAGGGAAGTTTACTGTAAGCCCACAGGATGTGGAAGAAAGAGTGCCACCTCTTTATTGTAGATTCCTTTGTAAAGAGTTGAATATAATTGTATATTGCCTCTCATGTTCTGTGTGTTTTCTCATTGGTAATTATTTGTTTTTCTGGATTCCGCATGTTTAGTTGCTTATACATTGGTAATCATGTGTGCTCTTAAATCTGACAAGTTGTGTCAGGGCTTTGGGGGGTTTCGGTCCTGTCAATTGGTATCAGAGTGAGGTTGGACGTTCTCAGAGCGAGCTTGACTAACAGATGGGCCAGATCTGTTAAGTGTTTGTTGATTACAGGTTACTCACAGGGGTTGCTGTTTGAGTGGGAGTATAGCAAGGCAGAAGAATGGAGAAAATTCAAGCACAGGGTTAGCACCACAAGGAGTGTGGTGGGTTGTCTTCAAGTGGGATCTTGAAGAGGAATACAAGCCAGGATACAGATTAGATAGAGTACTGGTATGGGTACAGGTGTAGCTCTTTATCTCCAAGTGGGAGATTGTTAGGGTGTGGAGCTAAAAGCTTCACCTTGTTGCAAACAGAAGAAGGAGGAGGTTTCTAAAAGTAAGCAGTCTCCGACGTCGGCAGGCCACACCGACGTCGGTCAGGGGACGCAGAAGGGAAACTGACATCGGCAGAAGATCGGTCGGCGTTGGTCACCTCCAGGAGGGCAGGGACCGACGTCGGTCACCTGTAGCGGTCAGAACTGCTGTTGACGAACAGTCAGTTAAGTGAACGCGGATTTTGGATGTGAAGACCAGTTCGAGTCTTTGAGCCACCCGTCTAATTTTAGTGTATGCATGAGATCTATATGAGAGACTCATGGGCTGTATTGTTAAGTGGAGAATTTGGAGAAGAGCTATGTGAAGCTTGGAGAGTTCTTCCCATGGTGGAATCAAGTAGGATTCCCCATGTGTGTTTAAGTAAGATCAGGTTTGATTTGCAGGGGTGTATGGATGCGAGGTTCAGAAAGGAGATCAGCGCGGGGACGCTAGATCCAAGGTGACAGCAATACATCAGCAGGATCATGGAGAGATCTACTTGGAGTACGATTGTGTACTCGATTGTACAGATGTGCAATGAGGTGAACAATAGCTTGTGTTAGCTGTGTGTTGTGACCTATGAGAGAAGATTACTCTGGAGAGAAGTTTACTGTAAGCCCACAGGATGTGGAAGAAAGAGTGCCACCTCTTTGTTGTAGATTCCTTTGTAAAGAGTTGAATATAATTATATATTACCTCTCATGTTCTGTGTGTTTTCTCATTGGTAATTATTTGTTCTTCTGGATTCCGCATGTTTAGTTGCTTATACATTGGTAATCATGTGTGCTCTTAAATCTGACAAGTTGTGTCAGGGCTTTGGGGGGTTTTGGTCCTGTCAAATATGTAATTAATCCTAGTGAGGTGGTGAGTGAGAACCTTTTATCTGTAAGGAAGGTCAAATAAAATGGTAGAGCCTTGATATATATTTTTCAAGTGTAAAATACTAGTTTAACATATAAATCCAAATTTAAGTATCTACATTTTCCCCTCCCTTTAATATAGTAATGCATAAGGATGAAATTGTTAGGCTAAAATGAAAAAAAAATGTATCATGGTATGTAGAACACACCTTGTCTTTTCTTGAGCCCATTTGAATTTTTCGTATGTGAATAACCTATAACTAAGAGTGTGTTAAAGGTGTAATTAGTGCATATAATCTTAAATTTAATGATTTTGAAAATACTTGAAAGAAAGAGAGAAAGGAAGGAGTACACCTATGTGTCGATGCAACCATATTACCCCTTTGGTAATTTTGTCTTGGTATAGATGCTTCCTAGTTGAAGAATTGGAGATAAATTCACAACTTAACCTTAGATATGTGAAGAGGGAAATTGGAGTGTGATCATTCCCCCAATCAGGTATAAGGATGAAATTATGCCAAGTCTATGGAGAGAATATAATCTTAATTGCATAACTCAAATATAACCATTATCTCATATAACCAATCTATCCAATTTAGCCAATTTATCCAATCTGACCCGATTCAAATGGTAATAACCATATCAACCCAAAATAAGAAAATTAGTGTCAAGTCCATCAAGGGCACATAATCTTGCACAAGTAAAAAGATCCAACTACTATAATAGATAAAAGCTCAAATGGTGCATAAATGTGTATATAATATGAAATTGTATCTGTAATTTGGTGCATGTACACCTTGAATATGTCTCAATATGAAGTATTTTTAAAAATATAACCTCTACTTTAAAACATGTATATACTATGTATCAGAAATCTAAAAATATATGTGCCTAATGCATAGTATTTTGTCCCAAATTTATATTTGAATCATGCAAATTGTGTAAACTAAATCAAATTCTACTCATTATGTCAATTGTATGTACGTGGATTCATGTATTCTATGACATGCCCACACTAATATTCCCCCCATTTTAAGGTGAGTGGATTGTAAATTGATAATCACCTTATCTCAAAAGGATAAGACAACTATGTTTTATATGTGTGAATCATGTAGTGAAAGAAACATATAGTAGTGTCATGTCAAATTAGATATATAAATAAATCTCGAAGTATGCATATATAACAAGCCCTAAGATGCATGATGTGAATCATGGAAATGTCTATAAGATAATAAGCTTATAAAATAATAAAGCACACATACAAGATTACTCAAATATGACATAAGGAGGGGCTCAAGGAGACTACAAATAAGGGTCATGTTCAAAATGCTTCAGACTCAAGTGGAAGACATGTTCAAATGTCCACACACCAAATAAACTAGCAACACTCAGGGCACTATGGTCAAAAAACAAAGTAACATGTTCAAATGTTCCAAAATGAAAAAAAATAAACAAATAATAAGTAAACTCAAGTAATATAATGTAAATAGATGAAGTAATGAGATATAATCAATTATCATAAGCATGTCATACTAGTTCTTGCATACATGTGTTAGTAAAATGTTATGTAAAATAGCATATCAAAATGCATTATGTAAGATAGTAACATAAGTATAGGCATGTGCAAGATATATAATCCTAATAATATAATATAAAATGATCATAAAATAATATAATATGTGTTAATCCTTATCATGTAGAATCAAGATGCCCCCAATGTAGTGTATCATGCTAGAAGAGGAAAGGTCCTACATATTCATGCTTAAGTTATCATGGGTCTAATTTATTATTGTATCACACTCAAGTACCCATGAAACATGTGTATATATAAATGATATGATATTTACTAACATTAAGTAAAGAACATATGCAAAAACTAGAAAACATGTGAAATGCAAAATATTTTTGGTATTTTTGAATTTTTTTTTTTTTTTTTTTTTTTGGAATGTTTTGGAATGAGAGGGCTTGTTGATGATCCCATCTAATGGATGCTTATAAGTTGATTTATACTCTGAAAGTGGTATAATAAACTAATAATATTGCCAAGGATCATGTATATATGACAAATTTACATGTGTAGAATATGTGATACTCTATGTATGTCTCATAAGACTCTATGGTAGTGAAGTAGTAATAAAAGGTGTAGGAGTTCATGGGACCCACTATTTTTAGGTATGTCTCATAGGACTCTGTGGTAGTGAAGTAGTAATAGAAGGTGTAGGAGTTCATGGGACCCACTATTTTTTGCTTTGTAATTTCCTTGGTGTAATAGTGGGTCTTGTTACCCATTTTGAAACATGGCATTCTAATGTAGGTAAATTACTAGGTTATAGAGTTGTGAATGAGGATATCAAAAAAAAATAGATTATTATATTCGATGATTAATTCCCCATAGGAATTTTTCTGTTAATTTGTTATGTTGTTACACTCGAAGTCTATCCCAAGTCATCCATTTGTTTATATTCCTTCCTATTTTCTAGGAAGTTGTTTATGCTTGTAATATGGTTATTTAATAGCCATCTATAATATTTTTTCTTTAGATGAATATATTATTATTTGATCTCTTATATTTGGTTTTAGAGCATCTAAAATCTTAGAACCTCTAAGGATACAAGGAAAAGCGCATTCTCTCATGTCCTTGACCAAACTAGTCATTCAATTTATTAAGTCCTAATACTAAACCCATTGAAATGCACCTTGTTGCACTAAAGGTAACAAGCAATTTGAGTGACATAGTGTTGATCATTGGGAGTAGACTTAGATGTAGGACTTCACAAAGGGTGGTGGCAGTGAAAATATGAGCCTGCTACATAGTTGAGATTATTGAAACCACGAGCATGTTACGTACAACTTAGACCTATGTAGATAAGATTGTTCAAACTATGGCTTACTGAGCTATTAATAAGCTCTTTTGAATGGCATTTGCACAAGATTGAATATTGGCATAGAGCATGGAGAGAGAAGACTATGTGGAGTGTCCTTTCACCTAGTGGAGTGTTATTTCACTATTTTTGAAGTGCCAAGTGCTAAAAAAAAAGTGAACTACTTGTCATCATATGCATTAGAATTGAAAATATTTTCTAAAACCACCTTCCACCCATCAAAAACCACCAATCAGATATATTCTTTGCTACAAAATTCTCTAAAACTATTTATCTTTTATCCAATGGTTTTCACAAAAATGTATGGTTTGTAGATTATTAAGCATTTAAATATAAGTTTTGTCCTTCACACACTTGTATTTATGCATAGTGGAGCTGGTAAGAAATATTTTTAGCAAGGAGTGGGAGTTTCAAATCCCCCAAAAGGATTTTCTATCAGAAAAATAAACTTTAGCATTTCTATTAAATTTGGTAATTCTGCCAACTTTAGCTATAACTAGCCAAATTTAACTAGGAATGTACTAAAAAAATTAAGTTTTTTTAAAAAAATAAAAAAGGGGGAAGGGAAAAGTATTAAAAAAAAAAAAAAAATTGAAAAGATGCCAAAGAGCCCAAATTGAAAAAAACAAGTGAATTTTTATTTTCTTAAAAGCATTGTAATTTTATTTTACAAAATATTGTAATTATTTTACATATTGCATAAAATCATGAGTTTTTTAAACTCAACGTAGTTTTTGGTCATAGTTATGCCTTTGACTCACATTTATGGGTAATGTCATCATGCTTGAGTTACTGCATACACAAACTAACATAGCTACAATAACGACATATGGGCATCATCCCTTTAAATCATCAGGGAGAAATAAGGCATATTCACTAATACCCTTCTCTTCATCTACATGTTCATTTCAATCAAAGGGCATAAATCTTAATTGGTGGTATTTCCAAGTATATATAAAATTTATTCCCGCATATGCAAAAATCCATCTAAGTAGGTTTTATTGATTGAATGAACCCTTTTTAATACTATATAAATACCACATATCAATATCTTTCACATACGTTTACACTTCTTTCACATACTACTGGATATACTGAAAGGGTGAGCTTCTTCCACGTACCAACGAGTATACTATAAGGATGTGTATAAATGAAGGATTGGTATCCCAAACTAAATGTATAATGAAATGGAGACCCTAATACCTGGAGTGATAAGGAACTAATCCATCACCTTTGGTCAAATTCTACATAATGGTTGGGAATGGGCCAAAATTATTTCGATCAGACTCACAGCTTCTTTGTGATAATAATTATGTCACTTGGAAAACTAAAATTAGGACATATTTATAATTTGAATACATTTAGCCTATTATAAATGGCACTCTTACCTAACATGCTACTGACGTTAATCATCAAAATAATTTTGACAAAGCCAATCAGAAGTCAAAGTTGATAATCATGTTTAAAGTATCAGATGAGGTACAACCTCATATCCATGAGGCCACAATAGCAAAAGACACTTGGGATAAGCTCCAGACAGTCTATGAGGCTAAAAATGAAGGAACCATTCTTCATTTGTCGAGTCAACTTCATTCTCTCAAATTGAATTCTAGTGAAAAAGTGGAAGCTTTTCTACACTGTGTTACAACCCTGAGGGTTTCACTCTAAGCATTGGGTGAAATAGTGTCAAATGCATCTCTTATACCTATTGTCTTGAGATCACTACCACCCTCCTATAGGATCTTTGTGACTACTTTGATGTTCACAGAATAGAAACCATCTTTTGACAAGCTGGTAAACATGTTGAAACAAGAAGATTCTATGCATATAGAATAAGAAGAATCAGAATAAAATGTTCTTGCCTCTAATCAATAGAAAGGAAAGAAGAAAATCCAGTCTTTTAAACAAAATCAAGGTCAACAGTATCATTCATAAGGGGATAAATAATATAAATTTTACCTTATATGTGAAAAAATAGTCCATGAGCTAAACAATTTTTTGTATAACTCCTTTTCATAGGGCTCTTCAAGCAACAAGAATCCCAATCACCAACAATCATCTCAACCATATAAAGGACAAGGATAAAAGAAATGGAATTAGAAGAAGAAATCCAATTAGTAAGGCAACATTTTTGAATATGAAGACACCCACTCCAATGAGGACTTCTATATGCTACACAATCTCATAATGAATCAACATCATAAAGTTCTATCTAGTATGTCAATTTAGGTGTAACTTGATATATGACTAGAAGACAATATTGGTTCTACATCATGAATGATATTTCCCTAAAAAATCATGTCTCTTTAGGTGATGATTCATCCTACCAAGTTTAAGGCATTGGTAATATCTCCTTACTACTTGGATGACATGATTTCAAAATCTCAGATGTCCTATATGTCCCAGGACTCACAAAGAATCTTCCATTAGTTAATCAGCTACTTGAACATAACCTCAAGGTTGACTTTGACTGAAAAAGTGGAAAAAATATGTGCTTGATCAAATATAAGTTAAAATGCTTGAGAATTATTAGATGAGCCTCAAAAATTGGCAAAATGTTCCAACTTGACTTTGTTCAGTCAAACAATCAATCACTTATAGCCCAAGATTTAGACTCAACCAATTTGTGGCATCATAGATATGGTCATGTCAGTTTTGGATACCTCAAAGCATTCAGTAATTAGAACATGGTTTATGGACTTCCTTAGTTGAATATAAATATAGATTATATACTATTTATCTAGCATGGAAACAACATCGAACATATTTTGGTTAAAGTTCCTCAAGATCATCTGGTAAGCTTGATCTAGTACATATTGATCTATGTAAACCCAAAAGATCTATTTACTATGGGTTTCATTATTTTATGATCTTTATTGATGACTAATCTCACAAGATGTGGTTCTACTATCTAAAGACCAAAGACCAAGCCTTTCATACTTTCAAAGAGTTTAAAGTAGCAATTGAAACTAAAACCGGTCATAAAATCAAGGTTCCTCACTCAGATCAAGGGGAAAATTCACCAATAAATATTTTTCTACTTATTTGAAATAACATTCCATTCATTGAAAAAGGACCCCACCATACACTCCATAGTATAATGGTGTTATAGAATAGTGAAACTGCACTATCATGGAAATGGTGTGTAACATGATTGAAGATTTAGGTTTAGCATACACATATTGGGTAGAAGCAGTGAAAATAATAGATTATTTATTGAATAGGTCACCCACTATTGTTCTTCATAATATGACTTCACATGAATCATGTACAGAGCATAAACCTTCCATTGCTCATCTTTGAGTTTTTAGATGTAAGGATTATGTGCATGTTCTTAAAAAGAAGAGAAAGAAACTAGATACCAGATCCATGCCTTATATCTTCTTAGGGTACAGCGAAGAGTCATTAGCCTATATACTAATGGACCTTAAAATAAATAATATCTCCATCATCATGGATGTAGAGTTTGATGAGAAAAGTAAAACCAATTTGCCTTCCACAAAGTCACATGATTCAGTAATCAGATCTCTAGACAATTTAAAAGGTCAAAACCAAATTGAAGGTAACAATGATGATGAGAATGATCATTCAATTAATATAGATCAACCCACAATAATATTGTAACATATACCTAAATGGTATACAAGTACGTTAAGATATTATAAAATATATAAAGCTCCAAACACATCAACTACTAGACCAAGGGCTCACAGCATGACTCAAGTTGAGGTCAATTTGGCCCTAATGAGCACAGTTACAGAATCAGTAGAGCCCTCAATAGTTTATCAAGCCCTAGAATATAAACCTTGTAGGGATTCTACATATGTATATATCAATCACTGATGAAACACAAAATATGGTAGCTTGAAGATCTTCCACTAGGGAAGAAGCCAATCAGCTATAAAGTGTCTTCAAAATAAAATACAAAGTAGATGGTAGTATAGACAAGCACAACGCTCGATTCATGGCTAAAGGATATGCATAAAAGGAAGGCATATATTATGAGGATACATTTGATCCAATGGCCAAGATCAAAATAATCATAATGATATTTACTTTGGCTACATAATTTGGATGGAAGATCCACCAAATGGATGTAAAAAGTGCCCTTTTCAAAGGAGATCTACAAGAAGAAGTTTACATGACACAACCAAAAGGTTTTATCTCACTTGGTAATGAAGGAAAAGTATGTAAACTCATAAAAGATATGTATGGTCTCAAATAGGCTCCCCAAGCCTGGTACATAAAGATTGATGAACATCTCATTTAACATGGATTCTAAAGTTGTCCCTATGATCCAAATCTCTACCTAAAATATCAAAGGGGAGAGATTGTAATTGTTTTAGTAAATTTCAATGATCTAGTCATCATTGGCAGTTCTGTGAAGATGATAGATTCAACCAAGAAATATCTTAACCAATCAATTGACATGATAGATCTTAGTCTTCTACACTATTGTCTTGGATTAGAAGTATGGCAAAAAGAACACCACATATTTTTATCCTAGATGAAATATGCCAAGACAATACTCGAGAAATTAGGATGATGGATAATAATCCAATTGCTACACCTATGGAGATAAGGCTTTAGTTGTCTCATACAGATCCATCACCACAAGTAAATATAACTCTCTATTGGTAGTTTCTTGGGAGTCTTATTTACTTAACATATATTAGGCCAAACATCAACTATGCAGTTAGTTATCTTTCATGGTTCATGTAGGAGATAAAGATGTCTCACAGGAAAGTAGCAAAGTGAATACTAAGATATGTCAAGGTTACAATGGACTTCAGCCTAGAGTATAAGATGAATGATAATTTCTTATTGATAGGATATTCAGACTCAGATCATGTAGGAAATATTTATGACAAAAAATCCACTTATAGATATGTGTTTTTTAAGGATCTGGTTCTATATCCTAGGGGAGTAAGAAATAAAACTTTGTTTTTTGATCTTCCACTGAAGTATAATATCATGTTGCAGGAGGAGTTGTCTATGAATTGATATGGTTATGTTTCATACTCAAAGGATTGGGAGTACCACAGAAGACACTTACCATCCTTTACTATGACAATGAGGGTGTTCTCAAACTTATTCACTATCTAGTCTTTCATAAATGCACAAAACACAATGAGGTGTAAGTTTATTTCATTCATGAACATGTATAGTAACACAACATCTAGATACAATATTGCCCAATAGAAGAACAACATGTAGATGTCTTCACCAAGTCACTTGTATATGACAAATTTGAGGAATTTAAAGAATTTATCTCCTATTCACTTCAAGCTATGTTGAATTAAGGAGGAGAATGTTAGATTATTATATTTGATGATTCATTCACCATAGACATTTTATTGTTAATTTGTTATGTTATTACACCTAAAGTCTATCATGGGTCTATTTGTTTGTATTCCTTCATATTTTCTATGAAGTTGTTTATGCTTGTAATATGGCTATTTAATAGCCCTCTGTAATATTGTTTCTTTAGACGAATATATTATTATCTGAGCTCTTATAGAATCCATGATAAATATGTTCTATAAAATCCTCTCAATTATGGGGTGCCTAATAAATGGGATTACTTATTGATTACCATTTCACTCATGATGAACCTTAGTAGGTTTTATAATCAACTATCATGGGATAAACTTTGCTAGTATGTTCATATGGAATCCTAAAAACTATAATTACCCTATTGGCATGAATATATCTAAGACAACCATGCATTTTGGAATGTATTACACAAAGCTTATGTATCCAATAATGTCTCAATAACATATCAAATACTCCCATATGTGGTATAACTTAAAATTTATCTATCACATGTGTTAGACGAACTTATAGAGGTAAATCAATCTCACCAATAAAAAATGTGTATCTTCCCATCAAATGATTTTATCATTTTATTTGAAGGGAATAAATATTCATATTTATCCTAAATGTGTGAGTAAATTTCATAGTATATACATTCTCACTAGCACCATTGTCAATAATAACACTATGTATAGGCTAATGATTTATAGATACCCTGCTAAATAAGGAATGCAGATCTGAGTCATCATATACAATATCACTATCATCAAATGAAATAGAAGTTTTTGGAACCATAGGAGGTATCTCACATATAAATTTACCAATAATCCCATCTAATGTGTGCCCATAATGTGATAGAAGAGGATGCTCATGATATGCCATTTGCAATTTTGGATTTGTCTTAGAATGATCTTGTAATGAATTATTGATTATATTTTGGTTTTGATGACCATTTGGTTATGATATTGAATATGTGGGATTATCCTCAAAGGTAATTTGATCATTTTCAATAAGGTCTTTTATCTTGTGCTTTAGTTTATAACATGTGCTTTTGGAATTCCTTGTACATTGGTGATAGTCATAATAGGCATTAACATCATATCTTTTTGATAAAGGTCAACTCGTATCAACCACCATATGAGGAGGGAGAGATATGAGATGACACTCTATCAAATTTGGAAGTAATGACGATGGAAACTTAAGTAATCATGTAAATTGTCTCTTAGGTTCATTGGATAAGATGATCCTATTATTTATTATAACATTATATTAACAATGGTAGTTGAGTCATTTTTAGCCTCGATAGGTTTAACCTTGTAACTTGGTTCAATATGAAACTTTTTAGTGGATGTAGTTGGTGTGTTAGCTACATACTAAAGTTTGTTTAATGCAATAATTTCATTTCTCTATCTCAAACAATATGCCATAATCCATCAAAAAAATTGAATTTATTGAAAATAATAGACTCGTATAAGGGAGTAAAAAACTTTTCTTGAATGTGTCTTGAAGTTCTGTATCCACCATTTGATTTATCATTTTGGCCAACATTGTATAATATTTCAAGACATATTCACTAATTAGTTAATTGGTTCCTTGTTTGATCTTGTTAATTTGTGCATATGACATATTTTTATTAATGTTGATTAAAAAATGTGTTGATAAATGATTGGATAGGGGTTTAAATTCTCTTAATGATTATATTGGAAGATCATAGAACCATATCAAAGCATAGTCCTTTAAGATTCTTGGAAATAGCTTGGTAAAAATTATGTCATTAAAAGTATAATCAAGGGATATCACATAAAAACATTGAATATGTTGCTTAGGATCACCCTTGCCATCATAAAGTGTGAACTTGGGTGCAACAAAACTAGTTGGAAAAGGGTACAAATATATCTTAGGTGCAAGAGGGTTATGCAATACATATTTCGAATCAATAACATGGGATGATTTCATAACATTCCACTCAATGATGGTAACCTTAGCTTTCAAAAGTTTTATAATTTGTACAAGATCTTACACATTTTGATCACTAAAGTTTGAAGTTTGAGAAGTCACCAAAAGGGATGCCAACACTTATGTTGAAATAGATATTGAAACTAGTAATTGGTTTGAAATGCTACTAGTTCACTTGGAGGATGTAGTAATAAGTGTATTAGTTTTAGGAAATAATGGTTTAAACACATGACCTATGTCCCCAATTGATGTAGAAGGTAAGTTTATGCTCAAAGGGAGAGAGACATGAATATGGGGATGTCTCATAGCTATAATAACATGAACAATAGATGCACATGGTTTTTCATCAATATTTTTAGCTTTTTGAATTGTTAATATAGTATGTAGGATATTGTGGATATCTTCAAGAGTTGCATGAATGCGCTCTTGAAATAATGCAATAGATTTAATGTTTTCTTAGTTAACTTGGTCATTTTTATTATCCTCATGTGTTGCATTATCTTCATGATCATATATATCTTCTATAAGAACATTTATCAGTTGTAGCTCATTATCATTATTTTCACTCTCATTATTAGGAGAATTTGACATCATATTAGCTTGAGACATTTCAAGTGGCCTACAGGGTAACTCAATATATTTAATAGGAACGTCACTCAATCTAGGGCTGCACCTAGGTTGTATGCAAAGAATATAATAAAGTTGAATAAAAATAACAAGTAAATACCTTAGAAGGATGAAAACCCTATAACAAGCTAGGGTTTGCATGTAAATATATAGAGGTTGGGTTCACTAAAATTTTTATTATTTTTTATAAAATTAAGGGTTGAGAGGAATATGTTAGAGGTACAATCACTGGGGGTGGGGTGAATCAGTGAGCCCAAATAATCTAACTTCAATTTTGATCTTTAAAAACACTTAATCAATTACCACAAGCATTCATGAAGCATAAACAACATTCATATCAATGAGCAAGAGAGACAATACAAGATTAATCACATAACACAGACATACGTGGAAAACCCTCTTGGGGGAGAAAACCCACTGGAACCTATAATTGGACTATTGTCCTATAATAAAAAGATCCAATTTAGATAATCTACAAATTATCAAGGAACTACAATCTTTATTAAGTGAGACTATAATTCCACAAGGTGCTTCAACACCTATCTAGTTGAGCTACAACAACTAGACCTTTTAGCAAGTTTTACCTTGCAAGGAGGTTGTAACCACTTTATATGTTGAGCTTCCATAACAACACCTATGAACACATCCACCTTTGCACTAATTTATACAACACCTGATGATGGACCTCTACTTATCACTCTTCACCTTTGCTCATACTCAATTTGCAAGAGCACTATTTTACGAATAAATTATGACCTACATGTCATAAAAATAGTCCTCAATCTATTCTTATCTTCAAATCATCCTTAGGGAACTCTATGCCTCCTTTGCTCCATAATTCATACACACAAACCTCTCTCTAATCTCTCCTAAGTCTTTCACAAAAGTATCAAAATCGTCATCTTTGATTTCACTATTTATAGAGAAATCTTGATAATCACTACCTTGGTTAGCCATTAGGCATGCCTTATCCCTTAAGGCATCTCTCATATGAAGGCATGGCTCAATACAAGATTCCTAGGTTAACCATAGAATCTATGGGTCACCCTTAAAGAACTACACCTTTTAATAAGGCCTTTGTAGCCCTTACAGGTCTCATGTGAACCCATTCACTCCTTTAACACTCCTTCAAGCAAAATAAGAACATAGGACCACTTTCAAATACATGGGTCCACTCCTTATTTCCCCATCAACATCCTCAAATTATCATAGTCAACTTAGCTCACATTTGTGTATGCTCAAATAACTCAAATAGAGACCTTATACATAGGAACACCATTACCTAACATATAGTCAACTTCTTAAGTATTGTTCATACTCGAGACAAATTGAACACACCTCTAAATACTCATAGAGCATCCTCACATAATCTAAAACACGAACACATAGTCAAATTTGAACATTAATATCTTTGATTGTACACACTTTCAGATCTTCAAATCAGGTTTATTAAATGTACCATGGAATCCTTTTCATCTTTTCTTTTTAAAACATCAACAAATTTGATTTTTATCGAAATATATGGATAAAATATAGATCTTTGGTTTTTCCTTGTGTTAAATTCAAATATTTGAATTCAAACAGTCACAATTAACCTTGAAACACAAAGCTCTAATCTTGTGTCCTCTCAGCTCAGATCAAATATGCACCATCAATCTTTTTCAATCTTTAATGCGTAGGTGCCAATGCTCAGATGTTAAACCTCAGTCATATTGACCTCATCTCATGCAATCTGAAAACTTTAACTCAATGCACTCCTTCAATATCTACGGTTTAGTCAAGTCTTTAATGATGAACACTCATCATTCGATCAATCTGTATGAACACCTACTCATTGTTGGATCCTTATCTTGTACCTTTACTCAATCGTTAAACACCATGCACTTGTCTTCATCTCATTACTTCCTAACTTCATAGAGTAACATGCACCATTGATCTTGCTTGAGCTTTAACTCTTTCAAAAATGACTATGGGGACCCTTTCAATATACTTGAGTAGCCAATTTTACACCTTAATAACTTCTTTTGTGCTTACTTACATGATCTCAAACTTGGACTAGATGATCTCCTCACCTAGGAGAATCCAACCATGTGAGACACTATTCCTAAATCCTTCACATTTGTGAGATATATCTCCATTAAAATGCCGTCTCAAAATCTTCTATCACAAAGCCAACTATGTCAAAACCTGCTTGGGAGGCCAACTTTGAACAAGCATAACTTTTATTGTGCTTTAATGCATGATCTCAAATTTAGCACAAATCATATACGATCAAAACTAAACAAACCCATATGATCAATTTATATTGACACATTCACATGTGAAAGATATAACATGATCAAAATGTTGACTTGGCTCTTCTTGCCACATTGCAAAATTGGCTATGGGAAAACACAGTCAAACTACTTGAGAGCCCAACTTTGCATATGCATACCTTTTGAAGCACTACATTGCATGATCTAAAATTAATTGTAAATAAATTAAGTACAAAATTAAATAAACCCATATGATCACCTTCTCTTTAAACATCCACATGTGTGAGATATTCCATCATCAAATTGCTTACTTGACTCTTTCTGGCCACATTGCAAATTTGGCTAAGTATGAAAAAAATAATGAATTTTGATTGAGAATCCAACTTTACACCCGCATATATTTGATCATGCCTCCTTGCATGACTTGAGATCTAGATCATAACAACTAGGGACTAATGTGATCACAACCATATGACTAGTTCCCCTTGACTTATTCACATGTAGCAATGGTGATGTCATCAAATTGCCTACTTAGATTTTCTATCACTGGACCCAAAGTGTCTAGATGAAAACTATGATCAACCAAATGAAATTTATTCATGCACACAAGCACTCAAAGATTGGAAAACCTCTTATAGGACCCCTTGCACATGCTCAATACTCTATACTTATCCCTGAACATCTCTAGTCATGTCAACATTGAAGGTTAATGGGATCATAGTTTTGAGCTGACCTCAAATACCTCTCTGTCAATGAGTGTTGTCTACATAACTAATAATCTAAGAAGGGCCTCATACTTATATAGTTCTCCTTTATGTATAGGAATGTGTGTGCACAAGGGTGCGATATACTATATGAATATACACGTAGTGATCTAGCTTATAACATGATAAATATGGCTCATGGATTAAATTTTGAGTGCTTTAGACATGTAGTATGATTCTTCTTGCGATTGATATGTAAATAGGAATAAATAAGGAATAATAGCTTAGTTATGCACTTTTAAATTAAATAGTATGTCTAAGCTTAAGAGGGGATTACATGATATTTGATAGATGGATAATGAGTATGTTTTTACTTGTATATATACTAGTTATTTTGACATAATCCTCACGGAATGGTTAGTGACATTTTTAGGCTGACTCCTACACATTGAAAGATTTACAAATTTGAGTGTTTGTAATCTAAGGACACTTGCATTGGAGTAGGGTGCTATTATCATACCTTGAATGTAATTTTCCAAGATAGAGTAAATTTGTTGAGGTTTCTTGTAACTGAGAGTGAAGGATATATATCAAATTTTAGGTGTTATGTTGTTACAAGTGATCTAGATAATCAGAGTAATTAGGGTTGGACTAAGATATAAGTAATTAGATCTAGTGAAGTGGTGATGTGAGCCTTTTGGCTACAAGAAAAGTCAAACTGAAAGGTAAAATCTTGAAATATATTTGTCAAGTGTACAAGACTAGTTTAACATATAACTCTAAATTTAGGCATTAGCAACAACATCATGATTATAATAAATGATAATTCATAATATTAATTATATTCGACCAAATCCTATTTTAATCCATCATTACTAAAAATATGAATTAAACATAAAAGAAACCACATAATGATTGCAATCAATAACAATTAATAACATTAATCACATTTAATTAAATCATATCATTGTTAGACATAAAAGAATAATGATATTATCATTATCTATTTAATAATTGTTTCTCAATTCTATCGTGAAAAACAAGATGTAACACATATATTGACTTCTAATACTTGGAAATAAGAAAAACTAAAAAAAGTGAACGGGCTCATATAATTAAATGAGGAGAGAGAAATAGATATTAATATTGTACAATAAAGTTCAATAAATTACCGATTATAGTTAACAATATAAGTACAATGCAATTCAGATAAACCACCATGATTATATTTAACAATATAAATAAGCATACAATATAATTCATACAAACTGATTGAAAGTCGAAAGGAATGAAAAGGATATGGTTTAAGTGGTGTGTGGGAGGAATTTTAATATTAATAAATTAATTATAAATAAAGGAATTGGTGATGGTGATGGCGAATATAAGACTTTGAAGATGATGTTGTGTATTGTTCACGTGACCATTGTTTTTTAATGGGTAAGTATTGAGTTTGGATAAGTTTGTCGTGGGTTGAGATTTTAGGAGTATGAGAATATATATCATCAATCATGAATCATTGATGTATGTCACAATCACATGAAAATATAAAATACAAAACTTAACTAAAGTCAATGACATGAAACGCATTTAATTATATCGGTAAATCTTCATTGCACAACATTAGGATCATACAATGTGGTTTGCTCATACAAAGATAAAATGGAAGTTATCTTTAGGAGTTAAATAGGGGTTTCAAGTTTTAGAAGTATATTAAAATATTAATATTTTTTTATTTGGATCAAATTAATTATACATAAATAAATGTGTTAAATTGAAAATAAAAGTCATATGATTATGTTAGAATATTATATTTGTTCCCATTTTAAGATACATGTTTGATCATAAAATAGGTGGTGTAGGCATGCACTTCAAATTAGAATATATAAAAGATATTGTTAAGTTAGAATTTTAGGATTAAATATGACTAGTCTCAAAACCTACAAAATTGCTTTCCTACACAAATATGGGTGAGTGAAAAATAATAAATACTAGATATGAAAATTTATTGCACCAATATAACTCCTTTATCCATGGTATTCAATAGAGGACCCATAGGTCCATCATATCATTGAAGAAGATAATTATTCCAAGTAGAGTTAAAATTCCACATGTCATTAGACAATGGACCTCCACACCCTAAATGTGAACAATTTAGTCATAGGGCATCTAAGAATTGAAGTTGGAACCCTTGGGTCATTTGGTGAGGAGAATTCAATAACATATCATTCGAAATACTATATATACTAAGACATAAAAATGATCAGTAGAAAATGTAGAATGTAGTTCCCTACTCAATATTTGAGTGAAGTGCATGAAACATAACATTATTTGGATCTTAAGAAAAGAATAAAATGTTTTCGAAGAAATATTAAAATAATGAAAACATGTATGGAATAATCAAGTAAGTTAACATATCAAAATTAAATAATAATGGCAACATATAAACGAAATTTGATAAATTTAAGTGAAATGAACTTTTATGGTTTTTGCCCAAATATATAAAGTGTAAGTGAAATTAGACACACCACATTTTTACCTTTTACTTTTTTCAAATTAATCTTGAGAGAGAGCATACCATGGTTGTTTGTAGATTATTTTTAGCATATATATTTGATTAAGTGAGAAATGATACTTTATCAGGGCGTGAGCCAAGGCTAATAGTCATTCTAGCATTGATGATTTATGACTTTGAACTTGTTTTTGAATAATTATAGCATGTATATTTGACATAGGGGATCATTTTCCAAGTTTTTAAACTATAAGTTCATGACTAAGTCTATATGGTCGTGACAAGGATTGTACAGTCCTTGTCAAAATTATACAGTCCTAGTCAAACGATATTTTTTATATCTATTACTACAAAATTTGATTTTAAAATCATGTAATGTTATATAAAACATTGATATCATCTTGTAATTAACACGACGTAGATTGTAGTTAATGTGTAAGAACTCTTTCGAGGGTCAATGTTGAAGACAACGTAAGGATGTGGATTTTGAGAGGTAGATTGGGCACACCTCAATGCATTTAGCCTTCTACATCTAATATCTTCCTATAATGCGATTCAAATTTGATATGCTTTCCATTGTGGTCGAGTAGTGGGACATTAAAACTTGTAAAATTTGGTTGTCAATAGGCAAGATGAGTATTATCCTAGAGAATGTATGGCACTTCCTTAGACTTCGATGAAGGGGAGAGTAGATAGCAGCAAAGATGCCCATGGAGCAAAGGAGATTATATCTCATGAGTATTATATTGGGAGGGTTGAAACATTAGTGGGGAGAAATAGTTGAATTTAGGGTGATCCTAGGACACATGCCATACCTTTATAAATACATATTTATACTACTAAATTTCATTGTCATTGTAGACATAGTATGTGTATTATGCTCTTATGCAATATATTTCATGGTACAAACGATGGAGGCTAGGTGGGTAATATAATTATGGGGTTGTTACATGCTTGCTTACTTTATTAAAAATATGCATAGATTTGTGTATGAGTCATGCAATAAAGGAGTATCAACTGATTGTTGATATTATGTGCACTTGTTGGTGATTAGACCCATATGTCTACCCATTTCTCTAGGGGATATGGAGAGACCATTGGCCTATATATGGAAGGGCCATCATGCGTTTGAGTGTTAGATGATCATAAACATGTTAATTGAGGAGGACATCACATGTCATCCATATAGGGACCACCTAGGTTGGGTTAAGGATGACACTGTAGACACCAAAATTATGTCACACACGTGTGTAACTCCTTGTGTTGAAACCCCCCTTGAGCCCCTTTTCAATAATAATAATAATTAGCCTTCTTAATCCATGATTTTACCCCTCACACATTTCATTTATTTAAAATATTTAATTAAGTTAATTAAAAAACACTTATACCACCTTACCTGGACACCTCGTCCTAAGACTAATTCTTACCCTCTGAGTCACCTCAAGACTTAGTCCCCTTATCCTAATTACCCATGAATTTTTCTTACCCCAAAAATAAATTCCTAATCAACTACGTCCTTCTTAACCTCCCATGTCTACCATTTCCTAACAGATACCACACTTGGCATGATAAAGAACAAAAAATAGGATAAAAATATCCCTTTTACCTATTCTCATGCCATCGACATCAATCAACCCATGACTGACATTGGTTACTTAAGCCAAACTCCAAACTAATGTTCAGGTCAGCAGAAAACAAGAAAACTCATTTTATTCACATATAGGCTTTTGGGCATCCAACTTTCCACATCTTGGCTTACTGTTACCTTGCAAAAGTCAATCCAGACTAGGAACCAAGCTCTTAAGAACTAGCAGCACACGTTTGTTTTCTCTATTCAAGGCATTGGTTCGATAAGCCTTATAAGAGCCATCCATTCAACACTTATCATTCACTCACCTCTTTAGCTAAGTACATCACTTATTCTATAAATCTTTAAGCAATTACTTTATAATCACTTTATATTTATTGTTTATTGTTTTATGCATTCCTAATCAAACCCCTATGAAGGAGTTATAAAGCTTCCCCACGTATTTCCCATTGTTCCAACACAACAAACCTCTGACCAGACCCATCTAAATAATACTCTCTCTCACAACTCTCCCCAACCTTCTAGACCTGACCAAAACCATTTACCAGACTCAAAAAAGCCTTCTGTAAGTTTTTAGTAAATTATTTCCCCTACTGACATCGATCGCCCAACTGATATCGATCACACTTGCTCACCAACCTCGGCAGCCTAACTGACATCAACAACTATGGATTTTTAGTAACCTATCTAAAACCTACCTAGATAACTTCTAAAATACAAACTAAATATACCACCTACACTTTGTTACTCTCTATTGCACTCAGGTTACAAACAACGGTAACATATCTCTCTTTTCCTCTCTCTTTGATATTTATTACTCTTTTGTTTTTCAAAAGTGTACTGTCATCCCTAAGGAATTTTGACGCTTCTTGGAACAAGCGCGTAGCTTGGCAGCCCACTCATATATCTACTAACAAATATTTTTGTGGTAGTTCTTTTTTACCTATAGGTAGTCATCCCCAGCCAAAGAGGAGTGCTCATAATGTATATATATGACATGCAAACCAATCCAGGTTCATTTTAATCACTTATACTTATCCTTCTTCTTTGTTTTTCTTTAGATTTGAAATAGACACAATTTTAGTGAAATAGACACCTAATGGTAGTAGATTAGGAGGACTAGGTGATACCAATGTTGATATACATAGTGTTATGAGTAGATTTAGTCTGAGTATACTAAGATATTTTAGGCCAACAAAATAATTATCCTTAAACATTCTCATATGGCATAGGTCATAGATATTTCCCCAAAGGGACAAAAGGGTGATTGTACCAACCTTCAGTATTATGCATTGATATATGATTATGATGATGATGATGATGATGATGATGATGATGATGATGATGATGATGAGGTATTTACACCTAGGGACCATTGATGTTATATTGAAAATGTATGGAGAACCTAGTGGGATGAGGCACAACTAACACCACGATTTCCTATAATGGTTATAAATGACCTAAATGATTCTGACAAGGAAAATGATCATGATATGGGGACATAGGAGATATGTGAGTAGACAAGTCAAATGAGGTCAAAGCAATAAGAAAATATGATAGTCCACTTAAGGGTTTATCCAATTAGATAGACATGGGATAGGGACTAGTAGTAGTGAGATTTAGTTAAGAAAATCAAATGATAAATACATTATATTTTTTAGAGTTAACATTTTTGGTAAATCATTATTTTTTATCAATTTTATTGTGAGAGTGAGGGATTGAACCCTTAAAATATTTACCATAATTGAGAAACTATCTAGATGCACGTTGGAAGATATTCCAATCATGATTAAGTGATCTCACTTTGAGATAGGTAGGCATTCCCCCTTTTGATCTAGTGAGCAAGGCTATAGCTGCATAAATATAAGAAACCACTAGTATTGGTGAGAAGATTGTAGATATTATACAAGCACATGAAAATGTTAACTGAGTATAGGTGTAGATCATCCAAACACAAATGTAGGATCAAACACACGTATCAATTATATCACTATGGCCATTTTCTATATCTAGATTTGAATTTGTTGGAAATTAACCCACCATCCTCCAAAGGGCATAAGTTTATTATCATGACAACATAATTTTTTACAAAATGGCTTCAAGTTACACCCTTAGAATCCACCACAGGTAAATATATTTGAATATCCATCATAACACATATTATTTCCATATTTAGTTGTATACACATAAAATTAATAATTAAGTGTTTGATAATGTTTAATCTTGACATCCTTACCTTACTTGGTCCATTCGCCATTTCTCTAACTCACAATTTATAAGAGAGCCTCTATTATCTTTAAAAAAAAACATAATGAAAACATCCCTATTCCAAACCTATTCATCCTTATTCAACTTACAGGTTCATGTTAAACTTTTTTTAGTAGTCTTTATCCTTTTGGGACAAGTATGTGCTAGTTCAGACAGAGCTGCACTACGGCCTTATCCACTAGTGCAACCTTGTTCCATGCACTATAATGGTTATTTTTTGAATTGAGATGTTTCACAAAGGTTCTACCATGTGTTATATAAATTTGGTTAGCTAAAATATTGTAAATATTCCCCTATATAAGTGTAAATAGCCTAATTTGGTCTAGTAACCATAAGTAATGTGTTTTTTGTTGTTCTTTCACACAAAGGGTCTTAGTGATGGATATAGTCCTTATTTGCATGGTGACCTTGAGTCTTTTGATCTTTATTATGCTTTAGTATCCCTATTTTCAACATCCCTAATAGTCATAGGTCACCTTTTCCTGGTCCTAGGGGCCCCTAGTCTGTTGTTCATGATTTTTGCTTTGTTCTGAGCCTTTGGACATTAGTACCATTTTTAGGATAGTAACACCACATTGAACTACTATCCACTTTTTCCTTCAATGTTTGATGGGCTCTTTCACTTGTGTTTGAGTCCTGACCCCTCCGTGACCATTATTTTATGTTTTTATATCTTTTTCATGACTTATCGATCATTGAACAAGGTATTATATTCTAAAAAAATCCCTCCTATATAAAGAGATTCACAAGGCATTTTACATCTATTACATAAAATTAATCAATAGTACTACTCAAATACTCAGCATACTACTCAACATTCACACCTAGACATTTGTATGCTTGATCAAAGAAGGGCCTAGGCAAAATTGATGGTGCACATTCTCTAAAGGAGAACTACATGTGATCTCAGATCCCTATCATTAGGGTTAATGTTGTTGGAATGAGTGATCACATTTGCTCATGTGTTAAGCTTTATTGGGAGTCAGTTTATTAATTGTTATGTGTCGAATATTTGCACAACTATTTTATGTGTGAAAACATTCCATAACAATTAAAATTGGTTTCACACAACAAATTATTTATTGTACAAAACAAACTTTTATGCATATTTAATAGGTACTCCTATTGCTTAGACTAATAAGGTGGTGAGAGAGATTTATGGATTGTATTATTCATTTGAGGAAATAATGTAGAGATTGGTTTGTGCATAATGTTTGTGTTATTAGTGTTGTTGTAATGGTTTGCAAGAGAGATCATGTTGGTTATGAATTCGTTATGAATTCTGACATGGTATTAGAGTGGCTTTTGTAGCCATTATTCAACATCTCAACATTGTTTCAAGCCTCTGTGTTGTTTGGCATTTTATTCATTGTGTTTATCATATCAAATCATTTTTTGAGCATTTTTTATAGCTCTATGGTTTTTTATTGTTTAATGGATCATTTATTTTTCTACAATCATCAAATGCGTCATTATTTAAGCAGATTTGTATGATTTCTATAGTTTTTGAAGTGTTCATGCCATACATAAAAATAGTTCCATTGAACTATACATAGTTCAGTTAATGAATTTCCCCTTGGTTTTGTGGGAAAATCTCAAGCATGTTATTCTATTGACATGGGAGGCTACAGCTGATCAAAGGCAAGGAGCCAGCTTAGCCAACACCATTTAGTTTTTTTGGTGTGTCTATCCATGGCCCAAATCAGGTTTTTTTGAGATGGAAGAGTAAATAACAATCATTTTTTATTCACTAAGGTAAGTAAATGGAATTATTATGGTGTTTATTTCCTCCAACACCCCATGGTTAAATAGGGTCTCAATAACTCCATCATGCTATCCTTTGACACGATGTTCCTTCCAACATGGATGTTTTTCCCGTGCCTCGAACTCCTCTATATGAATTTTCATGGCATATGTTTAATGCATTTTCTAATCTGGAGTATACTATGCAGATGCTCTTCTTTGTAAGGATCAGATCTTTATTATGGCCTCTCTCACAAGCTCTTGGTAGTCTCCATAGTAGAGAAAGATTGCAGAGGGGAAAAAGTAGAATTCGTGATGATGAGCTCGACTACTTCCCTTCATCTGTTGTAACTCAATCTTCCACTTGAGTAGCTCAATTGAGTTTATCCAATGCATTTCACATGGCCTTAAGCTCGGCATGCAACTTGGCTCCGTAAATCTGCATTTGAATATTTTTCTAAATTATTGTAAAGCTTAAACTTGGACTCAATTTGGAGTCAAAATTGATGTTCAACAAAGCTTTTTCTAGTATCCACATTGTTTGGTATGATCTACGGTCTATTTTAGCTTCCTTAGCATCAGCAACAATCACTCTTGCCATGGTTAAAGTGTCAAGAGTCTAATTTACCTTGCATTTTGGGGGTAATTAATGCATTTTTAACCATATATATATATATATATACACATACATATATATATGTATATACATACATATATATATATATATACATACATATATATATATATGCATACATATATATATATATATATATATATATATATATATATATAAATATATATATATATATACACATACACATATATATATATATATATATGGAGGTCTATTTATAAATGGAGGTTAGATTTAAGATCCTTATTTCTTCTCGATTCTAATGAGTGGTCACATAACCACCTTCCCCTCAGTTTTGACTGACTTTTAATTGTTGAGCAATTTTTTAATTAAAATTGGCATATTTTATAGGAACTTGAAATTTTAATAACTTTTGCATGTTAACTCAGAATTAAGTGCCATTATTTACAAAAGTTGATTTTTTTTCATTCCCATTGCATTGAATTCAATTTAATTGAAAAATACCAACTTTGAAAAAAATACCTTCATTTGGCCTTCCTACACCCATATTCATTTTTTGGAGCGTTCAATATTATTGGAAGTCATATTATTTTCTATGTGTCGAAGACCGAAGGGAGAGGTCCTATCTCATAGGTGGTGAGACCCCTACATAAACCACTTCATTTTTGTGGTATGATTTTTACTCCTTTCATTTATGGACACATTTTTGACTGTGACCAACGTCTTGCTTTTAGTGAGCATTATACATATTGGAGCTATGTATTGTACTTATAGATGCATTTTAGGTGGTGATCAACATCCATTTTGAAGGTTTAATTTTGTTTTCATTTGGCTATATTTTCCCCATTTCATGGCTTTAGATATGGATTCTTTCATGTTTGAACCCCTTAATTCATCCAACTACACCACATGGAAATATAAAATGATGCTTCAATTGTAGATGAAAGGATTGTAGAGAGTCATTATTGGCAATTTTCCCATTTTCATATATGAGGATGATATTGTGTGGCTTGCATCCATGCAAAATAAAGAACTTGTATTCATTCACCTCCATGTGAATTATATAAAAAATTAATTATTTATTTATCATATATATATAATTTATTTATTTATTTTAAATGAATTATAATTTTGTTGTGATAATTTTATTTATTTGAAAATAAAAAAATTAATTGTGTATTTACCATGCTAAAATATATGATAAGTGAATTATATAAAAAATTAATTATTTATTTATCATACTACAATGTTTGATGGGTGCTTATAATTATATATATATGATTGGGTAAATACCCTAGTTTTAAAGGATTTAGGAACAATAAAAATATTATACAAAAAGAGTAACATGTTAAACTATGACCGAACAACAAAAATAATACAAACTAACTATAGAGTGTTGAAAGCAGAGAAATAGAATATAAAATAAGATTAGGAGGGGGGGCCCTCTGGTGTTTCCTTTTCCTTCTCAGAAGTTTTCTCTGGAATTCCTTGCTTGATCTTTGGGACTTTTACTCTCATCCGATTACCAATCTTATGCACCATCGTCTGGGAGATCATGCACGACCTTTTCTGGCCTTGAATCTATAGGAGTGTTTTCTTGATAGAGGTCATATTAAGGGAACCAAGGGGTTTCTGTAACCTTCAGCAACTACTTAACAAGGGTTTGATTTAGTTTTGTGGACTGGACAAAGGACTGAACAGTCAAGTCTGCCTCCCTGTGTAGGGCATTCCACTCTTGGATAAGGCTAGCTAGGGTCAAACCGACCTCTTGCACCCTGTTGTTGAAGTTGTCAAGTTACTCCTTATTGTTTGTCAGCTCATCAAACAGAAGGAATTTTCCCTTCCCAATGGCCTTCGCAGAAGTTCCTTCGTCTAGGAAGATCGTCTTGGGCTTGGGAACAAAAAGCTTAAGCAAAAGGTCTTTGACAGAGGTTTAGACAGATTGGCTTGCGGAATGCTAGCAGATGGGTGGTAAAACCTTGAGGTGGGGTCTTCCTCCTCCGAGTCCTCCTCGATGGAAGAACCCCCCGAGGGGACCTCCCTCCCTTGCAGAGTTTGATCATGCTTAACTATCAACCAAATAAGCCCTTGCTGCAGAATGGGGTTGAACTCATTGACTTGGTGGGCCAAGGCAGTGCATTCCAATGACTTTCATAGGTTGATCTTATAACCTAGAAATTGGTTTAATAACAGAAAATGATGAGAAAATATTAAGGTATACTTACCCTCTAAGGTCATGTATCTCATCACTTGGAGGCATATCTTCGGCCAATGTCATGGAAGGTCTGACTGGGGGAACCCTTGTCTATTTTCATGAACTTATTTGTGCAAAAAAAGCACTGAAGGAGCTCCTGCTTCTTGGTCTGATCCTTGTAGGCCTTTGCCCCTTCACAGAGCATGCTAGTGGCCTCCCCTATGAAGTCCTTTATGACTATAATCTTTATGCCCTACATAACCACCATGCACTTGTTCTCTCCAGTGACGAAGCCCTGAACCACATCGGCATTGTGCTCAGTAATTTTCACCATTAGCTTTGTGAGACCCCCCCGCCTTAAATTTTTCCATACCTTCTTCTGTCCTCATACCTCAAAACATGAGATAGGCTCTAACTACTCTCTATCTCCCCCCCCAGTAGCGTAGTGACAACAAATCTGAGACAAACGAATAGATGGTTCTAGAGAGGATAGATTTGAACTATACAAAATAGGCTTTGGATACCCATTGCCTTCATTCTTTGGCAGTTAAACCACCTCATTTCTTCATAATGGTGGATCATCATTTTTAAATTCCATCTCTTGATAGGAACATTTTGAACATGTGATGGCATGATAACCCATTTAACTTGGTGTACTTTCATCCCATATGGACAAATATGACATTTTTGGGGACATGGCCTCCTTCATGCCAGCTGGTTAAAAGGTGGAGTTCTACTCCAATGTTGCCAAGTAGATCTGCCACCCCCATTGCCTTCAAAATATGTGTGTACAATTTGGACTTATGCTATGTCACTCAAAAGTAGCTAGGCATCATCCATGATGCCTTTTATAGTGTGAGATGGGATTATTTTCCATCCTAGGCATTTAAAATGTTTAAAGAATAATCTTCCATGATGATTCTTTCTAATTTGAGTCTGGAAGCTAGTTGGATACCCCAAAGAGCCACTTTGGCTTCAGCAAGGTGGTTTGTTTGGTTTTCCAATGGTCCCATATAAGCAATAATCAACTCTCTTTTTGAGTTCCTTATGACTCCTCCCCCACCTACATGTCCCAGGTTGCCTTTAGAGACACCATCAAAGTTCATTTTAGCCCATCCTTCCAATGGAGGCTTCCATTTTGTATGTTTGTAGATGAGCACTTTTGAGGGGGAACTTAATTGCTAAACTATATCCCAGTTGCTAAAAAATTATTGTGCTAAAGTAGGACCAGAGTTTTTATCCTTGGAAGGAAAAGCTTTCTAATTTTTAGTGATACCCTAATAGAGTCAGAGGAAGGACCCTTTAATATGGTGCCTTTTGTTTGTAAAGAGACTTTCATTGTGGGCCTTCCATATGCACCAGAACCAATGTGGAAGAGCTAAGCATCACAGGAACTCCAGAGACAAGAGATTCCATGGTGGCATCCATTTCTATACGAAATCAAGCACATTGTTTGGTTTTACCCAAGCCAGGTTGAACTTATTCAACATCCAGTTGAATAATGTTGAATCAAAGGGGCAATCCATAAACAAGTGTTTGACTGAATCCTCTGCATTCCTACATAATGGGGATCTATTGGGGACTATCAGTCCTCTTTTAGCTAGGTTATCCATTATCAAGATTTTATCCTGTACCACTAGCCAAAAGAAGTTGACTTTGGGAGTCAAATGCTTAATCCAAAGATCTTTTCAGAAGTTCCATTCACTTTCTAGATTAAGGTCTATTGTGTGTCCTGAGGCCACCAAGTATGAACCACTGTCTTCAATAGCCCATATAAAGTGGTCTTCCTTCTGGAATGTAGGAATATATATCTGACTGATTGATGAATTCAAGATCTGTACTGCCTAAGCCTCTTCAACAAAGAGCCCTTCAGTGGGGAGTATTTTCTAGATTTTTGAACCTTCGTTCACCACCTAGTAATCTTTGACTTTTGAGCCCCATCTTTTCTTGAGGCCCCTATTATAGTTAGCCCAAGTCTGTTGTGAGGACATGGGGGAGGATGACAACCATACATCTTCCCAAAAATAAAAATTTTCCCATTACCAATTTTTCATTTGATGTCTTTCGTTAAAAGGTCTTTTTGGTTAGTGATGGCCTTCCAGAAAGTGGATCCATCCTTAGGACCTTCTTCCCATAGGAAATCATCTACTTCCATTCCTTCCAGGTATTTTGATTTAACTATTCTTACCCATTCACTGTCTTCCTTCATAAGTCTCCAACCTATTTTTGCCAACAGGGCTCTATTCATAGATTTTATGCTTCAAATACCTAGACCTCCATTTGCTTTAGGAAGGCAAGCTTTTTCCCAAGTGATGATACCCGAATCTTTCTTTAATTCCCCTCCATAAAAAGTTTTTTTGGATTTGTTCAATTTTAGTGGACACCTTGGAGGGAATTTTAAATACAAACATTTGGTAGATAGGATTGATGTGGATCAAGGCTTTGAACAATTGGTACTTCCCCACTTGTGTTAGAAGGTGGTCCTTCCACCCTGCCAACTTTCTTTGTATATGATCAAGGAGAGGGTTCTAATTCTCAAAATCCATTAAGAATTATAATGCCCAAATGATTTGACAGAAGTTTACCCACCTGACATTCCAAAATTTTGGCAATTCTTTTTTGCTAAAAAGGAGTGTTGATGAAATATAGAAAACTCTTTTGGAAATTGATGCACTAATTCAAAACATCTTCATAATTTATTAGAATGAGTTTTAGGTGTTTATCTTCCTCCATAGAGGCTTCACCTAGACTAATGGTATCATCAACAAATTATTCATGCATGATAGGATCTATATTAAGATCCACTAAAATCCCTTTTATCAGTCCTTGAGTGTGAGCTTTTATCTAAAGATTGTTTTAGATCCTACCTAATGTTTCTACTAAGATGATGAAGAGGTAAGGAGAGAGAGGGTCTCCTTGCCTTAGTCCTCTAGAAGTAGGGAATAATCCTTTTGGAATTCCATTAATGATAAAAAAAAATTAGGAGTGGCTATGTAGTTCCAAAGAATATTCTTGGTGTTTTGATTAAATCCCAGCTTCTCTAGAATCAACATGAGGAAACGTCAGGAGACCCGATTATAGGATTTCAACATATCCAACTTAAGTAACATTTCCTATCCCAAGGATCTAGAGATGGAGTGGATGGCTTCATAAACCCAGATAATACCATATGTTATTTGTCTGCCAACCACAAAAGCTCCTTGTTATTCCCTAATGAATTTATCTAAGAGATGTTGCATTCGCTTTACCAAGATTGAGGATTTTTTTTTTATGTGGTATTACAAAGACTAATAAGGTGAAAGTCCTATACATTAGTAACACCTTGATTTTTTAGGATCAACACTAAGAATGTGTTATTGATTTATCTAAGGATTGTTTTGGATTGAAAGAATTCTCTAGCAGTCACCTCGACCTCACTGTGAACTAAGCCCCAAAATTTATGGAAGAAGAAAGGAGGGAACCCATTGGGTCCTAAGGCTTTGGAACTTTCCATTGTGAAGACCACACTTTTAATTTCCTCTTTAGAAGGAACATTAGTAAGGGAGACATTATTAACATCAAAGATGATTTTATCAAAGAGATTCAATATGGAGTCACAGATGATCATCATGGTGACTTTCTTCTATGAGGAGATTTTTAAAAAAATTATTTGTGTGGCAAGATATTTCCTCCTCATCTCTACTAATAAACCCATTTTCTATTTGTAATTAATATATTCTATTAATGTTCCTATGTCTTGTTGCTGAATGATGGAAAAATTTGGTATTCTTGTCTCCCTCCTTCAACCATGTACTCCTAGACTTTTGTCTCCAATAAGCTTCCTCTCTTGCCTCAAGGTTGTGAAATTTACACATAATTTATTTTTCCCTATAACACATGTGTTTTTTGTTACCACCCATATCATAAAGATATTCAATAGCCAAAAGTTCTACCTCTAGATCCTTTTTTTGTAGGAATATATCACCACAAACTTCCTTATTCCAAATATTCAGTTTTATTTTGAGGAAGCTAAGTTTTTTGGTAAGAATATACATGGAAGAGCTAAAATATGGTTCATCCACCATACACTTAGAGATTCCATAAGATTAGGATGAAGAAACCACATACTTTCAAATCTGAAGGGACTGCATTTGGGTTTTGAGATTTTGTCTTCTTCAAAGATTAAGGGGTTACGATCAAACCCAATTCTAGGAAGGGAAGAGATCCTATTTGAGAAGTGGATATCCCATTTAAGGAAATTAGGACTCTATCGAGCCAGACCTGGATCAAAATTTCACCCATTATTCTATTAAACCACATGCAAGGGTTGCCATTTAGGTCCACATCCATAATCCCACATTTACAATGAAACCATTAAATTCCATCATGTTATTAGTTAAGTTTGTATGTCCCTCTTTTTTGTCCCCTATACTAAGGGGGTATTGAAGTCCCAACAACAATCCAATTCCAATTTTTGCAGGTCCTTTGGAAGGTCAACAAGTTTTCCCAAAGGTTATTTCTGGCAGATTTAGCATTTGGGGCATAAACATTGGTTAAGATCCATCTATCATTGTTATCTAAATCTTTGAAAAATATAGAAATCTGGTCGTTAGATCTCCAAATGAGTTCTCCTTCTAGGATATCTGGGTTCTAAAAAACCACTAGGCCCCCTGAGGCACCTTTGGAGTTTGAGGCTAAGACTTGAGCATACCTACAAAGTTTTACAATGCAAGATCTGAGAATATGTTTAGACATTTTGGTTTCCTAGATGATATTAATATAAGGGTCAACCATTTTAATGAGATTGCAAAGAGTCCTCTATTTCCTAGGGTTATTTAAACCCCTGACACTCCAATTATTTTATAATTTTATATTATAATTATTTTATAATTTAATTATATTATAATATTATATGACTATATATATTAATATATAAAATACTAACATATATATCTTAGATAAATTTATGTTAAAAACACCGATAGATATCATTCTTTAGGCACTTCGAGAATGATATATATCAGTGTATTTTACATAGATTTATCTAAGATATGGATGCTATAAGATATGTATACTAGTTATAGTTATTAAAATGACTAATTATATATGTTCTATAATATAAGAGTTCATGTGACTTTTTAAAATTATTTAGATTTTTATTATTTTTTAAGATAACTGGAGTCTTTTTTATTAAGGGTAATAGGAGATACCATAAGTCAGAGTTTGGGTGTGGTATTTGTACACACTTTTTAAAAAAATGGTTCCCAATGATTTATTAATTAGACAATTGTATTATTCTAAGGTATATATGTATTTATTAGTTATCAATTTAAAATAGGTATAATTGACGTATTTCTCATCTCACCATTTTATCTCTTTCCAAAAAAATTCCTATGTTTTTGGTGGTCCCTCCATATCCATACACAATACATTTTTGGGGGTTTCAGGTGGTTTTAACCATTAGAGTTTCAAAATGATTTGTAGTCCCATATTGTCCTCTTTTTCATCTATTTGATGTTGTTTTGCACATTAAAAGGTTCCTAATTTGAATTCAAGAAGTCTATAAATACAAGGTTGTCTTAGTGCATTTAGGCATAAAGAGGCATCTAGATAAAATTTAAGAGAGTATATAACATTCATTACTACAATGATATATTGTTAATTTACAAGTGTTAAATCAAGTAAGCATTTAAAGAGGATTCATTGTATCATTGGAGTTCATAGTAGCGACAAATTGAGTGGTCACATACATATATATATATATGTATATATATATATATATATTTGGAGGTCTATTTATAAATGGAGGTTAGATTTAAGATCCTTATTTCTTCTCGATTCTAATGAGTGGTCACATAACCACCTTCCCCTCAGTTTTGACTGACTTTTAATTGTTGAGCAATTTTTTTATTAAAATTGGCATATTTTATAGGAACTTGAAATTTTAATAACTTTTGCATGTTAACTCAGAATTAAGTGCCATTATTTACAAAAGTTGATTTTTTTTCATTCCCATTGCATTGAATTCAATTTAATTGAAAAATACCAACTTTGAAAAAAATACCTTCATTTGGCCTTCCTACACCCATATTCATTTTTTGGAGCGTTCAATATTATTGGAAGTCATATTATTTTCTATGTGTCGAAGACCGAAGGGAGAGGTCCTATCTCATAGGTGGTGAGACCCCTACATAAACCACTTCATTTTTGTGGTATGATTTTTACTCCTTTCATTTATGGACACATTTTTGACTGTGACCAACGTCTTGCTTTTAGTGAGCATTATACATATTGGAGCTATGTATTGTACTTATAGATGCATTTTAGGTGGTGATCAACATCCATTTTGAAGGTTTAATTTTGTTTTCATTTGGCTATATTTTCCCCATTTCATGGCTTTAGATATGGATTCTTTCATGTTTGAACCCCTTAATTCATCCAACTACACCACATGGAAATATAAAATGATGCTTCAATTGTAGATGAAAGGATTGTAGAGAGTCATTATTGGCAATTTTCCCATTTTCATATATGAGGATGATATTGTGTGGCTTGCATCCATGCAAAATAAAGAACTTGTATTCATTCACCTCCATGTTTATGATAGTTTTCAAACTCATATTGAGCATGACATGTCACCTAAATCAGCTTGGGACATTATTTTTACAGTATTTGATGAGGTCACTTCACCTTCACATGTTCATGTTTCTTCTCCTCTCTCTCATTGTGAGGATTTTTCTATTGGTGGCAGTGTTTCTCCACCATCTTTTCCTAGTTATGAGAATGTTTCACTTGATGATGATTTGCATGAGGACTCTTTGGCATCTTCATCTTCTCCTATTAGTTCTTGTCCTCCTTCCATTGTTAGTAAGGACATATTTTATGAGGATGAGACACTTGCTATTGGTGGTCACTTGGATGAGGTATCTACACCTCCACATACTAATGCACATTCTGCTACAATGGTTGTTGCTCTTATTTTTTATTTTAGTATGACTCTTTCTAGTACACTACCAAGTCCTATGCAACCCATTGATCCTATGGCCTCTTTCCTAGCACTTTAGGAAGCAAATAAGAAACTTTTGATGTAAAAATTCTCTTTTACACTCCTTGATTCATGGAAAGGATGCCCTCATTTATTCTCTACAAAATAAATTAGTTGGCATACAACATTAGTCTAGTATTCCATCATGTTGTGTTAGTAAATCTCGTACGCATCCACTTGATGCACTTTTATAGTGCAATTTACTAGATTCTAAGTGGCCCATTGTTCACGTGCTTCTCTTGTTGTAGATGATACTTATGTGCCTTTTATCACTACACACTTTGCATATCCCACTCTAATTCCACCTACACTTATGCCTACTTTTATTGAGCAACATACCACTAGATTTGGCTCTCACATGCTTCATTCCATGGGTCACACTACCAGACTTGTAGGCATTGGGAAGCATTTGCAAGGCATTACTCACCCTATTCAACCTATTATGTGAATTTCTTAGCATGGCCTTGGTTATGATGCAAGTGCTTCATCTTCATTGGGATCTATTGATAGAGTATCATCTTTTGTTCATTTCACTCTTCATGAGGTTTATGAGTTACATATGGGCTCTTTTGCACCTTCACTCAAGCCTAAGAAACCTGAGATTATAATTGTTAGACATGATCTACCTGACACTTCTATGGATGTTACCTTGCATTTTTCTACTATGGATTTTTCACCCACACATATGCATGCATCTTCATCCACCATTCATGTTTATTTGGGGTGGATTTTGGATCATTCTTGATTATGTAAGAGGCATTTTTGGTGAGGATGCTATAAGAATCATCCCTCCACTATTTAGCTTCTTCGACCACACATTTCTCCTCTTACCTTATGATGCTCCTCATTATTTTTAAAATCCTTGTTAGGTAGATGTGTTTTTTGAGCTTGCATCTCTAATTTTACATAGCTTGAGTGTATTATGGAAATTCATGCATTCCTTGGTGATA
Organism: Torreya grandis; assembly: GCA_037957365.1. Taxonomy (NCBI): domain Eukaryota; kingdom Viridiplantae; phylum Streptophyta; class Pinopsida; order Cupressales; family Taxaceae; genus Torreya; species Torreya grandis. The sequence continues at coordinate 467,097 of JARHVA010008094.1, forward strand.
TTGTTATAGGATGGGACCTTTGTTTGTCGTCACATTGAGTTTCATGGAGATTTTCCCTTCATGTGTGTGCTCTATGTTTGAGCACTTGCTTATGTAGCTATTGACTATCCCATCATCACTAGGGACATCATTATTAAGAGATTTCATATCTGTATCTGATTATTGACAATCTCCTTCAAATTTTTTGGTGGAGCTTGTTCTCCTTCTGGATTGTAGCTAGTCTGGTGTAGCCCAGTGTCATCATTTCAATTTTTGCATCATGGGATTGGCCCACTGATTCAGATGTTTTTTGAGTCACTACACCCACTTCAGCATTATGGGGGGGGGGGGTGTGGACATACTGATTTAGGTGATGTGCTCATTATTAGTACATCATTTTTTCTTTTGGAGGTAGTTGATTGAGTACATTTGTATTTTATGGCCTTCATTCCATCTAGTGCACCTCTTTAGCTTTATGTTTGAGTATTGAGCCATTTTCCTTCTTGGGGCACCTTATAGAATATGTTTTTTGCTCTTTTGACTTTAGCTATTATTACTAGTTTTTGGGCACCTTGCAGTGGTACATTTCATCCTTGGTGACTCTTTTTTCCAAGTGTTTTTTGATATTAATTTTTTTTACTAGCCTCATATAAAGTAATAGCTCCTATTTGACTTGGTGGTTACAATGATTCATCATCCATGTAGTCTAGTAAGATGTATTGGCTATCATAGGGACACTTTATATTTCACTGTGATGTGTACATGGGTACTTGATCAAGCCTAGTTATCGAGACCCATCAGTCTATTTGCTTTCTCTTTTCTTACTCCCTATTTTGTGCTTAAGGAAGGGTGTTGGAATGAGTGTTCACACTTTTTCATGTGTTAATATTTATTGGGAGTCAATTTATTAATTGTTATGTGTCAAATATTTGCACAACTATTTTATGTGTGTAAACATTCCATAACAATTAAAATTGGTTTCACACAACAAATTATTTGTTATGCAAAATAAAATGTTATGCCTATTCAATAGGCACTCCTATTTCTTAGCCTAATAAGGTGGTGAGAGAGATTTATAGATTGTATTATTCATTTGAGGAAATAATGCAGAGAATAGTTTGTGTATAATGTCTATGTTATTAATGTTGTGGTAATAGTTTGCAAGAGAGATCCTACTAGTTATGAATTCATTATGAATTTTGACAAATGTAGGCAAGATTTAGGACAATAGGGGTTCTACTTCATGTGATTGTAACATCCTACATGTAGTTTTTTCTTTCCTTTTACATTTGATTATTTCATTGTTTCATGTGTGTAGGTATTCATCAAGGTTTTGGGGAAGAATCAACTAGAATAGTGACATAGATGATCCCCCATGTGATAGTAAATCACATAAAATATTTTCAAGAACTCTTGTATCTTTTTTGAAAGTTGTAGATGGTTAATATATGAGGGATACTAGTGCCAGATTTGGACACTAGCACCACATGACACTACTATCCTGAGGGGGGTGCTATTGTCTGAATCTGGATCCATAAAAATAGTCTATAGATGAAATATTTCTCTCTGTCTACTTACTCATCTCTAATATTCATATCCACAAGAAACTATATCTAGATAAGTCCACGTGCTCCTAGTATTTACTATTTTTGGAAAGATACATAGAATCAATAAATTCCAATTGTATTTCAGATTAACAATAGATCTAACCCTTTAATATAACATTAGGTTTTATATAATAAACCCTAAAAGGTTAAAACATTTGGTGAACCCGACTTACTTTGAACATAGCTTCAAAAACCTTAATTTTTATTTAGGGTTTACCTTCTAAATTTTGCACATTAAATTAAATTTACAAAAATTTGATTTTCTAATTTTTTAGATTAACCTAACTAATTTAATTAATTCAATCCTAGGGTTTTATTTATTTAATTCAATTTAAATATTTTCAACACAACCCTAACTTCAAACCCTATATCCACATATTAGGTCCCTATACACATAAACATTAATAACTAGGGTTCTAAAAATAACCCTCTTTTCTATTACAATCTCTATTCAACAAATTCACACATTGCACACATACTTATGTTAGATTATATTCTACCTCTTGTGTGTTTATTATTAATTCTTTACACTATCTTCTTTGGCAATTTTATAATGGCATCTAAAAAGTCCTCTACCCTTCATCCACTTGATGCAATTTTGAATTTCTCTCATGATTATAACAATGAATGGACTAATTTTCAAGATTTTACATTAGAATATGATAAATATTTCATTTACAATGATGATGATGACTATTGTTATAATGATGGATATGAGTATTATAATAAACATGACAATACAAATGAACATGAGGATACATTAGATAAATCATCTTATCTTTACTTATTCCTAAAACCCAAATTAACAACATAATGCCAAAATAACCTCTTGTTGGTAGTGTTTTATTATAATGTGATCCTAGTTTTTCAACTAATTTTGCTACTTCATTTTTCAAAATAAATCAATATAAGTACACTACATGAATTACACTTTTACATGATTCAAAGAAAGTAGATCAAAATCATGTATCTTCTTTACCCTTCTCAATTACATTTCAAAATGCAAATAAAAATGATGTTACACCTTTTATAAATACACAAACTAAGGTGGATGAAATTATTTTATCGCCTTCATTCACATTTCAAGCTTAATGCAATGATTTTTTTCCACAAATAGACAATGCACACATATTTAACTCTTCTCCTATATGTCATAATGTACAAAAATAAAACATGTTTGTTACTTCTCCTTCCCTTGATTATCAAATATAAAGTGATAATCATGCTTGCATTTCAAAAATGACTAGTGCACAAATACCTTGCATTACACTTACAGAAGATGATACATTGCATAGTAGTAAAAATTTAAAATCTTATTATTCTCCTTCTCTTAATGAATATGTGAATGATACTTCTACTCTTGCCTCTTAAAATGAATTAAATTCTAATTTTGATGAACCATGGGATAATGATGATTATTGTGATTATGATGGAGATGGCATAGAATCTACAAATTCTAATTTCTTCTTTTACTTCGCATATTTCTCTTATTCAACCAAATATTAGATCACATATTAAAAGACACACAAACTTATTCTTATGTGTATAATTTCCTTTCACTAGAGAATAAAGTACCTTTAATTTAAACTAATAATACAAAATATACCAATGAATCCCCCTAAACCCCCTTACTATAGGAAAAACTAGTTCTCAAACAAACCTAAACGAGAGTGATAACTTATTTCTCTAAATAGGTCCAAGATATCACACCTCCAAAGGTTATTGAGAGCACACCAACCCTTTTTGAATAAGATTTCCAATATAATATACTAATGGCTAAAATAAACAATAAAATTTAAGCACTAAACAAACCCCTTGATAATGATAATATACCTTTATAAGTGTTAATTTATTTAATGCATATTGTGGATACTTTTAAAAAATAATTAGATCATCTCACCTTGGAAAATAAAGCATAAAAATCTCAAGTTGATTCCAATGTTGTCCATAATAATCCTATTTCATGTTTAATTTCAACTATGAGGTTGCCACATAACATTTAGATGTTGATGTTACCTATCTTTGATGGATAAGGAGATCCATATTTACATATTCATGTTTATGAAAAAGCCATGAATCATGTTATAAATAATTTAATTTTACTACAAGTGTTTCTAAAGTCACTAAAGGACAAAACACTAGAATGGTTGTACCATACACTCCCTAGTGTATCGTTACATACATATGAGGAGTTGGAGGTAGTCTTCCTCAGGCATTATATATAGAATAAGGGACCTCTAGTCACACATGAGAGGTTACCTTCACTACATTAGGGTGAGACAAAGCCTACCTCAGAGTAGATTCTATGGTTTAAATCTTGTTTACATCAGTTAATTTATCAACCAATGGATTTACAAGTGCAATACATCTTTACTAGAGGTTTAATTTCTCCTCCCAAGGATATATCTCTATATCAATCATCTAAATCATTCAAACATCTATACAACTTATATATATCATTAGAGGCATAGTTAGGATCAGTTATTACATAGTTAGAGGTAGATTAAGCTATATATCCTTTAGAATCTCAATCAAAAAACTTGGTACAAGAGCCTACTCCACTTCCAATTTAGAAAATAGTGGAACACAAACAACCAATCAAAATACTCACTAAGGGAAAAGAGCCAATCTATACAACACAACCTATAGTCAGTAGCACATAGGATATATGAAGAGGGGTTATATATTTTTTAGATAAGACTGGTCCTCATGAAATTTTGATTATACTACTAGATAAGGGGATGATCACACTTCCTTCAACTACTCATCTTCCAACTCGCCATTTACACTAGGTACCACATAAGCATTATTGTCATTTTCACTAGCATTCAGATGATCATTGATATGTACTCAAAGCTCACATTGATAAAATATGTTATCAAAGACATCATAAATTTTTCACAAGGGGCATTAGTCCCTCATTCATAATAATCTCCTAGATTACACTCCTCTATGATAGAGTTATCCCAAGGTGTTCCTTTTAAGTAACTATTGGTTACTCATTATACAAGCCCTGTGACTTATGGGATAGCTATTTATTAGTGGTCTTCTACATCATAGCCTTAATAGTGATGGAAACTAGTTCACAGAGTTTAGAATACACCTCTAGTGTGTACACTAATTAATATATTTGGGAATAACTACAAACCCAAAGGCACAGTTTGGTATAGACACCAATAAAAATATTTGGAAATAATTATAGAGCTCAAAATGTACCTCCCATGAATACATCGATAAAGATATTTGGGAATAAATATCAACTCAAGGCCAAAATTTTGATTTGATAACTAATAAATATTTATGTAAATAAGTACAGAGATCAAAACCTAACTTCAATTTGCACACCAATCAAAATATTTTCAAGAAAACAAGCAACTCAAAGTGTAGTTTTAGAATGATAACCAATCAAGATTTTTGCATCAATGTCTACACAGTTGTCCACTATTAGTGCATCACATTCAACTCCACTTTCACATTCTACATCTACACCAACACATCATGAGCAATATGGTCTTTGGTTCTCCATGCCATCAGGGTTCAGATAGGGAATATCTCCATCACAGGGTATACACATAGACATCTTATGAGATATAAATAAAAAGACAAAAACCATATGATAATATAATACAAAAACTTAAATCTCATGTACATATGCCTAAAACATTCATAACACATATACAAATCAATTAATATTACTCAAATAGAAATAAAATTGTAAACATCAAACATTTCAAATAATTAACCAAATTTAAACACAACAAATTATATAATCTAACTAGATCTAGATGCCAATAAATAATTCCAAATTACATAACAACCATCTCTATATACATAACTCATAACATCATTTCAATACAAATGTGATGTATCACTCAATGATATAAACATGACTGTTGAGACTATCTCCCTCACTCTCACTCTTAAACACATCAACACTCAAACTAGAGGCCCCACTATTTCCATGAGACCTCGATCTATGGCTATGCCTACTCTATCTCTCGATACATATCTAACTCAACCCTACACTTAGCATACTCGCATTAAACTCATATATAGTCATCTACTATACAACTATTCACCCCACCTAGAGCATTAAGAGCAGGCATGGTCTACCTCTGTATCTCTACACATAATTCATATCTATCTATTATTTCTCACTTATATGTTGCAAACTCTATCATTGCATGATCAAACAAATAAGCATGCACTCTAGCTATATTGGTGGCTTGCTCCACCAATCCATCATCTATGACATCATCTGGAATATGCCATGTCAACTCACAAAGCACCAAATTGATGGTGACCTTGAAATACTTATCCTCTCTTACAAATGCAAGTTTTCATACAATTAATAAGAGTCTTATTATATCAAAACACATGATCCATAGTATACAAAACATACAAACAAACTATTTAACTTGCCATCCATAGCCCTCAGGGGCTCTACATCTAGTACCTTCTCTACAACCATCTCATATCTCATAATAGAGGTCCCTACCTATACTCACTCCACTAGGCTGAGTAGGCCTCAATCACTCCAACATCATCCACATCTAGTACCTTAATATATGGATCTTGTTATGTCATTGGCATAGGATTTAGCTCAATAATGGATGGCTTAGGCCTACTCTTCAACCTCATAGGAACATGATAACTCCTCAACCACACTAATAATGTTAGGGACACATCCTATACACACCAAATTGTCAAGTGTAATCATATAAAATGCAAAATTGGATGAATTAAGCATGGTTAATTATCACCCAACCTATATGTATTCTTTCTTTCTCACTCAACCCTTCTCGAATAGACTTTCACTGACTCCAAGTTACTCTTAACTTCCCAAACTTAGCTTTTTAAGACCCAAGAAGCCCTCTTAGACCTAGATCCATCCCCCCAAGTCTCATCTTCCTAGGACAATAGCACCTAACTTGGATAGGAGCACCAAAATTTAGGGGTGTCTTATTTCTAGTGTTGTTGTCTAAGTTCACTTTAGCCTCAAATGGTCAAATTTTCTCAATTCCTTATCTTTTTCCCTATTGACCTAATATAAGCTCATCTAACCCAAAATCATCAGTTTCCCTATAAAATTCCATTCAATGTCTATTTATAAGGGTTGGCACTCATTCATAGAAAATAAGCAAGAATACAAGCAACTACACTCAAGCACTCTTCCCTATTCTCTACATACATCCTTCCAAGACCAATTCAAGCCTATTCAAGCACTCATACCATTCTCTAATCATCTAAATCACATTCTAGTTTTGCATCTAGTTACATACACCACATAATTGCACTAAGCACTTCAAATGGGAGAACTACATTAGTTTGATCCCTCTTTAGAGTATTGATATGTAGGTAGCATGCCCACACATGGGGTGTGAAGTGAATTTAATGTATCTTTTCCACACTAACCCCTTATCTCTTTCCCAAGTTTTATACTTAAGTTTAGGTACCAGGAGATCTTAAGGGTTTTGAATATTGAATCAAACACACAACAAGCTCTACACAGACCCATGATTTGATATTTCACTTCCAAGGTGTCACAAGCCTGCTGAACAAAACCTAAAACATATAGACCACTAGGAAAACAATGTCAAAAGTAGACAACAACATTAGAAGTGGACAAAAGTACTAGAAATTAGACTACAATGCTAGGTAGTAGGGTGTCCTGAGATTGGTACTTCTGTCCAATCTAGAAATAGAGTTCTGAGTCCCATTTATGATAGTCTTTCATCCATGCATAGCCATTTCCAGACCCTGCATCATCCATTTTAGCCCAGAATAAGCTAAGTTCTAATTTATCTCACCTATTTCTATATTTTAAAAAAGACAAAATACGTATCTATTTACATAAATCAGTAGGCTAATTGAGACACATTAATTATTTATTTACATTTACTCAGACCTTTATTTTCTTAGGAATTAAACACCCTAATTCCTAAAAAGGATAAATATTTGGTGAACCAGACTTCAAATTTTTGCACAAAAACTTAGAAACCCTAAGGCTAATTATTTTTGATTTTTTACAAATTTTTCCTAATTTTTCTTGAATTTAAAAATTAGAAAACTAAAAATTAATTAAAATATTTTCAAGAAATGCACCTAAACCATAGTTTACACATATTAGGTCCTATTTCCATACAAACACTTTCAAACCACTAGGAAAAATGTAATGCTAATTTTAGAAATATTTTTAGATTTTTCCTCAAATTTTCAAAATTAAAACTACAAATTTTATATAAAATTTTCAAATTATTGCACTAATTTTGGAATAATTTATTCAAAACCCTAGTTGCATCAAATACATTTTCAATAATTTTTGCATCATTTTCTAAAAATTTAGTTGCATAACTAACTTAAAAAAATCAATTTCAAATTCAAAAGTTCATAGTATTCTACAAATAATATTTTTGAAAAATCCCTAATAGTATTTACTAGCTCTTTCTTTTTGCTTGTTGAGGTATCACCTTACATGTTTGGTAGCTCAATATCCTTTTTGTGTAATTTCCAATTCACTATTTCTTGGACTGTACATTTCTTAATTTTAGTACGTTCCATTTCTCCCACATTTCCTATTAAAACATATTACAAAACATTTCAAATTGTTTTCCTACTTTACCAATGGCTCAATATATCAGTTTTGATGAAACTGATCAAATAGAACTTTAAGAACTCTTAACCAAACATCCAGATATGTAAGATGACATGCTTATAATTTTATAAGAGGAACATCAAAAATTAACCAATGGGCAATCTTCTCAAACCATAGAGCAACCAATTGTAAATGACAATAGGGGAGCAACTTTGTCTCAACCACCCCCTATAGTAGCCCAACCTTCTACTATGCCACTAGTGATAGCTAGTACATCCCTATATCTTGATGTGGCATCCCTTGTGTAAGACATCTCATCTCTTTAATCCAAGGTGCAACATCTTGAGAAAGGTACCACTAGACCTACATAGGCTTTGGATTCTTTTGTTCTTCTGCATACACCATTAGCACGTCACATTGATTCTACACCCTTTCCACAAGGATTTGTTCAACCCAAGCTTACTCTTTATGATGGCAAGGGTGATCCAGAGACACATTTGAGATATTTTCATGTAACATGTTTGGATTATGTACCCAATGACTAGGTACTTAACAAACTCTTCCCATGGAGCCTAAAGGATTATGCTCTACCATGGTTTTATAGTCTACCAAATCGGTCGGTCATGAAAATTGATCCTTTATCTAACATGTTCCTAACACATTTCAATATCAACATTGGTGATAAAGTCTCATATGCATATATTGCACAATAGAAACAAAGGTCAAATGAGCCTCTCACGAATTATGTTCTTAGATACAAGACTATTTTGGCTAAGTTAACGAGCCCCATGGTTGATCAAGAGCTATAATACATCTTTAAATAGAGCCTTCTACTAGCATTGCATGAATCCATTATATTCAAAATATTCTCTTCCTTCACTGAATTGTGTCATACACTTAAGGGAAGAGAAGTCAAGTTAATCTCAAAGGGCAAACTCAAGTATTCAATCACTCTCAACACAAAACACAAAAAACAAGAGTAATAGAAAAGTCCCATACAAGGTCAAAATTAGTGACAACAAGAATCAGAATCAACCAATAATCAATGTGGCTTCTGAACCCCCTCAACATGTGGTTTTATCAAGACTTCCTTGACGTGCATTTACCAATTTGCCAATTTACCCAGCTAGAGTTCCACAGTAGTTATTAGAATGTAACATCATCACTCTCTCACCTATTCATGAAGAAAATCTAGAAAAACCTCTTCCACATTGATATGATTATCATGTATTTTGTGATTTTCATAAGGCACCAGGCCACACCACAATTAGATGCATCAATTTGTGACATAAGATATAAAATTTGATTGATGATAATCTACTTGATCTGGGCACTTCAGTTGAACCTCCAAAGGTAAAACCAACATAAGATAAGGCTTTGAAAATATTTTTAGATCTATTTCCACAACATTCTAAATAAGATAAAGAGGACACATCAGGTGTTCATCATACATACCATACACATCCTCCGCCAGTTACATACTAGGCACCTTCAATTGAGGCACATCCATTGAAAGGTATGATAGGTGTGTATGAGTCTAGAGTTCCAACTAGGCCTTTGATATCTTTTTCAGATTAGGAGATTATGGAAGATGTTTCAGGGTATAATGCACTTTTTATCAGAGCACATATCCATAATCAGCTTATCCATAATATACTCATTAACCATGGTTTTGGTCTTAATATGTGCACCTTCACACTACTACAACATTCGGGTTATTCAAATCAGGGTATCACTTTGATTGATATAATTATCAGTGGTTTTAGTGGGCATATTCAGAGTTCATTGGGTGAGCTATTACTTCCACTATAGGTTGGTCCTACACATGTGGCTACACCAATCACTATAGTTCCCACCATAGGAGTTTTTGACATATTACTTGGTTGACCATGGATTCAAAAAATCAAGGTAATACCTTATATAGTTCATAGATGCATGAAGTTCATTCATGTTAATTAGTTTATTATAGTTGGTGAAGTTCCTTATGAGTCACCACTCCCCACTTTAGAGCCATCTACTAGCTTCCAGTCACCAGATATAGTTCTTCCACTAGTTTTAACTTCTCCTCTAGCTTTTGTTCTAGTTCCATTTTAGGTTCAACCATGGTTACAACATCTATCACCAGTAAAAAGGGTTCATACACCCCCACATCTTCAATATTCTAGATGGCTTCTAGTGGCAATATTCATACCTAGAGCAGTTACATTGAGATCTCATATAGATACACAAAGAGCACCTATTCACAAAGATTTTTCTCCTACGTTCAGATGGGTCCCTAAGAGCCCTATAATTTCATCTACTTCTCAGAGTCATAAGGGGACCCCACATTCAATTTCCACTTCAAATATTTTAGAGAAGTTATAATAAACACACATTTTGGCTTCACAATCTTAGTCATACACTTGTGCCTCATGATCACGCATAATTCAATTGTTTGACACAGGACACCAAGACAAGGAGTCTCACCTGAGACTCATCAGTTAGTGTCATTTCCTCTTAGTCCTTCCTATACATAGTTCAAATATTTTTTTCTAAAATACAAAAATATTAAAAAATGCCAAACATATTTTGATTGTATGCATCACCCATGCTTTACATCACTAATATCATGATAGGACTTACATTTGTTGTTTCATGTTATTGTATGTTGATTTTATACATTACCATGCTTCACTTGATCTTCTTTGAGTGTGTGTAGTGGCATCTAGCTATTTGATTGTTTCAGTATACCCATAGAGGGGGCATTCTTACTTCTACATTCAAGATACACATTGTTATACACACCCATTAGGGGCATCATATACATGACTACACCATCCATGTTATGTCATTTCTACACCACACACTTTGAGTTATCATGCTAATGTACATTTCTTTATAGCTTACATAGAATATTATATTGACATCTAGCACTTGTGTATTTCTTAGCATATACCTAGTCTTGTACTACACATATTTTGCATACTTTCACATTTGCTTTGATCAATTAGATATGGTTATCTTTTTCCAATTATTACATTCTTTATTTTCTTGCTTAGCGTAGCTTGTGTGATTACATTTTCAATTCCATCTTATCTCCTACTTGTGCCTTAGGACATTTGCCAATGTCCTTTACTTCTTTTTCATGTGTGTACCTTAGGACATTTGCCAATGTCCTTTGTTTTTACTCCTATATGTGCTTGTGGCCTGTGTGCCAACTTTTCTTATTTCACTTGTATGTGTATGTGGCATTTGAATATGCCTTCCATGCTTGTTTCCAATTTGAGTGACATGTGCCCATGTCCCTTATTTGCATAGCCCCTTGGCCCATCTAGTATGCTTCTTGCTTTTTGCTTATTTGTTTGTTGCTTGTTTGCTTGTTACTTGTCAAATGTGTGCAATGTCATGATCCATATCATGCATTTTATTTGCTTTCTTGGATGTCATGATGGACATCATTCTCCCTTCCTCCAAATAACAACTAATAATTAACATTTCCAGTTCTAGTTCAATACATTGTATATGCTTTCACATTTTTATATCTATCTAGGCATACCACTATTGATATAACAATATCTATCAATAAAAACATTGTTATATCTTGAAACATATTACCAAACATAAAATGTCATATCATATATATTTTTAGATTAACACACTTGCAGGACTCTTTTCTTCTGAGGGTAGTCATTATAGGTTCATCATTCCTACCCTCAAAAGAGGGGGCATCAAATAAGGGATTTGTCATAGAGATATAACCTCTTAGAAATTGAAACAACAACATTTAGAATAGTTAGCACATAATCCAGAGATCAAACCAATCAAATCAAAGTAGAAAAATAGGAACAATCTCAGATTAGCAGTTAGTTTTCACACCAGACAATAATACCAAAAATGGATAATAACACCTAATATGGACAATAACACTAGAAATGGATAGTATCATGAAAAACCCAAGGTGTCCATAGTTTGGCACTCCTATCCAAGCAAAAAAACACTTAGGGTTTCTAAAAATGGGAAAAATGTTTAGTTTAGGGACAATTTTTTGCACTTCTAAATCCTTTAGATTTAATAGTTTTAGCACAAATTTCTTAGATACAAGGGGTTGTCATGCATGGAATGATGGTTCTCACTTTTAGTTTAGATTGGGTAGTTGGCATAACTTTTAGATCAAAATCCATGTTCCAAACATCAGTGATTATGGGAAATGTGCACGACACATTGATCTTCTTTTGTTTCCAAGTTTAGTTTATTCTAGGCATTCTTAGCAATTGCATGCCTTACTCCATCTATAGGTGTTTAGCATCATATTCAAGTTAGAATTTCATATAAGTTTAGCTTTTTGAGTACCTGAGTTCTCGAGTTGGATTTCATATAAGCCTAGTACATCATTTTTGGAGTGGATTTCATACAGGCCTAATCTCCATATTTCAAAATGGCTAAGAGTGGCCTAGTTTCTAGCACACATTTTTCTATCCATGCCATAGTGTCATATTTATAGCACATTTATGGTCTCCTTGAGCCATCTCATATGACATCTATTCTATATTGGTTTCACTTCATAGCTTCACTCCATGGGATAATGATGGAGCCATAAGGCCAACCTTTGCATTCTTAAGCCACGTAATTAGAGGGATTGGACATACAGTCCAAACATCAATTAGCACATACATGATTTGTTAATGTCACTCAGTTGGTGACAATGGAGCCAAAGGGCTAGCCTTTGCATTCTTGAGCCACATTCTGAGGAATTGAGCACTCAACTCCATTCATGATATTAATCTTGACTCAACACATACTCAACACAATCTATCATCACAAAAAATTCACACATCATAACGTGCTCTCTCTATGCACATCCAACATCACATAGCTTCATGATCTTTTCCCTTATAGGTAAGTTTAGGTATGCTTTCTATTTTTCCTTTATCCTAGTATTTTGCTTTGTTGCATCACTAGAATAAAGTGGGGCAAATGTAATCATATAAACTAATAAATTGGATGACTTAGGCATGGCTAATAGTACCCAACCTATAGGTCCTCTTTCTTTCTCAGTCAACCCTTCTCAGCTAGACTTTTACTGATTCCTAGTCACCTATAGCTTCCTAAAATTAGCTTTTTGAGACCTAGATAGCCTTATCAGACCTAGTTCCATTCCCCCAAGTCTCATCCTCCTAAGAAAATAGTGCCTAACTCAGATAAGAGCACTAAAATTTAGGGGTGTCTTATTTTTGGCACTATTATCCAAGTTCACTTTAGCCTTAAAAGGTCATATTTTCTTAATTCCTTATCTTTTCCCATGTCAGCCTAATACAAGCTCATTTAACCCCATGATCATCAATTTCCCTATAAAATTCCATTCAATTTCCATTTAGAAGGGTTGGTAATCATTCACAAAAAAGAAGCAAGAATGCAATCAAGTACACTCAAGTACTCTTCCCTATTCTCTACATACAACCTTCCAAGGTGAATTCAAGCCTATTCAAGCACTCATACCAATCTATAGTCATTTAAAGTACATTCTAGTTTTGAATTTAGTTGCATACATCACATAATTACACCAAGAAATTCAAATGGGAGAACTGCATTAGCTTGATCCCTCTTTGAAGTATTGGTATGTAGGTAGCATGCCCACACACAAGGTGTGAAGTGAATCCAGCGTATCCTTTACACACTAACCCCTTCTTTCTTTATTTCCCAAGTTTGATACTCAATTTTAAGTACTAAGATCTCCTAAGGGTTTTAAAGATTAAATATGATACATAACAAGCTCTGCACAGACCCAGGCTTCAATATTTCACTACTAGGGTGTCACAAGCCTACCAAATAGAACCCAAAAAATCCAAACCACCAGGACAATAGCATCAAAAGTGGAAAACAACACCAAAAGTGAACAATAATGCCAAAAAGTGGACTATAATGCCAAGTAGTAGGGTGTCCTAAGTTTGGCACTCTTTTCCAACCTAGAAATAGAGTCTTGGGTCCTGTTTATGATAGTCTACCATCCTTGCACAACCATTTCTAGACCCTGCATCATCTGTTTCAGCCTAGAATAAGCTAAGTTATAATTTATCTCACCTATTTCTATATTTATAAAAAGGTAAAATACATATCTATTTACATAAATCAATAGGCTAATTGAGACACATTAATTATTGATTTACATTTACTCAAACCTCTATTTGCTTAGGAATTAAACACCCTAATTCCCAAAAAGAATAAAACATCAGGTAACCCTCTCATATTAGAACCTCTCGTATACATTATCCCATTGATCATGTATCCAAAAATTCAGTTGAATCTACCTCAACTACATGTTATCTTCAGGCCATCCTTGATAACCCCTATAAGGTCTCCAAACAATGTCTTTTTCTATCAGATTATCTAGTAACCATTGACATTAGTTAGTAATATTCCTCAGAGCATGCCCTATCCCAATCCATCTAGTTATAAATACCTATGGGTGAGACCATCCATATCATGGATGTGCCACTGGCCTACTCGTAACTATGTGCTCCTATGCCAAAAAATACAATATTGTTGACACACTGATAGCTCCACCACTCATCTCCTATGTAAAGTGGTAGAGGTCCCTGTATAGATGAGCTAACATAGTCCAAACCCAAGAATATATTATTCCATGATGCTCAATGTCATACACTATATCATGTATCTTGTATGAAATGAAGACACCAATCCCATACACAATAATAAATGATGATAATATCACTGCTATAAACTTATGCAACCAAGGAACAATGACCATCACAATCATGGTCAAAAATATGCCACTCTAAATACCTATATGGTGAGTACCTTCAACCATAGTAGAAAAGCACCTAGATGCTCATTGTATATCCCACACACCATTGGTTTCTTGTAATACATCCCACTGCCCAAAAATTATCAACCATAATATCTAATACACATCATCCAAATTCACGATCATCTTGACCATGGGTAACCAAAATCTACATGTATCTACATTCTACCTCTCACATAGTGTAATGATAATATACTTATCCCAGAGCACAGGGTCCAAAAAATCCACATGTCATAACCTTGATCTATAAATCACATCTATCTACACCTCAGATAGGGGCAAACCCTAGATAGTTTCAATCATCTAGCTAGTACGTAACTTCCTCATAAGGGCATCAACCTATAAAAATTTCAACAAAATTTGACATCAATGAAATAAACACTCATACCATAAGACAAAAATATAATTTAGAAACTAGTTAGCAATGTTGAGTACCATATTTGGGGCCTACTAGACACTAGTGTTAACTAAAGGATAGTGTCACTAGATAATAGTGCCATACTTTGGATAGTAGTGCCAGGAACTAGACCCTATTGCCTAGAGTGGGATAGTAGCACCACCTTTTACAAAATAGACCAAACAAAAAAGTTGATAATACAAATAACTAAAATGATAAAAAAAGAGAAATAGTTAGGATCCCTTACCAAGTATACCTCTCCACTGGCTTGAATAAGTGCTTTAACCTCCTCATAGTGTGAGAACCTAGTGTCTCATCTCCTCGACATGTTTCTCTCTCCCAGACTCAAAATTTTTCCCACTCAAATGATGCAAATAAATTGTCAATGATTCAAAATGACCTATTTAAGTCATCACTTACTCACTGCCACCCTATTAAGATTACCCCTATGTGCCAATTTTGCTAATCAATACAAATATCTTGTTCTTGACATATCTCAAGAACTATAGCTCTAATTTGTGAACCATTTCTTGTGCATGGGATGTGATACCGATATACTTTATCCCATATTGGTAAAACCAATCCTCTCATCATTTTCAACACTATAAAATGACAAAAACAATTATATTATATTAACCATATAATGGATCAAGTACCTATATAATTACACACTAAATTATTAAACTCTGACACAATCAATACAATATTCAAACCTAATACAACATCATAATTGCCAAGTAAACACTAGCACAATCGATCCTTACCACTTTTGGTCACATATCTTCCTCACAGTCTCGACTCTCTCACCAAAAGGGGGGAAAATATGCATAGATTGATTTAGACACACAAAGGTACATTGAAATTTTTAGACACACAGGCATCTAAAGTCACAAATTTTTAGAGATACAGACATACAAGTTTACACAAGCATTCAATTACACAACTAATTTAGAGATATAGACATTCGTGTCTACATAGATTTATATAAGCATTCAATTTCTCTAATTATTTAGACTATATAGACATATAGGTCTACACAAGTTTACATATGCATTCAATTGCACAACTTATTTAGATTATATAGACATATAGTCTACACAAGTTTACACAAACATTCAATTTCACATCTTATTCAAATTGTACATACATATAGGTCTATATAGGTTTACATAGGTATTTAGTTGCATAATTTATTCATATTATACATACATATAGTCCTACATAGGTTTACATAGGCATTTAGTTGCACAAATTTTTAGATATATAGACACATAGGGCTACATCAGTATTCAGATATATGCTCCATACATATATGAAGCTTGGACATAGGTATACTAGTTCATTCAGATATTCAGATACACATCTACATCACTCAAATATTAAGATCAGGGGGCACAATGCATATTGCATGTTCTTGGTTCCCATTTTCAAATTTATTAGATTACACTAGTATTATCACTAGTATCATCACTACTATTATCACTAGGTTTTCACCAATTTGGGTCACAGGGCCATCTATAGCGGTTGATCCATAAAATTACATGAGACTCAATTTACATTAATTAGATTTAGAGTGGGGGAAAGTGAGCCTTGTTTCTCCACACCTTCAGTTTACATACTCAAATTTAGAGTGGGGGAAAGTGAGTCTTATTTCTCCATAGCTTCATTTTACATTACTCAGATTTAGAGTGGGAACAAGTGAGCCTTGTTTCTCCACAGCTTCAGTTTACATACTTAGATTCAAAGTGGGGGCAAGTGAGCCTTGTTTCTCAATATCTTCAATTTACATTACTCATATTCAAAGTGGGGGTAAGTGGTCCTTGTTTTTCCAAACCTTTAGTTTACAAAGTTAGATTCAAAGTGGGGACAAGTGAATCTTGTTTCTCCACACCTTCAGTTTACATTATTTAGATTCAAAGTGGGGAAAAGTGAGCCTTGTTTCTCCATACCTTTAGTTTACATAGTCAGATTTAGAGTGGGGATAAGTGAGCCTTATTTCTCCACACCTTAAATTTACACACTTAGTTTTAGTATAAGGGGCACTTACAACATATGCTTACTTTCAAATATTGCACTTCAGTTCTCATCCACTTCTCTAGCCAAGAAGTGGGACAAAATCCAAATTATATTCACACAAGTAAGTAAAGGTACACATTTATATTTTATTTTACTCTAGTAAATCCATTTCATTACATTAATATAATAAAAGGGTGGTAAATGTAAACATCCTAATTTGGTCAAGCAACCACAAGTACTATGTCTTGTGTTGCTCTTTCGCATAAAGGGATTTAGTGATGGTTATCGTCCTTATTTGCATGATCACCTTGAGTCTTTTGATCTTTCTTAAACTTTAGTATCCTTATTTTTTACATCCCTAGGAGTCACAGGTCACCTTTTCCTATTCCCAGGCCCCCCTAGCCTGTTATCCCTATTTTTTGCTCTATTCTAAGCTTTTGGACATTTGTGCCATTTTTAGGATAGTAGTTCCACATGACACTACTGTCCACTTTTGCCTTTAGTTTTCGATGGGCCCTTTCACCTATTTTTTATCCTTGAACCCTCATTGACCCTTATCTTATGTTTTTTATATCTTTTTCATGACTTGTCAGCCAATGAATAAGGTATGATATTCCAAATAAAGATTCTCTTATATAAATAGACTCACAAGGGATTTTACATATAAAACTTAATATTTTGGCACTTATTACATAAAATCAATCAATAATATAGCTCAAATACTCTACATACTACATAGCATTCACATCTAGATATTTGCATGCTTAATCAAAGAATGGCCTAGGTGAAATTCATCCTAGCTAATGTTGATGGTGCACATTCCTTAAGGGATAAATACATGCGATCTGACACCCATATCATTGGGGTTAATATAAGTAGTGGTTAGGACAATAGGGGTTCTGATCTATGTAATTATAACATCCCACAACCCAATTTTTCCTTTCCTTCTACATTTGATTATTATATTATTTCATGTGTGTAGGTATTTATCAAGATTTTAGGGAAGAATTAGCCAAAACAATGACACAAATGATCCCTCACATGATAGGAAATAACTTATAGGACCCTCAATAACTCTTGAATGTTATCTAAAAATTGAAGACATTTACTATAGGAGGGACACTAGCGCTAGGTTTGGATACTAGCACACATGGTGATACTATCCTAGGGGCACTATTGTTCGAAGATAGATACAAAAAAAATAGTCTATAGACAAAAGATTCTTCTATGTTTGCTCAGTCATCTCTATTATTTATATTTTTGAGAAACTTTGTACATATCTAGATAAGTCCACCTACTCCTTATATTTACTATTTTTGGAAAGATACATAAAATCAATAAATTCCAATTGTATTCTAGATTAACAACAAACCCATCCCTTTAATCTAAAATTAGGTTTTACATAGTAAAACCTAAATTGTTAATAAAAAAATCACATCAAGGCTTCTCCAAATACATCTAAAAAACACTTGGAAATTTTATTGCACACTGAGAAAAGAATCACTATTTATTCCAATTTTAATTTTGTGGAATTTTAATGACTATAGGCCAATTCTGAATATGTTTTATTACAGGTCAAGGGCATCCATTTTTAATAATTTAAATTAATATTATAGATTCAAACATATATTTTCATAATCACAAATCACACAATCAACCTAGCAGGGATAAATACATTAGCTTAAGGCTCATTTGGGCTATGTAGGCAACACTCAAATTACATGAGATTTTTTGAGGATAGTTTAGATATTTCCCTTAGCTATTATTCCCCTTTTAATTTTTTGTCTATCTTGTTTATTGTGTAGGAAATAGGGTTTCAAATTTTACTGGTATTCCATTAGTAACACAAAACACATAATATATCAATCAACCCTCTCAGATGGACACACATACCCAAATTAGAAAATTAGGTGCACTGTCAACTAAGATGTGGTTTTAGTCAATATAAAAGGTTGAATTTCACCCTTGTCATCCTTCTAATAAATTTTTACAATCACATTTTAAATTCTTGCATTCAGTCATGACATAATACATGGTCATGTCAAGCAGTTTTTTAGTCATAGTCAGCCTACACAATTATTAAAATATATGTCTTAGGGAGGTTTGCATATATGTATGCCTATTTACTATTTGTATCAAATTTTAAATTCTATAACATATTATATTTTATTATGTGATATATATATTTAAACATTCAAATTTCAATAGTTTAATATCTATTAATTTGATTTACTTCAACTAGAAATAGATTAAACATCTTGGTGAGCTTACTATTTTTAGAACATTGCTTTCTATTTGCTTGATTCACATCCTATGATTTTATAATTATTTATGCAAATATTTGACAATGAAATAAACAAACCTCTACCTCGGATATAAATCCAAAACATAATGATTCAATCCTCTTCAACCTTATATTAATGAGACACTAAAGAGATTGTTTTATCACCTTGTATAAATCCAACATAAAAGCCCTTTCTTTTGACCTTGAGGTGAGCTTTTTTATATATATTCACAAAAATATTTTGATTTTTCTCTTTATTTTTTATTTTATTATGTTTAGTTTTAAAAACTATGTTCCAATAGTTTTAAAATTACTTAGTGATTGTCATAAAGGGCTACATAATAATCTATTTTATAAACATCATGGTGTGAGGGGTTTAGCCTAATACTCACAGCCATTTTATAGAAATAAATAAAAAATTTAGTTTCAACATACCTCATGGTATATCATAAATACATAAGATTTGTAATCACCTAAAAGTGGTAATTAGATGTTAAGAGTGTTACTTGAGTTACCCTATTCCTAGCTTAGCCCCAGACCTATCTTAGAGCCTTACACTTTTTTTTAGTTATTGAGAAGACCAAACTCATGTAAAATTATCCATAACACAATCCCAAAACTGTCATTTTAGATCGTAGCCCAAATTACTTAGTAGTCTATCAAGTGGACATTAGCACCAAAATTGGGACACTATGGCCACATGGTGCTAGTGTTCCCAATTGGGCACTATTGTCCTTATCCCTAACTCATTTCAATGAATATTTTTTCAAATGTCTACCCCTCCTAAGGTTGGCTTAAGCATATTTTCTTATCTACAAAAGCAACAAAACTCTATAAATACAAGTCTAACTGACCTTTATTCACTAGATGGAAAATAGATGTAAAAAGACATCCAAACTAAAGACAAGTTAAGAAAAATTAAGGTATTTAATCCCTAATATTCTTAATTCTACATACTGCCATCTGTAGAAGACCTAATTTTAGTTTTTAAACATTCAAATCTCAATCGCATTCAGGGCATCCAAGTCCACTTTCATTCTAGCATTCACTTGCACTTGCATCAAGCACTAGGCGGGAGAACTACATCGGACTTGATCCATGTTTAAAGTATTGGTATGTAGGAAACTCTCTTCATAGTGAGGTGTTGAAGTGTCCAATATATCCTAATAATGAACACATAATTATTGATCATGCCATACTTGTAAGGAAGATTAGGTTTTGTATACTAAATCTAGTTTTTTAGGCATAACACAAAGCTCTAAGTTTCATGTACATAGGAACAAGACCTAAAAACATAGGAGGAGGTGTTCTTAGAAAATTAGAACAATCCCACAAAGGGGACATTAGTGCCACACTAATGACACTACACAAGCATGGTGCTACTTTCCAGTGAGGAAAAAAAAACCAGAATCCTACTGAGACACTCAAAACTGTTCAAATCCCAATTTCTAAAACCCAAAGCATTTGCAATAGTCACTTTTCAGATATGTTTTTATTTAAGCCTATTTATTCCTATTTTTATAAAGTCAAAAGAAGTAAAAAATCATAACAAATTAGTTCTCAATTATTATAATATATTTAACTTATTTAAGACATCTCAACGCTTTAATATAAATATATATTTTACATAGTTAAACCCTCTAAGGTTAAACTAGTATATATTTTTTATACCATAGGAAGCCTCTTATATCAATTTTATTTGTGATGCATTTTAGAGGAGTATATCAACCATGGAAGTGAGTCTCACTGCACCCTCATAAATAGGATTAGTGGGCTACACGTATGAATTTGCCTTTGTAATTTTAATTTTTTTAAACATTGGGTTGACACTAATCAATGAACGAATAAGTATATTTAAGATCCCACATAATCATTCAAACCCTTGCCTAGATCACTTTTCATACCTTGATTTATGATTGTATTATATTCATAGTACTTTAATATTTTTGTACATGTTAGATTACTTGATGGCATGAAGTATTTTATTTGTTGTATTTAATGTATTTAAATTCTTTATATATATCATAGCTAGTCAATCCTCCTTGTTATCTACATGTGTTTTTTTCTTATGATAACGAATGGACAAATTATCATAAGCAAAAACTTATGGAAGGAGCATTCATGGATGATTATGATATTGATGACATATAAATAAATAGACAATTTTATTTTGAAGCAACTTGGGAACATGAGTCTATACAAACAAATTCACCTCTAGAATCTTCTTCAAGTTTTACCTTCTTCCTTCACTAACAATTTAGAGCCAACAAAACAATTCAAATCTAAAATAATGCAACATTCATGAACAAAGATATCAAGTAAGATCTAAGTATTTTTAAAAACTATTTCTTTAATAAGGAATTTCAAATCAAAAATCAAAATTTGAATTTACTCCTTTAAAAATAATGAATATTGAGCCTATATGTCATAACTCTTCTCCCTTGTCAATTAATGAGAATAAACTTCCTTCATCTTCCCTTCATACATCACTGACTATAATTGAAATTAATAACATTCTTCTTCACACATATTATGATGTTATTCGTACTCCATCCTCATGCTTGTTTCACATGATGCTCCTCTTACCCCATAATATCATAATCTTAGCATAGAGTTACCACATGATGATAATGTATCTCTTGTTAGTGCTAATTATTTCAATGTTATTGATCAACAAGAAGCAACTCATGTGTGTGTGTGTGTACCCTTGTACCTTCTCTACTACCCTTCAACTTTCAATAATATGAAAAAAAACTTTTAATTCTATCCATACATATATTTGAAATATTGTACCTTTAATTTTAAGGGTGTACACCTCTACCAAATATCGTAAGGATGAATCAATGGGTGCACAATCTAACAAATTTAAAGTTTTATTTTTATAAAATTGATTTATTTATAAATAATTATTTCTAATATAATTTATAATACAAAGATACTTGTAGCACCAATAATAAATTAATTTCTATATTATATTATAATATTATCAATATATAATTAATGTAAATTGTAAAACAAAAATATGAACTAGTCACAATATATTGTGTACCTTCTAATTATTTTTGCATAATAAAAAATATAAATATTTTCCAACATTTATGACATGTATTAGCCACTATGCAACCCTTGCTATTAATTTAGAGTTAAAAGGAGAAAAGTGGATTTAGGAACATGTTTAACGAGATGCTTTTGATTTATCAGTGCTTTAGGTTGGAAACAAATATGTAAAAAATACTAAATAACATATAAATAACCTCAATTTGTGTGTCAAAAGTGCACTACATTAAATGCTAGATTGACAATAATTGATAATATTTGTGTGTAAAATGAATTACAATATTTTTTCTATTGATAGTTGATTTTGAATTCAAATTTTGTAATAAATTAGTGTGCATGCCAACTTCAAGTAAGTAAGATTCGAAAGAGAAAAATGAATGGATAAATCCATCTTTAAGAATAGGAGAGAGAAAAGGGACTATATGTATCATATGATTTAATCCAACAAAATTTGAGAACCATACAATATAATCCAGAGAGAGTGACCAAAAAACTAAACATATCATATAATGTCTTGTCTAAAAAATTTAAATATTAATAATTGACAGGTGTACCAATATCACTCATTTTAAATCAAATAAAGTATAAATAAATAAATTTACTAAACCAACACTAATAAACATAAAATTAAAATTATAAAACCTTTTGATATACTATAAATTAAATGTTAAGTAAAGAAAATTTTATAACATAACTAAATTTGAAATATTGAAAATCTAAAACAAAACCTACATATTTTACAATTATCTCATTTACAAAGATCAAATATAATTAATGCTATTTTTTTTTTTTTTTTTTTTAAATCTAATTTTTTAAATATAAATTTCCTAACAAAATATTATATTAAGTAAATTACATATTACTTTTAATTATTCCACGTTATCAATAAAAATAAACTTACAACCAAACACATGAAACCTAACAAATCCAATTTTTCACATAACCTCATATTCATCACACACTTTTTCATAATTTTAAATATTCTAAATATTTAAATAAATAAAAAACAAAAACGAAAACAAACATTATATTTCATCTCATTACTTCCAATTGCTTTCCCTTTTAATCTTCTTTACAAAACTTTCATACGTTAAATTAGTACTCCCTCGATATAATTTTTTCTGAAATGTGCCGCGTTAGACCTTTTCTTTTCTTTTCAATCCCACATGGCAATCTTGGCTTTTTGTGGACGAACAATATATTAATTAAATAAAAGAATTGATTTGGTGGGCCATAGCGTCCACTATATTTCCAAGTTATCTTGGGTGGTGGGCCTCCCCACGTTGTCTTTCCATCTTTGTCAAAAAGAAACGAACCTCCGACGCATCTTTTCCTTTTAACTGCAACAACGATGGTGAGATTACGAAAAACTATAAAGTATTTGACACCATCTCATATATTATTTTTTATTTTTAATTATATAAACTAATGATTTATTTAGGTTAAGAATAACTCCCCATTAATATTTAATTATTTTAGAATAGATATTATAAATTATTATATATATATATATATATAAATAAATAAATTATATATATATATATATATATAATTTATTTATTTATTTTAAATGAATTATAATTTTGTTGTGATAATTTTATTTATTTGAAAATAAAAAAATTAATTGTGTATTTACCATGCTAAAATATATGATAAGTGAATTATATAAAAAATTAATTATTTATTTATCATATATATATAATTTATTTATTTATTTTAAATGAATTATAATTTTGTTGTGATAATTTTATTTATTTGAAAATAAAAAAATTAATTGTGTATTTACCATGCTAAAATATATGATAAGTGAATTATATAAAAAATTAATTATTTATTTATCATACTACAATGTTTGATGGGTGCTTATAATTATATATATATGATTGGGTAAATACCCTAGTTTTAAAGGATTTAGGAACAATAAAAATATTATACAAAAAGAGTAACATGTTAAACTATGACCGAACAACAAAAATAATACAAACTAACTATAGAGTGTTGAAAGCAGAGAAATAGAATATAAAATAAGATTAGGAGGGGGGGCCCTCTGGTGTTTCCTTTTCCTTCTCAGAAGTTTTCTCTGGAATTCCTTGCTTGATCTTTGGGACTTTTACTCTCATCCGATTACCAATCTTATGCACCATCGTCTGGGAGATCATGCACGACCTTTTCTGGCCTTGAATCTATAGGAGTGTTTTCTTGATAGAGGTCATATTAAGGGAACCAAGGGGTTTCTGTAACCTTCAGCAACTACTTAACAAGGGTTTGATTTAGTTTTGTGGACTGGACAAAGGACTGAACAGTCAAGTCTGCCTCCCTGTGTAGGGCATTCCACTCTTGGATAAGGCTAGCTAGGGTCAAACCGACCTCTTGCACCCTGTTGTTGAAGTTGTCAAGTTACTCCTTATTGTTTGTCAGCTCATCAAACAGAAGGAATTTGCCCTTCCCAATGGCCTTCGCAGAAGTTCCTTCGTCTAGGAAGATCGTCTTGGGCTTGGGAACAAAAAGCTTAAGCAAAAGGTCTTTGACAGAGGTTTAGACAGATTGGCTTGCGGAATGCTAGCAGATGGGTGGTAAAACCTTGAGGTGGGGTCTTCCTCCTTCGAGTCCTCCTCGATGGAAGAACCCCCCGAGGGGACCTCCCTCCCTTGCAGAGTTTGATCATGCTTAACTATCAACCAAATAAGCCCTTGCTGCAGAATGGGGTTGAACTCATTGACTTGGTGGGCCAAGGCAGTGCATTCCAATGACTTTCATAGGTTGATCTTATAACCTAGAAATTGGTTTAATAACAGAAAATGATGAGAAAATATTAAGGTATACTTACCCTCTAAGGTCATGTATCTCATCACTTGGAGGCATATCTTCGGCCAATGTCATGGAAGGTCTGACTGGGGGAACCCTTGTCTATTTTCATGAACTTATTTGTGCAAAAAAAGCACTGAAGGAGCTCCTGCTTCTTGGTCTGATCCTTGTAGGCCTTTGCCCCTTCACAGAGCATGCTAGTGGCCTCCCCTATGAAGTCCTTTATGACTATAATCTTTATGCCCTACATAACCACCATGCACTTGTTCTCTCCAGTGACGAAGCCCTGAACCACATCGGCATTGTGCTCAGTAATTTTCACCATTAGCTTTGTGAGACCCCCCCGCCTTAAATTTTTCCATACCTTCTTCTGTCCTCATACCTCAAAACATGAGATAGGCTCTAACTACTCTCTATCTCCCCCCCCAGTAGCGTAGTGACAACAAATCTGAGACAAACGAATAGATGGTTCTAGAGAGGATAGATTTGAACTATACAAAATAGGCTTTGGATACCCATTGCCTTCATTCTTTGGCAGTTAAACCACCTCATTTCTTCATAATGGTGGATCATCATTTTTAAATTCCATCTCTTGATAGGAACATTTTGAACATGTGATGGCATGATAACCCATTTAACTTGGTGTACTTTCATCCCATATGGACAAATATGACATTTTTGGGGACATGGCCTCCTTCATGCCAGCTGGTTAAAAGGTGGAGTTCTACTCCAATGTTGCCAAGCAGATCTGCCACCCCATTGCCTTCAAAATATGTGTGTACAATTTGGACTTATGCTATGTCACTCAAAAGTAGCTAGGCATCATCCATGATGCCTTTTATAGTGTGAGATGGGATTATTTTCCATCCTAGGCATTTAAAATGTTTAAAGAATAATCTTCCATGATGATTCTTTCTAATTTGAGTCTGGAAGCTAGTTGGATACCCCAAAGAGCCACTTTGGCTTCAGCAAGGTGGTTTGTTTGGTTTTCCAATGGTCCCATATAAGCAATAATCAACTCTCTTTTTGAGTTCCTTATGACTCCTCCCCCACCTACATGTCCCAGGTTGCCTTTAGAGACACCATCAAAGTTCATTTTAGCCCATCCTTCCAATGGAGGCTTCCATTTTGTATGTTTGTAGATGAGCACTTTTGAGGGGGAACTTAATTGCTAAACTATATCCCAGTTGCTAAAAAATTATTGTGCTAAAGTAGGACCAGAGTTTTTATCCTTGGAAGGAAAAGCTTTCTAATTTTTAGTGATACCCTAATAGAGTCAGAGGAAGGACCCTTTAATATGGTGCCTTTTGTTTGTAAAGAGACTTTCATTGTGGGCCTTCCATATGCACCAGAACCAATGTGGAAGAGCTAAGCATCACAGGAACTCTAGAGACAAGAGATTCCATGGTGGCATCCATTTCTATACGAAATCAAGCACATTGTTTGGTTTTACCCAAGCCAGGTTGAACTTATTCAACATCCAGTTGAATAATGTTGAATCAAAGGGGCAATCCATAAACAAGTGTTTGACTGAATCCTCTGCATTCCTACATAATGGGGATCTATTGGGGACTATCAGTCCTCTTTTAGCTAGGTTATCCATTATCAAGATTTTATCCTGTACCACTAGCCAAAAGAAGTTGACTTTGGGAGTCAAATGCTTAATCCAAAGATCTTTTCAGAAGTTCCATTCACTTTCTAGATTAAGGTCTATTGTGTGTCCTGAGGCCACCAAGTATGAACCACTGTCTTCAATAGCCCATATAAAGTGGTCTTCCTTCTGGAATGTAGGAATATATATCTGACTGATTGATGAATTCAAGATCTGTATTGCCTAAGCCTCTTCAACAAAGAGCCCTTCAGTGGGGAGTATTTTCTAGATTTTTGAACCTTCGTTCACCACCTAGTAATCTTTGACTTTTGAGCCCCATCTTTTCTTGAGGCCCCTATTATAGTTAGCCCAAGTCTGTTGTGAGGACATGGGGGAGGATGACAACCATACATCTTCCCAAAAATAAAAATTTTCCCATTACCAATTTTTCATTTGATGTCTTTCGTTAAAAGGTCTTTTTGGTTAGTGATGGCCTTCCAGAAAGTGGATCCATCCTTAGGACCTTCTTCCCATAGGAAATCATCTACTTCCATTCCTTCCAGGTATTTTGATTTAACTATTCTTACCCATTCACTGTCTTCCTTCATAAGTCTCCAACCTATTTTTGCCAACAGGGCTCTATTCATAGATTTTATGCTTCAAATACCTAGACCTCCATTTGCTTTAGGAAGGCAAGCTTTTTCCCAAGTGATGATACCCGAATCTTTCTTTAATTCCCCTCCATAAAAAGTTTTTTTGGATTTGTTCAATTTTAGTGGACACCTTGGAGGGAATTTTAAATACAAACATTTGGTAGATAGGATTGATGTGGATCAAGGCTTTGAACAATTGGTACTTCCCCACTTGTGTTAGAAGGTGGTACTTCCACCCTGCCAACTTTCTTTGTATATGATCAAGGAGAGGGTTCTAATTCTCAAAATCCATTAAGAATTATAATGCCCAAATGATTTGACAGAAGTTTACCCACCTGACATTCCAAAATTTTGGCAATTCTTTTTTGCTAAAAAGGAGTGTTGATGAAATATAGAAAACTCTTTTGGAAATTGATGCACTAATTCAAAACATCTTCATAATTTATTAGAATGAGTTTTAGGTGTTTATCTTCCTCCATAGAGGCTTCACCTAGACTAATGGTATCATCAACAAATTATTCATGCATGATAGGATCTGTATTAAGATCCACTAAAATCCCTTTTATCAGTCCTTGAGTGTGAGCTTTTATCTAAAGATTGTTTTAGATCCTACCTAATGTTTCTACTAAGATGATGAAGAGGTAAGGAGAGAGAGGGTCTCCTTGCCTTAGTCCTCTAGAAGTAGGGAATAATCCTTTTGGAATTCCATTAATGATAAAAAAAAATTAGGAGTGGCTATGTAGTTCCAAAGAATATTCTTGGTGTTTTGATTAAATCCCAGCTTCTCTAGAATCAACATGAGGAAACGTCAGGAGACCCGATTATAGGATTTCAACATATCCAACTTAAGTAACATTTCCTATCCCAAGGATCTAGAGATGGAGTGGATGGCTTCATAAACCCAGATAATACCATATGTTATTTGTCTGCCAACCACAAAAGCTCCTTGTTATTCCCTAATGAATTTATCTAAGAGATGTTGCATTCACTTTACCAAGATTGAGGATTTTTTTTTTATGTGGTATTACAAAGACTAATAAGGTGAAAGTCCTATACATTAGTAACACCTTGATTTTTTAGGATCAACACTAAGAATGTGTTATTGATTTATCTAAGGATTGTTTTGGATTGAAAGAATTCTCTAGCAGTCACCTCGACCTCACTGTGAACTAAGCCCCAAAATTTATGGAAGAAGAAAGGAGGAAACCCATTGGGTCCTAAGGCTTTGGAACTTTCCATTGTGAAGACCACACTTTTAATTTCCTCTTTAGAAGGAACATTAGTAAGGGAGACATTATTAACATCAAAGATGATTTTATCAAAGAGATTCAATATGGAGTCACAGATGATCATCATGGTGACTTTCTTCTATGAGGAGATTTTTAAAAAAATTATTTGTGTGGCAAGATATTTCCTCCTCATCTCTACTAATAAACCCATTTTCTATTTGTAATTAATATATTCTATTAATGTTCCTATGTCTTGTTGCTGAATGATGGAAAAATTTGGTATTCTTGTCTCCCTCCTTCAACCATGTACTCCTAGACTTTTGTCTCCAATAAGCTTCCTCTCTTGCCTCAAGGTTGTGAAATTTACACATAATTTATTTTTCCCTATAACACATGTGTTTTTTGTTACCACCCATATCATAAAGATATTCAATAGCCAAAAGTTCTACCTCTAGATCCTTTTTTTGTAGGAATATATCACCACAAACTTCCTTATTCCAAATATTCAGTTTTATTTTGAGGAAGCTAAGTTTTTTGGTAAGAATATACATGGAAGAGCTAAAATATGGTTCATCCACCATACACTTAGAGATTCCATAAGATTAGGATGAAGAAACCACATACTTTCAAATCTGAAGGGACTGCATTTGGGTTTTGAGATTTTGTCTTCTTCAAAGATTAAGGGGTTACGATCAAACCCAATTCTAGGAAGGGAAGAGATCCTATTTGAGAAGTGGATATCCCATTTAAGGAAATTAGGACTCTATCAAGCCAGACCTGGATCAAAATTTCACCCATTATTCTATTAAACCACATGCAAGGGTTGCCATTTAGGTCCACATCCATAATCCCACATTTACAATGAAACCATTAAATTCCATCATGTTATTAGTTAAGTTTGTATGTCCCTCTTTTTTGTCCCCTATACTAAGGGGGTATTGAAGTCCCCAACAACAATCCAATTCCAATTTTTGCAGGTCCTTTGGAAGGTCAACAAGTTTTCCCAAAGGTTATTTCTGGCAGATTTAGCATTTGGGGCATAAACATTGGTTAAGATCCATCTATCATTGTTATCTAAATCTTTGAAAAATATAGAAATCTGGTCGTTAGATCTCCAAATGAGTTCTCCTTCTAGGATATCTGGGTTCTAAAAAACCACTAGGCCCCCTGAGGCACCTTTGGAGTTTGAGGCTAAGACTTGAGCATACCTACAAAGTTTTACAATGCAAGATCTGAGAATATGTTTAGACATTTTGGTTTCCTAGATGATATTAATATAAGGGTCAACCATTTTAATGAGATTGCAAAGAGTCCTCTATTTCCTAGGGTTATTTAAACCCCTGACACTCCAATTATTTTATAATTTTATATTATAATTATTTTATAATTTAATTATATTATAATATTATATGACTATATATATTAATATATAAAATACTAACATATATATCTTAGATAAATTTATGTTAAAAACACCGATAGATATCATTCTTTAGGCACTTCGAGAATGATATATATCAGTGTATTTTACATAGATTTATCTAAGATATGGATGCTATAAGATATGTATACTAGTTATAGTTATTAAAATGACTAATTATATATGTTCTATAATATAAGAGTTCATGTGACTTTTTAAAATTATTTAGATTTTTATTATTTTTTAAGATAACTGGAGTCTTTTTTATTAAGGGTAATAGGAGATACCATAAGTCAGAGTTTGGGTGTGGTATTTGTACACACTTTTTAAAAAAATGGTTCCCAATGATTTATTAATTAGACAATTGTATTATTCTAAGGTATATATGTATTTATTAGTTATCAATTTAAAATAGGTATAATTGACGTATTTCTCATCTCACCATTTTATCTCTTTCCAAAAAAATTCCTATGTTTTTGGTGGTCCCTCCATATCCATACACAATACATTTTTGGGGGTTTCAGGTGGTTTTAACCATTAGAGTTTCAAAATGATTTGTAGTCCCATATTGTCCTCTTTTTCATCTATTTGATGTTGTTTTGCACATTAAAAGGTTCCTAATTTGAATTCAAGAAGTCTATAAATACAAGGTTGTCTTAGTGCATTTAGGCATAAAGAGGCATCTAGATAAAATTTAAGAGAGTATAT
The DNA here is from genome assembly GCA_037957365.1 of Torreya grandis. NCBI lineage: Eukaryota > Viridiplantae > Streptophyta > Pinopsida > Cupressales > Taxaceae > Torreya > Torreya grandis. Next base: position 498,240 of record JARHVA010008094.1, read on the forward strand.
AACATTCATTACTACAATGATATATTGTTAATTTACAAGTGTTAAATCAAGTAAGCATTTAAAGAGGATTCATTGTATCATTGGAGTTCATAGTAGCGACAAATTGAGTTGATTCTAAATTTTATGCATAAGGTTAATTGTGCAATAAATAAATAAGTGTGATGACGTGCAAGTGAGATGTGCAAGATCATGTCTAGTACTCCAAAAAGTTTACATAATAGTCTTGTAGAGTTGGTCAACATGTGTAGGAAAGGAAATGATGTGCAAGCTATGAAGAAACACAAATAATCATTAACACATGGAATGAAATAAAACAAAATGGAATAAATATAAGGGACTAAGGAATGAATGATCCAATATATAGCAAGCATTGAGACAATAAGGAAGTTGACAAAGGATCAATCCAAGTTGATTAGGACATACTACAAAATATTTTAATGGAAATGAAATGTAGAAAAACAATAGGCAAATATGGACAAGTGGATTTGATTCAATGCTAACTAATAGAGGCCAAAAGGGTCAAGGAATGATATAAGTAGGGACTTCAAATTTTCATTTGAACAACTAGAGAAGTGTTACATATTCACAAGATATGTGATTGGAGAGAATTTGAAGAGCAAGTTAAGGTTTGAAGAATGAATGGAGTTGTGAAACACAATTAAATATGTTGTATCATGTTTTGCAGCATGAATTTTTAGATTTATACATTAATGAAGTTGGTGTACATGCTAATGTAAAGTGTATGATGCTAAGGATGTATGGCAATGATTTTCAATTTAAGTATTGTGAGTGTTGATGTGTATCAAATGTATTCTTTACATTAATGCTATCATTTATGAAGCTATTTTTATGCATATTATTATCTATATCTAATTATATTAATAGGGTTCTAATTATTCTCTTATTGTGACTCAAGTGAGTGCCTATGTCTCTAATTTAGGTAATATTTTTGCTTTGAGAATATTCACATTTTCTACTCATAATATGGTTTTTATAGGACCATGGAAGGAAGACTACAATAGAAAAACATTTTGGTTATCTTGCTAGAATTTATTTGTAAGGAGTGTGGAGATCAAAGCAGAACTTTGGAAAGACTTTTTGTTAATGAATTAAAAACTTGAGTTTGAAACCTTGGTGATGGAAGACTAAAATTTTAATCACACAAAGACTTGGTAATTGGTGATTTGGAGAAGATATCAACTTAACACACACAAAGAGAGAATGGAAGACTATGTGAAGAGGGAAGAGGCATTGTGAATTATGGATCTCACCTATGAGGGGAAACTAATTCATTTATATATCAGGAGAAATCACATAAAATGGGGAGGGCACATGATTAGTTTGCATGAAGAAGATATATGCTCTAATGAGAAACAAGCAATGTGTAGTGAAGGATCCCTATTTAAGGAGAGTAAATTTAAAGAAATGGATGTGAAACCATGAGAAGGTGGAAGAAGATACACAAGTTGTGGGGATATCTCAAATATAAATTTTCCTAAAATTTTATTTCTCTATGCATTATATTTTGGAGGTAATGTTTTAGTAAACATAAATTTGGTGAATTGTTATGATAATTGAAACATTGTAGTGGAGCAAGGGATTCTATACACTATCTTAAGTTATGTTGAGGATAAGATACTTCAAGTATGTTAATTACGAGTATAAAAAAATGAAATGGGATGGGATGTAGGGTCTCATAGTAGTAAGAAATGTTCTAAGAGGAAATCGAATAGTTTTCACAAAAGGAAGCACATGTCAGATAACTTCTGGTGGAAGTGGAAGTGTAGATTCAATGGTGTCTAAGAGAATCAACCAACACATCAACTAGAAGCAGTTTTAAATATTTTAATAAATCTACTTCAATATTGAGGTATGAAGGATGTAATTAATCATGTACCATCAGGTTATTTATCCTATTTTTCTTGACTAATAATACTCATGTGCCTACAAGAAATGAAGAAGACAATGAGATAGTGTGTCAACATATCACATGAATAATGACCTTGTGCATTCACCCAAAGCAAGTAGCCAAGAAATAATCCCTTCGATTATGTTGTGTGGTGGTGGATAAATATAATTGTCTACACTTAGGTGCTTGGGTTAGTTACATTTAGTATCGTTACTACAAATATCATATTAGAGTTAACTATTTTATTCATTCCATACATTCCACATTATTCTAATTAATACCATTGAAATATATGACACATTATAATTATTAAATAAAATTCGTGATTCCATTGATTTCATTTTAAGAAGATTATAAAGATATTTCAACCATATTTCCTCTCTAGTGTTCTCTCTCTGTCCATCTACATACGTCTCTAAAAAAAACTAAGGGGTATTTATACATAATTTAACCCCTCTCCTTAGGTTACATCATTAATATAATAGAGATAACTAACCAATGACTAATTTAAAAAAAGAATTTATGGTGAGCCATTATAAGAATATCCTTTTGACTTGGGCCTAACAACCCCTATATATTATCTCCATGTTAGATATCCATATTTGTGTTCTTATTCTCTCACCAACTTATGCTAGATTCATGCTTGACCAGTATCTTTAGATGCTTCCAAAAGATACTTAATAAATGTCTCCACTTCATATGCCCTTATCTAAGTCTTCTAATTTTTTTTGAGTCCCATGTCTTTTGCTTCTCCTTGTTAATTGTATCTTTGTATCCTATAAGTCACTCTTCAGTACCAAGGTCCTCTATGCCCTTATCTTCCATTCCTCTCTCCCAAGCCCTTGATATTATACAATAAAGTCCTAAAAAACCCTTAGAATATATAAATACAAAATTTTGTGTCCAACATCACCCCCTAATAAATTGATAGTTCATCCTAGACTATGTTCAAGATTCCTCAGATAACAAAAATTTAGGTCCCACTTTCTACACTTGGTGTTTGATCTCCTCTCATTGGTTGAGTGAAATTTGAATATTATAATTAATGACTTATATCCCACCATGTAGTCACTTAATCTCTTTGGGATACTCTAGAAAATAATATACTTGATTCATCAAAATTTCAAGCTGAGAAGTTGTAGCCTCGTGGGCATCCTTGAGTGACTTGAATTCCACCAAAAATTTACTTAAAAGTGATAAAAAGATAGCATTTAGTTCTTGGTAATGGCCACTTATTCATTTATCCATTTCCTCTATAATCTAGAACACCTTGGCTCACTTGGCTCTATCCTTGATATTCAGTGTGCCCTCTGCCAACTATTGAAGCTATTGTTCTTCAAGCTGAACTTATGCTTTCAAAATTTTATTTAGCCACACTAGGTTTACAAAAACCCCATAAACAATGGGAATAATGATGCTTAATTTGGTCAAAAATGTTCTATATAAATATATGGACTCCTTAAATTACTCTATCGTCCATAACTATTCCTACTGGGGGTTCACTCAATTTCTAAATTTATTGAGTAAAAGGTCCACGATTGTTTCTAATTTATCAATGGTTTAAATAGTGAGAGGAATACCATCAATAAGTGATAACTCACTCTTCAAGATCATCTAATGAAGGCCTAGTTTCCTTAGTTGACATGCTTTAACTGCATTATATTGGCACTTGAATGCCTCTAGTTCTTCTTCAAGCTTGCACCTTTTTTCATGCTTCTCTTTATACATTTGAACAACCCCTCAATGTTTAGGGTGAAGATTTCTAACATCATTGATATGGAGAATATTTTGACTAGAGACCTATAGGGAAAATTTTATGAGGGCCATGCCTACTTGAGCTGAAGAACATTTAAGGGGATCCACCAAAAGCATGTCTGGAATATCTTTCCCCTCTAGTATTAAATACGTACTAGCCTTAGGAAGCTCAAAATTGCATTCATCATTGTATATCTCCATAAAAAAAGAGAGTTCATGTCAATTTTCAATGGTGGATTCATTTTATGGAAAATAATCCCAAATATAAAATTACTTGTCTAGGATGCCTTGTTAGAATAGAGCATGAGTAGGAAGGTCATCAGTACCCTCATTTTTTATTGTAATTTTTTTCTTCCATTGGATCCTTACCATTGTGAGTGTCATGTTCTAAATCTACAATTTTAGGACTCTTTTACCATTGGCTTCTTGTGTCGACACCTTAGTCCTCTGCATTAAGATCTACCCCTTTTCTTGGCTCTTCGTTAATAGTTTTTGGACTTTAAATGTCTATTTTTGGCTCCTCAACAACATGTTGGTATTTATTTAGTTCAGGGGTGAATTAATTTTTAGTTTGTACTACTGGAGATGCTTCACCTTGTTTAGAAAACACCACTTTGGGTGCCAAAAGATCTGGTCTTGATTAGAAAGTTGATTATTATGAGGTAATGATGGCATCCTTCATTTGTTCTAAGGTAACCCTTGGGGTTTTCTTGGTTATGAGGCATACCTTTATCATTTGGGATTGGCCTTAGGTTGTTCTTCCTATGCCCTAATAGGATTAGTGGATTTAGGTATTGGCCTTTTCACATTTTTCCACACCCTTCCTTGTATGCATATTTCTAATTAAGGGGGGAGGGGTTATTTCTCTACCTATTATCTTCTTGAAATTTTCTTCTAGGGACCAAGCATATAATAAACCAAAAATATTTTTCCTTGCATGATTATTATCAAAGGATTATATCAATTTTACCAGATTCATACCACTCTGTGTATGTTTCCTTTCCTAGATAGACATGCAAATTGTGAAGAGTGTGAACCTCTACATAAATATTTTTAGCATCAATGTTTACCAGGTGTGCATATTCAATGTGACTAATGGAATATATGAAATATTTTGTAGTGAAGGCATAATAAAAAATGATCTAGCATGATAACTTATCAATGCTCTCCATCCATATCCATAAGAGTGAATAATGTTGCTTAACAAAAAAATCAACTTGGCTTCCCATCTGCATGGGAATTTTTTTGGGTAAGTGTTATTCATTCCCAAAATATTATTTCATCTCATCAAACCAACCCTTACTTTTCATCTTATAAGAGGGTGTGATGGTGCTTCAACATGAAAATTATTTAAACCTTTCGACAGGGGACTTGTGATCTAGTGGGTAAACCCACTTAAGTTATTTACTAGAATACTCTAAGACACTAATATCATCAAAGATAAGTAAAATAAAAATCATTCCCCAAGAAAACTTGTGGTTAGGTAGTCAATGGGCCTTTTCTACATCTTTGATTCTCTCAAAAAAATACTGGGAGTAACTATATTTAGCCCCTTGGCTATTTGAATTGTGATATGGAGGTGGGGTATATCCACCTCCTTCCACCTATCCACACCCCCTAACTTTATCATGGCAAACAATGTAGCTACCCAAATGGTGGGATATAAAATACTTATAATGTACATGGCATGGCCTTCTTTTTTATAATTTAACATCGTTGTCATTTATTAATTGCATCTTGATCATTAAGATCCACACTAATATTATCTCCTAAACATAGTAACCCTATTACTTTGTTGATCCATTGAGGGGTAATCCTCATTATGCACCCAATAAATTAAATATAGTTCTCATGGATGCACAAAATAAAAAAAAGAACTACCTCCTAAGGTTGCCTAAAGTATGGTAATTGGTAGAGTTAAATCACACCTACATCCTCTAGTAAATTCTAAACTATGAGATCATAGGTGACCTTTTTCCTTGTGTTTTGGTTCTCAATCTAGTAGTCTCATTGTAAGTCACCTTCATTCTTGGATTTTCATTAATTGTAGTCAAGTAATTGACAAGTATAAACATTGGGTTCCTAATCATTGATGTGAAAGATGGTGTTAGAGTACTATATATCTTCTATCAAAACTAGTGGTGGAGGTGGTATCATGGAAGCCTTCTTACCTACATGTGCCATCTCTAGTGTCTACTTGATAGAGGTCTTTTTTGCCTACTTTGTCAAGTTCATGCCTTTCATGCCATGTATATTAGAACCCTATTATTGGATAAACATAGGACTACCTTCCTCTGAACCCTCATTCTTCTACTTCATGGATGATTGGTAATGGATATCTCCTTCTCAAATTTTGATTTGGCTGCATCACCAAGTGGGGTGCCTAAAGTTTAATGCACGACCAAATAATTATTCTAAATGAATATGTTTTGTTGCCTTTTTCCAAACTCAAAATACTTTGGCTTTCCTACTTCAACCTAATTAAATGGAAGACATAATGTCTTAAACATGAAACTCACTCACACACACTCCTACTATCATATTTATACTTCTCTTTGTTTGAATGAAATTTGCCTTAACCTATGCTTCATTTTTGCCATTGAAAATTTTGTGAAGATGCCTTTTTTCTACTTATACACACTTTCTTGAGCTCTGAAATATTTTGAAGTTTTCAATAGTAAAAATGAGAATGAGAGTCCTCTAGGTCTTTTATTGATAGGGTAAATTTTTACATTAACTATCCCTTTATGCTACCATCCATCATTTCAACAATTAATGATTTAAATGACATGCCATGTCATCAATTTGAAATGATTACCATTTATGCCACCACTTCATAAATAAATTAATAACCCATCCTTCCTTTGATATTTGTTGCACCTTTCCCATAATGCATACTAGTTATAACCAAAAAATGAAGTTTCCATTTTGATTTGTAGGAACTACCTTTTCTATTTTAACCATTATGTAATGACATTTCCTTTGGAATTTATGTCCCACATTAATGGGTTATACACCACCTCTTGTGCACCTCTATCATGCACCAACTCTTATGCACCTCCTTGTCATTTAAGTTTTTGTTGGTCTTATGAAATCCCTCCCAAAAATTTATTTATGCACTTTAGCTTAATTAGTTTATCCTTAAAAATTACACAACAATAAAATATGTGTTTGTTCCTCCATGACATAACCTAGTGAGATTCATGTGTCGAAGGCAATAGTGATAAATGAAAAAGTTTTGAATACAAAAGAGTACCAAAAGTTCTAAATTCAACCTAATAAAAGGCGTGCAACCAATTCCAAACTTATTAGAAATAAAACTAAGTCCCAATGCAAACTATTGGCATACACCTTATTTTCCAAGCTTAGAAGTGTTAAATAGAATGGTAGGGCTAGAACTGACTACCATTGAATGGTTTGGAAGGAATTGGCCATCTAACATTTTTAATTTAAAAGTGCATATTGGGAAGATATCATGAATAATAAAAGGACCATCACATCACATCTATAATTTTCCTGGATGGAACACAAAGTTTAAGTCATATACCAATACATGCATACCATGATGAAAAACTTTTATTTTGATATTTCAATTATGCTAAAATTTTTGTTTTTTATTATTATCCTCTTGAATCCAATGTGCAAGAATGTGTGTTTCATAAAAATGAATTAAAGCATCTAGGTGAGCCTTTAGGGATTATTCATCACATAATCTACCAACATTTCCAATACACAAGGAAGGAACAAAGAATTACACCGATAAGATATCTTTAGTGCCAAAGACAAAGTTAAAGGGAGTAATTTTGTTCAACCTTTTACATGTAGTTTGGTAAGCCCATAAGAATTCTGAAACATGATTATCCCAATTAGTGCAACCAATATTACAAATATTAGTTAGTGTATTACCAAAGAACTTGTTTAAGGTTTCAACTATACCATTGGATTGAGGGTGGTATGGTGTGTAATCATGAATTTAGCTAAGAGGATGCACACTATTGCATTGATAAAGTGAGTTCCATGATCACTGGTTAGAATTAACAAGTATCCATATTGTGTGATGATATGTTCCCATATAAATATAGTAATGGTAGATGCATTAAAATCCTGTGTGGGTATTTATTTAACCCAACATGCGAGATAATTTATGATAGTAATGATATAATATGCACTATTCTATCTTACAATAGATTGAATAGGGCCAACAAAATTAGTAACCCATTTTAAAATGATTCATGAGTAAGCACTAGATGAAGGGGAATAATATCCCATTGGTTTGGTTTACCTACATGATGATAGATATCACATTGGCATCATAGGATTTCACATCCTTGAATAATGTGGGCCACCATAACCCAATTAGCAAAACCTTTATTATCTTTGCATCACTATCATAATGTCCTCCTGAAACACCCTCATAGACTTCTTAAAGGACTTCAGTGTGATCATGATGCTTTATTCACCTTCATAATACCTCATCACATCTTAGTTTGTATAGGTCTCCCAAAATAAACTAGAATGAGGTAGCTTAGATAGCCAATTATTTTTCCTCTTGGGTGCTAAGGTGGTCTAGTGTTGAGCCTCTTGTAAAAAAATCAACAATTTATTCCAATTTTCCAAGCATGTGTATCAATTAGAAGATTTGAACATCAGGTACATCATCTTCTATTATGTGCATTGGTTCACCAAATTGAATACATGAGAGGTGGTTTGGGCTGAAATTAATTTTACTTGGTTTCATGACCACTAAGAACTAAAATTATTAAAATAGGATAATCCATAGGAAAATGCATCTTTGAAACACTATATTATTTACCAAATACTTGAGTGATTCATGATTTATATAGAAGATAAATGGAGTGGCCAATAAGTATTGGCAAAACTTTTAGAGCGCATAAATCATGGATAGGACTTCACAGTCTATAGTAGAGTAGTTTTGTTCAGCTGGTGTGAAATTATATCTAATAAAATAAATGGTATGATCAAGGTTTACTTCACCAAGATGTGTCTACTACCTTAATTGAAGCATCAACATGAACATGAAATGGCTATGTCCATTCAAGGAACTAAAAAATGGGTGCAGTCACTAGTTTTTACTTTAGAGCCTCAAATGTTTACTGGTGTTTAGTGGTCCATGGTAATAGGCCATTATGTTTGAGTAATTATTACACTAGATATTATATGTTAGTATAACCTCAAATAAACTTATGATAGTACCCAATGTGGCCTAAGAAGGCACAACATTTGCATTGAGTGGCTAGAGATAAAAGTTGGACAATGACCATAATCTTAGCCAAATTCATCAGTAATCCATCTTAGAAAATGATGAGTCCCAATAGGACCCCAAATGACATGACAAAGATAAAATTTTGAAGATTTGAGGAGATCTAAAGTTGATGGTAGTGCTCAAGCATGAGGCATAAATTATCATAGTGGTCTTGCACTAAACCATACACAATCCAATCATCAAGGTACACCTAAAATAAATTATGAATAAAATCCTTGAAGGCTTCCACCACAATGTGAAATAACATTGATGGTATATTATTTTATCCAAAAGGCATAAAATTATATGTAAAATAACCCCATTCAGTTGTAAAAGCTATTTTGTATTTGTCTTCCTTGGTGATTTTCACTTGGTGATATCCAAAAAAACCATTAGTGAAAGTGTAGATCTCACATCCAATAACACTTTTAAAAATTTCCTTTGTGAATGGTGTTGGGAAAGGGTCAATGACACATAAAACATTGAGTTTCCTATAATTCATGAAAATGAAAATTTGACCATCTTTCTTGATGCTAATCACCATATGACTAACCCACTCAGATTCATCTATAGGAGTAATAACTCTAGTGCATAACATATTATCAATTTATTCTTTAATTCTAGCACATATATTAGGGATTATATGCAGCTTCCCAATGATGGATCCACTCCCTTCATTTCTGTGTAGTTTCATGGGAAAAATTATTGATATTATTGAAAGAGTTAATTTTTTTTGGTTAACTCAAAATCATACCAATAATTTCCCATAACGGATATATTAGGTACATCCTCCTTCCCAATATTATGTTAAACCATTTGGATTTGTGTAAAATATGGTTTCTTCTTGGATTACATAGTATCCTTGATGACATGTACCCCATAATCTATATGCTTGAATGTTGGTTCTCGTTGATCAAAACTGGTACCCCCACCAACCTAATACACAAACTTTTGATTTCTCTTTTATATCTATTCTTGATATATATATATTTAGAATCCAATAGATCCAAGGAAAGAGAATCAAGTTCTTGAAATATGTCAAAGTTATCCTTAGTTATGCCATGCATGTGATGTATGCAATATTTAATTGGTACATGATATCCTACTACTAAATAACAAACTACTTGTAAGGAAAAATGTAAATTAGTTTCTGGAGAATAAAATGAAAATGTTGTAAGCAAAAACATGTGTCATATGCCACTAGGTATTTGTTTCCCTATGATTTTCTTGATGGATGTACCACACCATATCCAAAACACATACAATATAATAAATGCATGAATCCATAAGGATTATGGTAAAAATGTTTCTTCAACACTCCAAAGGTTTTCACACTTTGTTATATGGTCTTCTAGAGAAGCAACACCATCATAACTCAGGGTGGCACAAACATGATTATTATGGTGAAAGTGATAGTGCATAGTAGCATGTACTTATTCCCATGTTTGAAATTGGTATCGATGAGTAGACCACCATCAAACAACTATTCCTTAAAACAAAAAGTTGAGCAGACACAAATGTTTACCTTAATTAACATAATAATCTTGTAATTGCTACAAATATGTCCTGACCTCAATTTGATCATGGAACTAAGGTGCATGTTCCAAACTCAATGGTGGTAGACTAATGATGTGAACTTTTTTATGGCACTGAGCTAACTTGGGGGAGTAAATTATGTGGCTATCAAGGACACCATAAATAATCCTTATTAGATCATATGATCCTTGAGCCCATTGGTCGCAAACAATATATTTAGTGTTTGAAATGGACTACATGTCTTCCCATTGTAATATGTCATCAAGAGTCAGATACACATGTTCATTCCCTTGGGTAGTGATGTTATAAATAGTGTTGAGGTCCTCATCAACATCGATAGTTTCCAAAAAGGGAGGCCCTTAGTTTTTATTTAGAAGAATGACCATACATTGAGTATGTTAGGTTTTTATTCCATTAATCATGTTTATTTAGGTGCTAGAGTGTATCCCTAACAATCTTGCATGCTGGCCCTTCATGCAAGACTATGGTCTTATGCGCTCACCCAAAGCACATAGTAAGAGACCGATTCCTATGGGTTTTGTTAGTAAAAATATAGTCATATACTTGAGTTTATTGATATATTTGATTAGTAATTACACAAAAAATAAATAAATTACTATAAACCTTGACTCATTAATCACAACCACCAAGAACACAAAAACAAATGCCATAAAGTTTAGGGGATTGTCAATTCACAATGCATGTTCTATAAATCCTATTATGAGAGATAATCAACAAAATTAGTCAATCCAATCCATAATTCATACTCAAATATCAATTAAACATAAACATACAATGCCTAAAATTATTATTATATCTACAAGTCTATATTATATAGTCCTAATATTCTATCCTTAATTAGTCACCTTACATGATTCCACCTATTGGTCCCCAGTTGTACACCTCTCTAATCTAGCATCACACACTTGAAGGAAATAACAAGCAATGATAAGAAACTTGTTAGAATGTCATTGTAGTTGAGGGATGGTTTATCATAAAAAATGGACCAAACTAGGAAAAATGACTGAGAGGCACCTATAGAGGGTATGGTTAACTCCTTGCTACTTTTGGCTCGACCTAAACCAAAGTGAGAGGACTTATGGGGTAGCTTGATCACATAGAAGAATTTTATGCTTCAATATCCAGGGAAATTATTGGAACAAGGGGGAAATATTACCAAAACATAACCAAGTTTGCATACTTCACCTATGAAGGGTTGTCACATGAAATGCACAAATATTTTATGTCATACACAAGTGACTAAAGACAAATGAAAGGATGACTACAATATTCATTTTTATAAAATATTCAACAATAATGGTTAAATGGAAAATTGTAGTGCTAGGATTTAGAGCAAAAATTGAAAACACACTCCAAATATTTAATATCATATGAATTTTTAAGGAAAGTAACACTTACAGTATGCAAAGGGTGTGTTAAATGTAGGGTAAGATAGGGTAGGATAGTTTATAGTTGATTATATAATGGAAGGTGGTGTACTGGTGGCTTCCAAACAATAGAGTATCTAACCGTATTTCATGACAATTTTATTTAGTAAAGATACACAAAGCATTTCAAATATAAGACAATGACAAACATCAAATGATCCCTGAGAGACTAGGACCTATACTAAAGTTAGAATCCCAAATACTTTCTCCTACCAAATTCATGAACCCATGGAGTCCTTAAAAGGTATTCGATAATACATTTCCAAATGTAACTATAAAAAGGGATTTAAAAACTAGACACATGCTCAAACTGACAACTAGTAATGAACATAGACCAAGATATCTAATCAATAGAACTTGTAAATCATATTATTGCATTTCATTAGTAGAATATAGTAAAGAGCCACAAATATTTTACATAGGCTTGAAAATAAATATTATAAACATCAACACTTTAGAATGCTTCCATGGGGATAGGCATGGTGAGACTTCTCTATTGATAATGGAGATGTAAACATGCTCTTGAATCCTGCTAATGGTTGTACATATGCAACCACCTTAGTAAGGGAGACAGAGACTGCACACATCACTTGATCCTAGATTTTTTTTTCAAAACTTGGATTTAAAAGAAATGGACACCTAAAATGACCTATATCAACCCAAAAATCCAACAATAACAAAAAACCTTTGAATAGAAGATAAGCCTTCTATTTATACATTTTCAATCCTTCCCAAATATGGGACCATGGGCTATAATTTTTAAAATTTTCATAATGAACTTTTATAGTCCTGTCAAGGTGCTCCTAGTTGGAAAATTTATTTTGATACACTTGAGATACTCATCTATTTATAAGACAAATCATTGTCATAACTACCTTCAAAAAGAATGATAAGGACTTGCAACCACCTAAAATAAACTCCTTGATTTTTTGGCTAGAAATGCCCCTTACATGAGATGGAAGAAGAATATTCATTTGAGGAGCCAAAAAAACCATTTGTCTTTTGTGTAACCACTTGGAGATGCCCTTTGACCACTCATTTACATAGCTATAACCACCTGGACAACTGCCCTTCCTCTTATGCATGCCATGGAATAACCTACTCTTATGATGATTTCTTGGGAATATTTCAGATCCATGGCCATTTGAGTAATCTTTCATTAGATTGGCCCACCTGGATCTTGTAAACCTGTAATATCCTTCCATGGAGGAATTGGGACTAAACAAAGGAAATGAAAATACAAAAACAACTTTATTTCACATTTTTTTATTAATTTTTGTAAATTCAAGCATTCAGGCCTTTGGGGGCTTTTTGGACCTTTCCCACCAAAAGGCAAGTGAGTCAATCTTCAAAAAGGGCCCAGAGCTTATAAAAACTTGAGGACCCATCACATGTATTTTATTTGGCTCATCAGGTAATTTTTCACCTCTATACCATCCTTTTGACATGGGGAAGGGTGAAAAATACTTTTGGTCCCTGTGGTTGTGCCATTTGTCACCCTCACAGGCTCTCCAAGCTTTGCTAAATAGTTGTTGGTGATTTTGCATTTGTAGATCACCTAATCCCATTAAAGCATGAGTTGTTGATCCTATAAGGAAATGCTTGAGCTATAACCTTGTGTTATGTAGCTGTGCCACCTATATTTCTTATGTTTGCCTATGGGATCTCTAAATTTTCAACCTTGGCTTCACTCCATTATATCTACCCAGGAAATTAAACATGCTCCATCAGATCATGATCTAAGGGGCAAATCATGATTGTATACCACCTCTTCTTTGACCTCAAGGGTATGCCACTTGGAAACCCCATGAGCTTCCTGAGTCCCTTTGATAATTCAGCCTTGATCACATACCATCAGATCATCCAACTTTGAATAAATGCATGCATTTAGATCTTCCCTATTTGAAACAAATAGATACTTCATGACGTATAAAAATGATGCTCCTAGCCCATCCTAAACATTTGAATCCCAATGGATAGTATTTTTACCTTAAATTTAAGGTCTACATGCTTGCCAAAAGATGTTCACAAGATTATCACCTATAATTTGGAAATATTCTTTTAGGGACTTTATTTCACAACAATTTTGTCTGAGTCTTTGTCTTTGGCCTCCCTACTTGCTTTAGCACTATTATCCCACAAGAAATGTGTCCAAGAAATTCTCCTGAAAGAATTTAACTTCTACACTTTCATTGAAAATTTTTGGCACTTAGCTCTTTTGCCTTTATCATGACAATTGTTTCAGACAATTTGTCCAAAAAAATTTCCCTACAAAAATTGGCCTTAGTACTTCTCCTAAAGAAATGTAATTCCTTTGGACTCTTTGCTCGGGCAAAATATTCGAAGGAAATAGACCTCTCCTCCACAACAATGTTTTTGAAAAAATTCTTTAGGCACTTGAACATACCCTTAAAAATTATTAAAAGTGTCCTCCATCTTCATAAAATGCCCTTCAGGAGTTTTGAAAATGTCCTTGGCCATCCAAACTTATTCTTTAAACTTTTACTCAGGTAATTTTTTTGAAAGAAATGGACCTTTGCTCCATAGACATTTTGAGAAAAACACCTTTCAAGCTTTTTAAAATATCCATTGGAATTTTTTTAAAGGGAACCTTCCCTATAGAAATACCCTTCAAACTTTCTGAATGGTCCTTTGATCTCTTGAAAGTGCCCTCTGGATCTATTGAAAGTGTCCTCTGAATCCAAAATTATCCTTTGGACATTTTATAGATACCCTTCAGGAATTTTACAAAGGAAAAGTGCCCAAAGGAAATAATCCTTTGGACATTTTACAAAGGCAAATGACCCTGTGAAATTTCCCTTCAATAATTTTGTAAGGGAAAAATACTTGAAGGAAATGATCCTTTAGAAATATTACAAAGGCAAAATGACCCTATAAAAGTTTTGAAAATGTCCTTTGGGATTTTTGTAAGTGTATTCTGACCTTTCAAAATTACCCTTTAGGAATTTTTCAAGGGAAAAATATTTTAAGGAAATAATCCTTTGGACATTTTACAAAGGCAAAATGGCCCTTTAGGATTTCTATAAAGTACCTTTGGCCGAAACAAATGACCTTACAATTCCTTTGATATTTTTGTGTTGGAAAAATACTTGAAGGGAAAGTTCCCTTTAGAATTTTTATCATAGATAAAAATTTCAAAATAAATGACTTGAAACCAATGAAATATCCCTTCATAAATTTTGTAAAATACTTAGCTCAAAATCGATACAACATTGAATTCCTTCAAAACTTTTGTAGCAGACAAAATGTTCGATGGAAATAAGTCTTCAATTTTTTTTCTGAGACAAAAAAGTTTGAAGATATATTTTTGTTAGATATTATGTTCATGAAAAAATCCTAAAAAGTCTAAGGGAAAGAACGCCTTCACCAGGTAAAGACAAGACAAAGGACTTAAAAAATTATGTACATGAACTTGACCTTATAAAGGAATACATGGAGACAAAAATCTGGATATGGACATAAAATTTGATACAGATAAGGGCCCAAGTGCTCTAGTACAATGTTGGGCACTAACATAAGCTCTCACTCGGGGATGCATACCCCCTGTGGGTGTGAAAAGAACCATAAAACATAAGACTAGGTGTCAATCCATTGGGCCAATGAGTCAAGAATTAATTTTTTTTTAGTAGATACTCATGAAGGCTTAACAAAACATGGTAGACTAACTTAAATAGAACAAGATGATTTTAAAATGAGCACATGATAAAACACAAAAGGAACTATACAAATAAGGCCCAAAGTGAAGGGCAACAAAGTAATGAAATGACAAAGAAAAAAAATACTATACAATATGGTACATAGATTATAGACTCAGTCAAGGAAGTGCTTTAGATGCCTACCATTGACTGACAGTTCCAGTATTTCACCATCCAAATTTCTCAGGAAGAAAGTGTGTTCCCCAATCCAACAATCAATGGAATAGGGACCCATCCATAATGCATCAAACTTGCCATGGTTTCCTTTTTCCTCATGCCTACTATCCTAAAGTAGAACCATATCACCTACTTGGAAAGTTCTTGCAGTGACCTTTCTATCAAATATTTTCTTTAGCTTCTCCTTGAACTTGAGGTGTCTTTCATGAGCTTGTCTTTAAAATTCATTAAAATCAACAATTTGATTCTTCCTGATCTCATAGTGGTTGATTTTCTCATCATCATCTAGTTTTTACATGAGCCGATAGGTTGTCAACTATAGATTTACAGGCAAAATAATTTAAAATCCATAAATAAACTCAGAAGGGCTTCTACCTATATCTCTCTTAGGTGTAATCCTATCAACCCATAATTCAAACTTTAGTTATTCACCCCACCTCTTTTTATTTAATTTCAAAGTTTGTCTAATAATCTTGAACAAGTTCTTTCTACTTGATTCTGCTTGTCCATTCCCTTGAGGATTATAGTTGGAAGCATAAGCTAGTTCAATCCCATAGGCTTTTCACAATGCCACCAAAGGTTTGGCTTTGAAGCTCATGATATTATCAGAAATTATCTTAATAGGCACACCAAATCTATAAATAATCTGATTTAATAAAAAAACCATGTCTACTTGGTGTGTTGTTTTCTTTGTAGGGATTGTTTTGACCCATTTGGTGAAGTAATTAGTTATAAATAGTATCCATCTATGCCCAGTGCTTGATGAATCAATGATTTCTCCAATGGAATCCATTCCCCATTATTTGAATGGGCCCTTAATCATCATATTGCATAATGGAGGAGAGCCTAAAGCTTTCATCCTCCTAGAAAATTACTGGCATTTTTCACACCTTCTAACCATCTGAGAAACATCCTTAAAGAATGATGGCCACTACTAACTATCTCTCAAAATTTTATGAGCTATAACCTTAGGTGTAAAATGACCACTACAAACTCCACTATGAAAATATTCAATTAGGACAATGATCTATTCTTCTAGAATGCATCTTCGGAGAACCCCATTTGGATTCCTCCATGCAAGTCCATTTTTAGTTAAGAGGTATTTTTATGAGATAAGTTTGAGAGTTCTAATTTGATTCTTATCTAAGTCAAGGGGACAATTCAAAAAATTTAAGTAGTAAACAATATCCTTATACCATGGAGATGCATTCAATTGACTCAAGGAATCATTAACATTAAAACTAATAGTGTTTACCTTAATATCTTAAAAATTAGTGTCAGCCATAAGCTTGGCTAGGACCATCCCTCTTACTAACTTCATTGTTTGGATATCCATATCATAATCTTGTAACTTGTTGATCCACTTTCACCTTTTGATGGATATGTCAGTCTGAGTTAAAATGTCTTTCACCATGGTGTGCAAGACGTAGGAAATAATCTTTAAAATTATAATATATAGCTTGAATGTTTTAATAACCTTGAAAAGAGAAAAATCTTGTTTCTCCATAATAGTGTACTTCAGTTTAGGACCTTGCATAGCTTTACTAAAAAATCTATGGGCTACTCATGACTGTCTTCATTTTTTTGCAATAGGATAATAATAAGAGTATTGAATGATGTAAAATAGAATAATTTTAATGGATTTGTGTAATTAGGACTATCTAAGATAGGATCAGACTTCAAATCTCCCTTGATGTTGCTAAATGCTTGCATGACCTTCTCCTCCCACTTGATGCTTTGGTCCTTCTTCAACATAGAATTAATACACAGAGTAATCTATGTAAAATTAGACACAAACCTCCTTACAAAGTTAATTTGTCCAAAGAAAGACTAAATTCATTTCTTGGACTATGAGATAGGCACTTTGTCAATGGCTTTGACCCTTTTAGGATCAATCATGACACCCTTGTTAGATACTATAAGCCCCAACAACTTGGATTTTTGAACTCCAAAGTGGCACTTCTTGGGATTAAGTAAAATGCCAAACTCCCTACACCTAATCAACACCTTTTATAGATGCTCCAAATTCTCTTCTCTTGTTTTGGAGTATATAGTGATATCATCTTGATATATAATAATAAACTAGTTAATTATCTTTGCAAAGGCAACATCCATAGCTCACTAGAATGTTGCATAAACATTCATTAACCTGAAAGGTATCCTCATATATACATAAGTTCCCCATGGCATGTTAAATATAGTCTTGGACCTCTCAAATTCTTTGACCACAACTTGGTTTTACCCTAAGAAGCCATCCAATGTGGACAACATTTTTGATCTTATAAAACTTTTCAACAGGTTGTCCATATTTGGCAAGGGATAATTATCTTTCAAAGAAGCTTTGTTTAGATTCCAAAAATCCACACACAAGTAGATATCACCATTATTATTTTATATAGGGACTAAATTTACAACCCATGATGAATACCTGATGGGTTGAATGATACCACCATCCCTTAGCTTATTCAATTCATCCTACATCTTGGTGGCCAAGATAGGGTTAATGGGTCTCTATTTATTTGTAAAAGGTTTGCTATCAGGATACAATGGGATGGAATACTAGAAAAAGTCTTCCCTATATGCTTTTAGCTTAGAATAAGACCATGCTAAGTAGTCTTGGTACTTATTTAGTAGCTTCATGTAAGATTTATTTTTAGCTACACTTAAGTGAGTACCCAGCCAAACCTTACTTGGTCTCATGAGAACCCAAGTTACACTCAGTTACATATTTTGAAATGAATGAGTCTCTCAACTTGATTCAAAATCCATCAAAAGACACTTATAAACTAACTAGTCTTCTTAGGATAGT
Organism: Torreya grandis; assembly: GCA_037957365.1. Classification (NCBI taxonomy): domain Eukaryota; kingdom Viridiplantae; phylum Streptophyta; class Pinopsida; order Cupressales; family Taxaceae; genus Torreya; species Torreya grandis. Next base: position 516,853 of record JARHVA010008094.1, read on the forward strand.
GTTTGTCTTTAGTTGAATGATGTCTTTCCCAAAAAAGGTCTCCTTCCCATCACAAACTCGAACCATAGATTCCAAGTCTATGAGCTGATCATGGAACCTATCCTCATAGTTCAGAAACATCTTAATTTTTTCATCATCATCAAAGACCTACCAATGATGAAAATTATCTAGGATTGAAGCCTTGAAAAGCAGCTCCACTTGATACTAATAATGAGGGATTGTATTTGCAATATCAAATTGGGCACCTAGCCCTGCAAGTCTTTCAATTTCTTGATTGAAACTCCTATCATGATAATAAATATTAAATGCATCAAAGAACTCCAACAAGTCCTGAACAACATTTCAATACTATTTTAACCTTTTATTTTTCATGGAAAAATCACTTTATAACTAATTTACTACTAACTCAAAGTCACCCTTAACAATCAAATACTTGATTCCATATTCATGGGCAATATTTAGACCAAGCAAAAGTGCCTCATACTCAGTAGTATTTTTAGTGCACTCAAGATAAAGTTGAAAAGAAAACATAAAGCATTTACCATTGGAGGTATATAATATAACCCCAGCTCTATTTCCAATATTGGAAAAAGCTCTATCGAAGCACATCTTCCAAACTACATTTTCTTTATCAGGCTCCATATCAAGAACAACATATTTTTCACTAGTATTAACATTCCCAACAGAGTTGCCAAGGTAAACATATATGTACAAAACTTCATTAAAAGCATGCTTTAACTCTTCAATCACATATAATATCTTTGGCTCTCTGTATATTTTGACCATCTTACCCTCCAAAGGAATGGTGGCATAGGAAAGGTCCATCTACACACTTCCACCTACACTAACAACCCATTTACATGACACAATCATCACCCATTTAGGTAGGTAGTCCACAACCACCACATCCATGTTCAAGTACTTTCTAATATGAACTTCTAACTATACCACTAGTTCCTTAACTTGTCCAACAACTAGAACATCATGTGAGTCCATGAAATAATACTTGCCAAAGGCTAACATGATCTTCACTCCAAGCGAATTGAGAACACCTAAGGGCATCACATTATAAGAAGCACTAGAGTCAAACATACAATTATGAACAACTAAACCATTGATCAATAGAGTCATATAAAATGGATCCATGTTCAACTGACTCTCTACAAGCATAGTCCCCAAATAGACCTCTAGAGTAGGTTCTATAACCTCTTCTGATTCTTCATATTCTTTCAAGGGTGCTTGGGATAACTCAACTTCTTTTGTAACTAAACTTTCACTAAATTCTAAATATTCAAAGGCCCTCTTCTCATGTTAAGGTATTCACAATAACTCAATAAGTGGTATAATGATCTTTATTTGACTCAACACTTGAGCCATATCACACACACTATACTAAAGAAGAGGCATGTTTGATGGAAGGGTAATGGCACTTTTATCTAGGATATAATCACTTAAAATTTGAAGTGGAGAAGGGTGGGGTGGTTCTAAAACTTTGACAACATTATTCAAGGGTGGATTTTTCTTAAGCTTATTCACACCCTTAGGGATGCTAGACAATATAGGTGTTCTATTACTCCTAGCAAGAGCACCTATAGGCTTAGCATCTTGGGTTACAGGTGCCATCTTGGAAGCTTCTTAAACTACTATAACTTTCTTTGCTTCCTTGTTTGTATTTCCTACCTTTAGATTTGTAGGGGTAGTTTCTTGAGGAGTAACATCTAGCTACATAATTCTCAAGTTGTACTTATTATTTTGGGCAATTGCTTCATTAATTAATAACCACCTATCCTCAACTAATGGATTGTCCCCAAGATATTTCTTAATCATTATAGAGTGCAAGAGATCAAAATCATGGATGGGTAATTCATATGCTTGTGACACATTAAAATCACAAGTAAATTCAAAAGTTAGGACACGCTCCATTTCAACAACACTCCAAAATTGATCAAACGTAGCATCAATCAGTAATTCCATGGCGGCAGTTGATTAATTTTGAGGTTTTTGAAAATCAAACATAAAAATCTCATAGTTAGATGATGTATATTTAGGTTCATCTAGCTCTTCATTAAATTCTTCAAGAGTATCACATGAAGGGTGTGCAAGGAAACATTTATCACACCAATTAATGTCTAAATTAGAATTTACAACATTTGCCTTGGTGTTTAAAGGATTAGGTACTTCCTTTCTAGCCCCTCTATTCTGATTTATTTTTATTCTTTCTTCATGTGTAGGCCTCTTTCCTCTATCATTATCTTGATGGTGGAAAATAGGCCCCCTTTGCCCTTGATTCAAATTTAGAGCCCTTTCATAACTAGTAGACACCTATGGGACCCATTTTTTAGCTCTAGCCAACTTATATGACATGTCTTTAATAGCAGAGGCTAAATTTTTGAGAGTTTCTTCCAAGTTCGCTATCTTCATGGGTGGTGTTTTTTTCAGATTGACTAGCTTCACATCAACTCACTTGTTTAAGGGCTTTCCCTCGGCCTTGATATTATTCTCAATTTTGATGGCCATATTAAATGGTAACTTCAAGTTAGTGGGAGATTTATCCCTAAAAAATTATGTAGCCTTCTTATCAAAGGCATCAAAATACTTTAGCAAACACGTTGTATCATTGGGCCTGATGTTTTTAGGTAGTCACATCATAGTCTTGTTGAACCTTGTATTGAATCCCTACACACACTCATTAGGATTCTTTTTGATATTTACAAATTTAACTAAGAGAAACCTTAGATCAATCCTATCACCATACTAAATTCTAAAAACATTTTTCATCTCTTCCCATGAATCAATACATCCAATAAAAAGGGAATTAAACCATTTGTGAGCATCCTCCTCTAACATGTGCACAAATAGCTTGATGTAGACATCCTCATACTCAACCTCATAATCTTCAATGATATTTTGAAAAGACCTCAGGTGATGATCACCACTCACTGCATTATTCCCTTAGAATTTTGGGAGGCATTTCCTAACTTCATTTGGGACCTCATTAGGATAGCTTTCCATCTCATCAAAATTGATAGGCTTGAATTTGGGAATGTGGAACGTAGGATGTGCATTCTCATCTTGGTCCATATGCCAAATTGTTGGTTTAATATGAGGTTCAAGAACAAATTAAAAAGGGATACAGGGAGATAAATGAGGTGGACTTGGTGGATGAGATCTGGGAGGGGATTCAGCTAGTTGAGAAGGAGCTAGAAAATAGATAAGACTATGTGTCTTAAAATCAAGAGAAGAGTTATGATAGTCCTCAACAATGGAGGGGTTAACAAATATTTCTCGATTTTAAGGCTCTCAAAAGTCCTAAATAGCTAAAATTTACCCTTTAATATGCCTTTAGACCTATCCCCTTCTTCTTTGGTGCAAACTTAATGGTGGGACAAGACTTTTGGATGAGTCACCTTTGAAGGATGATCTTGATACTTCCACATTTTAAAATAAGAAAGAACACTCAAGGCTAAAATGAAGATATTCAAAATAGGCACTAATCTTCCTAGAAACTAGGTGATAAAAATTAGAGTCACCACTAGAACCAAAATTTTAGAATATAACAGTTCATAAACTAGTTGTGATACATGCTAAAAACATACTTTGTTGAGTTTAATAATGAGGTAATATGCAAAGTGACTAAAAATTCTAGAATTATGTTTAAAAGGGAAAAGATACCTTCCAACATGCAATATTAATAGCTCTTTACAATAAACACAATAGAAGTCAACTTATCAAATCTCAAATCTTGGCATATCCCCAAGTGGAGTATTGTGGATTTGATGACCAAAGATATTCAGATCAATGTAGTAATGATAGAGAACTTCATAACATGAAATAATTAAAACTTTTTACAAGAGTCCTTGATAACACAAGTGACCTGGACCTCAATTTAGTCCTTGATAATGGTGCTAGAAGAGTGTTGGTTCCCAATGGTACACCTCTCTAATCTGACCTCACACACTTGAAGGAAATGGCAAGTAATGATGAGAAACTTGCTAGAATATAGTTATATTTGGGGGAGGGTTTAGCATCAAGAATGGATCAGACTAGAAAAAATGACTAAGAGGCACCTATAGAGGGTATGTTTAACTCCCTGCTATTTTTGGCTCTGCCTAAACCAAGGTGAGAGAACCTATGGGGTGGCTTGATCACATGGAGGAATTTTATGCTTCAATCTCCATGGGGATTCTTGGCACAAGGGGGAAATATAAATAGGGCATAACCAAGTTTACACACTTCACCCATGAAGGGTTGTCACATGATATGCACAAATGTTTTATGTCATACACAAGCGACTAAAGATAGATGAAAGGATAATTGCAATCTTCATTTTTATAAAATATTCAACAAGGGTTAAATGGAAAACTATAGTGCTAGGATTTAGAGAAAAAACTAAAAACACACTTCAAATATGCAAGATCTTATGCATTTTCAAGGCAAGTAACACTTATAGTATGCAAAGGGTGTTTTGAATGTAGGGTAGGATTGGGTAGGATATTTTATAGTTGATTATAGAATGGAGGGTGGTGTGATATTGGCTTCTAAACAAAAGAGTATATAATATTATTTCATGAAATATTTTTTTAGTAAAGACACACGAAACACTTCAAGTGCAAGACAATGACAAACATCAAATGATCCTTGACAGATTAGGACATATACTGAAACTAAAATCCCAAATACTTTCTCTTGCCAAATTCATGAACTTAGGGAGTCTTTAAAAGGTATTCAACAACACATTTCCAAATATAATCGATTAAAGGGATTTATAAACTATATGCATGCTCATAATGACAACTAATAATGAATATAGACCCAAATATCCAATCAATAAAACTTGTAAATCATATTATTACATTTCATTAGTAAAATATAGTAAAGATCCTCAAATATTTTCCATAGGATTGAAAAGATATATTACAAATATCAACACTTAAAAATGCTACCATGGGGATAGGCATGGTGAGACTGCTCTTTTGATAAGGGAGACATAAACCTGCTCTCAAAGCCTGCTATTGGTTGTACAGATGCAACCACCTTAGCAAGGGAGACAAAGTCTGAACATAACACTTGATCTCAGAAATATTTTTGTAGAACCTAAGCTTAGAGGAAATGGATACCTAAAATGATCTATATCAACCCAAAAATATAATAACAACTAACAACCTTTGAATAGAAGATAAACATTATATTTATACATTTTAAATCCTTCCCAAATATGGGACCATGAGCTGCAATTTTTAAAAAATACATAACAAACTTTTATAGTCTCATTGAGATGATCCCAACCAAAAAATTCCTTTTTTTATGCCTAAGAGACTTGTTGATTTCCAAGACAAATAATTGTTTCAACTACCTTCATAAAGAATGATGAGGACTTGCAACCACCTAGAACAAACTCCTTGATTTCTTCGCTGATAATGCCCCTTACATGAGTTGGAAGAAACTATTCATTTGAGGAGCCAAAAACACAATTTTTATTTTGCATAATTTCTTGGAGATACCTTTTGACCACTCATTAGCATAACTGGAACCACCAAGACAATTGCCCTCCTCTTATGCACGCCATGGAACAACCTAATTTTATAATGATTTCTTTAAAATATTTTGGATCTATGGCTTTTTGAGTAATATTTCATTAGAGTGGCCCACATGGATCTTGAAATCCTACAATATCCTTCCATGGAGAAATTGGGATAAAAAAAGCAAATGAAAATACAACTATAACTTTATTTCACCATTTTTATTAATTTTTACAAATTTAGGTGTTGAAGCCTTCGAGGAATTTCTGCACCTTGCCCACCAAAAGGCAAGTGAGGCAATCTTCAAAAAGGTCCCAAAGCTTATAAAAATTTGAGGACCCACCATGTGTCTTTTATTTAGCTCATCAGGAAAATTTTCACCTCTGCACCATCCTTCTTGACATAGGGAAGGGTGAAAAATATTTCTAATCCCTATGGTTGTGCCATTTGTCACCTTTTTGGGCTCTCTAAGCTCTACTGAATAGTCATCAATGATTTTGTACCATTGGATCACCTAGTCCTACTGAATCAAAATTTGCTGATCTTGTGAGGAGATGCTTGAGCTATAACCTTATGGCATGCTGCTGCACCACCTCTCTTTGTTGCATTTACCTACAAAATATTTGATTTTTTAACCTTGGATTTGATCTATTAGATCCAATAAAAAAATGCACTTTATTAGATAATTATCTAAGGGGTAGAGCATAATTAGATACTGCCTCTTTATTGGCCTTGAGGTATGCCACTTGGCATCCCTGTAGGCTTCTTGAGTCCCTTTGACTATTCACCCTTGATCATGCACTATCAGATCATCGCATTTCAAAAAAGGACTTGCCATTGGATCCACCCCTTTTGAAAATAAATGACTAATTCATGGGGTTTAAAAATGATACTCGTGTGATTGCCATAAACATTTTAATCTTGATGGCTAGTCTTTATAGCTTAAAGTTGATGTCCACATGCCTGTCAAGAGATGTCCATAAGACCATCACTTGTAATTTGGAAATATTATTTTGGTGACTTTGTTTCACGATAATTTTGTTTGAGTCTTTGTATTTGGCCTCCCTACTTGATTTGGAACTATTATCCCATAAGAAATGTGTCCAAGCAATTCTATTGAAAGAATTGAACTTTTGCACTTTCACCGAAAGAATTTAGCACTTAGCTCTTTTGCCTTTGTTAGGATAATTATTTTGGATAACTTTTTTGAAATAATTTCCCCATATAAATTGGCCTTATTACTACTCCCAAATAAATGCAATTCCTTTAGACTCTTTGTTTGAGAAAAATGTCCGAAGAAAATAAAGCTATGACCCACAACAATTTTACTAAAAAAATTCTTTGGGCACTTGAACATACCCTTAAAAAATATTGAAAGTGTCCTCCATCTTCAAAAAGTGCCCTTCAAGATTTTTGAAAATGTTTTTTGCCATCCAAACTTATCCTTTAGACTCTTTTCTCAATCAAGATGTCTAAAGGAATTGGGCCTTTACTTTGCAATAATTTTTTTGAAAGTACCTTTCAAGTTTTGAAAATAGCCTTCAAATTTTTTGTTAAAGGTACCTGCCCTACAAAAATTCCCTTCATACTTTCTAAATGGTCCTTCAATCTCTTGAAAGTGCCCTCTAGATCCATTAAAAGTGTCCTTTGAATCCAAAATTATCCTTCAAACATTTTGTAGATAACCTTCAAGAATTTTGCAAAGGTAAAGTACCCAAAGGAAATAATCCTTTAGAAATTTTGCAAAGTTAAAATGACCCTTTAAAAGTGTCATTTAGGAAATTTCAAGGGAAAAATGCTCAAAGAAAATGATCCTTTTAAAAATTTTATAAAGGAAAAATGATTTAAAAGTCTTGAAAATGTCCTTCAAGTTTTTTGTAAGTGTCCTCTACTCTTTACAAAGTGCCCTTCAAGAATTTTATAAGGGAAAAATGCCCGAAGGAAATAATCCTTCGGACATTTTTCAAAGGCAAAATGGCCCTTCAGGATTTTTGGAAAGTACATTTGGTTGAAACAAATGACCATACAATTCCTTTGGATTTTTTGTTTGGGAAAAATACTTGAAGGGCAAGTGCCCTTCAAATTTTTTTGTGTGGACAAAAATTCCAAAATGAATGACCTGAAACCAACGAAATAGCCCTTCAAAACTTTTGTAAAACACTTAGCTCAAAAGTGAAATGACATGGAATTCCTTCATAACTTTTGTAGCAGACTAAATCTTCGATGGAAATAAGTCTTTAGAATTTTTGTCTGAGACAAAAATGTCTGAAGACCTATTTCTGTCAGACATTGTGTTCATGCAAAAGGCCTAAAAAAGTCTAAGGGAAGGAACATCTTCACCAATCAAAGACAAGACAAAGGACTTAAAAAATTATGCACATGAACTTGACATTCCAAAGGAATTAATGGAGACAAAAATATGGCTAAGGACATAAACTTTGATACAAATAAGGGCCCAATTAATCTAGTGAAATTTTGGGCACTAACACCACCCAAAGGTATTTATAATTATTTATCCCTGACAAAGTAGTTACATAATAAATGAAAACATGAATGATTGGCCAATAAAATCTTAGTAGATTGAGAGTCATGGAAGTATTTCAATTTTCTTAGTTAAGGACCCAAGCCTTTGTGCCCCAAATATTCTTATTCAATGCTATATATTTGCTACCAAATGCCCTCCTCTTTATGGGCCAGTGTTAAACTCAGGATGGTTAAAGTCTATACGGTCCTTGAGAATCACTCCTCAACTATCTCTTTCTTCCCATGTGCTTCCCAACTCTTTCATTACTATTCTGAGTCCTATGTTCTCAGGTTCCTTGTAGTTATGTTCCATCTTTCACTAGGTCTTCTCTTAGTAATAACTTATGTGCCCTTGTCCTCTCACACCATGGTATTTTACACCATGGTCTTCCTACACCATGCTAGTTTCACACCATGCCAGTTTAATGCCAAAAATCCAAAACACTTAGTAAAATTTTGGGGTCTAACATTACCCTTCACTACACCCTTAGTCCATCCCAAACTAAGTCCTGATTTTTGCCTCAATCAAAAGTGCAAGCGTAGCTTGTTCAATCTAATTTATAACATTGTCCCAATGTGATAAAGTGTCAAGTATCTTGGACATTATCTCTTTGATGTTTGCATTTGATTTCTTATTCTCATTAGGTTGTTTAGGACATTTGTTTTCCTTTTTAACCACTTGGTTGAGGGATGTGCTAGCATCATTCTAAACCTCTTCAAGTATAGTGACCTTAATGACAACCTATTTTTAGAGAGCTACAAAACTAGCATTAATTTACTACCAATGCACATTTATTATTTACTCAATAGATTCAACATATTTAAATGACTTTACATACTCAGTGCACTCTTTTATTAGGAGGGTAGCATCCACTAACTACTACCTTTGATATTCCTCTATGTTGAGTTGAGCTTGCAAAATTTTATTAAGATGTGCCAGTTTTTTAGAAATTCCATCCAAGATGGGGATCACTTCCCCAAACATTTTGAGGGTGCACTCATAAACTTACATAGACTTAGTAAACTACTCAACCTACCATAGTGATTCATTTCTTTCTGTGGGATTTTCCTTGTAGCATTTCAATAGGATATTTACTAAGGTCTCCTATTTATCCATAACTTCTTCATTTAGAGGCACTCTATCTACCAATGCTAGTTCTTAGCCCAAAATAGATTTACATAAATTAAAAGTTTTTAATTTGGCCTCTGTGGCTTCCTTAATTTGTTTTTTTAATGAGGCCACTTCTTCTTCAAGTTCCTTTTGAGTGGAAACCTCTTTTTCATACATTGCCACTACCTAGCCATGTTTATTTTCTACATCACGTATGTTAGAATATGAAAGTATATTTTGGTGTATGACTTAAAAAGCCATTTTCAAAAATGAAATGCTAGCTTGTAGAGGAGAGATCTTCTAGGGACCAAACCATAGTGGATTTGGTAATGTTGGTTCTTGAGAATTTAATAGGAGGATATCTAGATAGATCTCAAAATGGAGCTCTTCATTATACATGTCAAAAAAGAAAGATATTTATCACCTTATATCAATAGTTACATCCTAAAGAAGGAAATTTAGAAATGAATAGAGAATCCTATCTAGGATGCCTATTTGATATTGAGAATGAAAGTTGGTAGATGCATCAATAAATGGTGGTTATTCTTAAAAATGGTAGGCTCATTTCCTTTATTGGGGTCGCACTCAAAGATTTCAGCCTTAATATCTGTAGCCAAAAAAGTGCTACCGATGGCCATTCCACTAATCTACTGAGTATCAAAACCATCCCCTCTTCACCAAATGGACCCCCAACATTTAATTTCATATCATCAAAGGTGTTCTCTTCCTCTTGTGTTGGGGAAGGTGTTTTTTCAGAGTTAGATTCCTCAATTTCTTCCTTTTGACTTTTAGGTTCTTCCTACACTGGGTTCATAGGGGGTAATGGTGCTGAACCCTAAGGTTCTTTCCCTTATGTATCTTTTAGGGAATTGATTGATGTTAAAACCCTTGGTGGTGATGCCTTTAGTGGAGAGGTTTTTGGAGGTGAAGTCATGGGTGGAGAAGGTCTAGGCGGAGAAGCTTGTGGTGGTGAAAGTCTTGATGGCAGTGCTTGGGTAGTCCTCTATCATTTTAGAGGATACTACCATGAAATTATTCTAGCATCATCCTCATCCTAATTATTTTTCATAAGTTATGTTATTGGTGGAAGTTTTTCTCTTGCATGCTCTGTGTCTTTTGAAGATTTCTTCTTGGGTTATAACATGTGAAATAGATTGTGCACTTATTCTGTGACCATGGTCTATTTGGCTTGATGTTGGTATGATCAGTCTCCCACTTCTCTTTGTATGACTTATTTAAAATATATACACACATCTTCTAGAGAGTGTGAATCTCTAAGTCAATTCAATCTGCTTCTAGGGTGAGATACTATGCATAAAAAATGTGATTTAGCGAATTGATAAAGTACCACATTAAAAATGCTTAGGGTAGATTTAAACATGATAAGAGTTATCTTAAAGGGACTATCTTGATTCATTATAGATAAAAATGTTTCTTTATGACAAACTGGGCTTGCTCACCAACTTATATAGGTAAGTCTTTAGGAATGTGCCATTCATTCCCAAAGGCCTGCTTCATACTGTCATATCAGGACTTCATTCTATTCTTGTATGTCAGGGTCATATGATTAGGGCATGTGAATGCCTTGTATCTCTCATTAATGGACTTGTGTTTGGGTGGATATGCCCACTTTAATTCACTCATTGTATAGTTTGGTATACTGATCTTATCAAATACCATTAATAAAAAAATACCCCACCTAAAAACCTATGGCTTGGTATCTGATGGGTCTTCTCAGCATATTTTATGATTTTATGGGTAAAATATAATACCTAATTATATTTTATGCCCTCAATAACTTGGTGAGTGATGTAGAGGTGAGTTATATCCACCTATTTCCAATGATTGGTGTCATCTATCTTGGTCAAGATGATGTGTATGGTTACCTAGAAGGCATGATCTTGTAGGTTTTTGATGTGCATATCATGGCCTTGATTTTGGTTCATGAGTACCATTATTAAATTTATTATTTACTCTAAGTCTTCTCAGTCAAACTTGACATCCATGTTGGATCATTGTAGTCTTGACACCTTGCTTATTTTCTTGGGTGTAATCTTCATGTTATGCCCAATAAAGTAGAGGTAGTCCTCATAGACATGCAAGAGTAGAAACTTAACTAATTCCATAGGTTTTCCAAAGTATGGAAGGTTGAATAATTTAAATAAACTTGCAACATCTAATGCATTGAAAATTTTAAGGTCATACACTAAATTATTTTTAGTGTTCAAGCACTCAACTCGATAGTCATTTTTCAACTCAACCTCATTCCTTGGTTAATGGTGGTTATAATCGGATATGGTTCAAGAGGGTGATTTTGAGACCCATTTTTTTTTGCATAGCACTATCTTTGGGTATTGCATCTCTTTTATCATCAATTTTATGGGTGGAGGTGTTTGTACCTTCTTTGCTTGGTGTGCCATCCTAGATTGTTTGCTTTATATGCGTTGTGCTTATTCTTAAGGTGTCTCTTCTTTGATTAGTTTTGATTACCCCCAAATGATACTTAATCTTCTAGTATGGTTGGTAATGAATCATTTATTAAGGCCTTATTTTTAGGTTGCATCACCCTCTATAGAGCCTAAAGGTTGAGGTGTGGCCACCCAATGTTTCCAATAGAATAGGTGATTGTAGTGTAGATGACTTGACATTTATTACTTCATCCCCCTTCAATGGCAGATGTCTACCTATGCAACTTGTAACTACCAATTCTCTCTATCATAATTCATGTTTCAAGGTTATCTTTTTTCTTTATTACTTATTTAATGTTCATCTTAATAGCTATTTATGAGATGTTGATGCTCTAAACTTGCACTTACTCTAGAATCACCTAGACTTAGTTTATTCTTCAAATCTGTAAAACTCAAATAAAAGAAAAGGCAAAAGGTAAAATGAGATCTCAAGTACTTTTATAGGTTCAAGGGGGTAACTTGAATTAACTAACCCTAATTCTTTTCAACCATCACTTCTCATCATCAATGCATTTGTAATGATCTCCATTCTTTGACCATCACTTCTCACCATAAATGTATTTAATGGTATTGTATTGTCATGATGTTGGCACACTTATCACAACTATTACTCCTTTAATATTAATGACACATCTTATCCCACACTTTTATTTTGAATGGAAGATAGATATTAAACTTTTAAAAATTTCAAACTATTTGTCAGGAATCTCTTATCCTAGGGTTGTTTAACTTGCACATGCATCCTTAACTTGAATTTATGTACTACCTCTTACCCCACACTAAAAGTATGTTGTGGTCCTCAAAAAAATTATAAGTATAAAAATAAACAAAGCTTTATAAAAGAAACATTACACACCATTAAGGTAGCACAATTTTATTGAAAATAAGAAATAATAAACTAATGGCATAAGCCTTATTGTTACAAAGACTAGACTTTTAAGTAGAGAAGTACAACCATAGTTGGCTACCATTATAATGTATAGGAAGAAATTAACCATCTAATATTTGTAAATGACAAGTTCTAGTAGGTTGAATGTTATGAACAATAAAAGGACCATCCTAGTGAATATGAAGTTTCCTAGAATGGCATGTGAACTTAGTGTTGTAGATCAAGATTCTAGTGGTAAATGTCTTATGCTTGATGTGTCAATCATGACATGAATTTTGTTTACATTTTTCCACATCTTAACTCTAATGATCAAGGAAATAGGCTTCATACAACTATAAAAAAGTATCCAAATGTGCTTTTAATGATGACTCTTCATCCCATTATCCAACACACACAATACAAAGAGATGGTACAAAGAATTCAACTGATAGAATTGCTTCCATGCCATACACCAGATTGAATGGTGTGTTTTTGTTTAGGTGCTTATAAGTTATTAAATAAGGCTAAATTACTATAAACACTCTATCATCCCAGTATGTATGACCAATATTAAAAATATTTGTAAGTGTTATGCTTAAGATCTTATTTAATGCCTCGATAGTTTTATTGTCCTGGGGATGATACGATGTTGTTTTGTGATGGGCAATCATGAACTCAACAAGTAAGTCACAAATAGTTTCATTGAATAAATGTGTACCAAAATTAATAGTAAAAATTATTGGGTAGCCAAAATGGGTTATAATATATTCCCATATGAAATGCACATTAGTAGCAGTAGTACAATCCCATGTTGGCATGGACTTAACCCAATGTGTGAGATAATAAATCACTATAATGATATAATGGGAACATGTACATCATTCATTTGGATTGATAGGGCTGAAAAAATCAATGGCCCACTTTTCAAATGGTTCTTAAGATAGAATAAAATGTACTGAAATGGTATCCTAATGATTTTGTTTTCTGATGCATTGATAAATATCAAATTTCCTAACATACATTTTGTCATCTTGAAAAAGGGTAGGCCACCATAGTCTAGGTAGTAGTACCTTGCACATAGTATCTTCCCCAGCATGGTGTCTACCTGTAATGCCTTCATGAAATTCTTGGAGTACTTTAGAGCATTTATGTTTCATGACACAGTGTCAAAGAACTTCATCTTGGCCAAGCTTGTATAGGTCCCCTCCAATGAGTTGAAAAGGTGTGATGTAGACTATGAGTTATTTATTAGCCTATGAAGTCAAACAATTAGGCACTGACCAATAGTTAAGAAATTTAAAATATCTTTCGACTCCTTAGGAACATGAGAAACATGAAATAGTTGAACATAAGGTAGGTCATCCTCAATGGCATGAAATGGTTCTCTAGAATCAATTCAAGAAATATGGTCAAGACCACAATTAGTTTTTCCTAGTTTGACCATGATAGAGAATTGAAATGCTTAAAACAATACTATCCAACAATAGATATGATCATGTAACACATGTTTATTAACTAGATATTTTAAATCTTCATGGTCTATATAAAATAGAAAAAGATTGGATAAGAGATATTGATGAATTTTTTGTAGATCATACACCATTTAAAGTGCTTCATGATCCACCATAATGTAATTATTCTCAACTGGAGTAAGTTTCCTACTAGCAAAATAGATAGGGTGATTAAGCTGACTTTCACCTAATTGTGCATAGACTTCACCAACATCCATTATAGAGGCATTAATATGGACATGGAATGGTTTTGTTTAATTAGGGAACTATAGAATCAGAGTAGTGACCAATTTATATTTTAAGGCCTCAAAGGCTTCTTAGAAAGAACAATTCTAGATAATGCACTTTTTATGTTTTAAGAGTTCTTCCAAAGACGTGACAATCTTTGCATATGCTTAGATGAATTTCCTATAATACTTGGTATGTCTTAGAAAGGTGTGAACTTCACATTGATACTTTGGAATTGGGAGGAAAATAATGATAGATACTTTTGTCAGGTCTACCAAAAGTCCATCCTTTTAGATAATATGTCCTAGAAAAACATTGAAAGGTGTAGTAAAAAGACACTTCTTTAGATTCAATGATATTTGTAGTACTCGATAGTTCTCAAACATTAGCCATAGATTAGAACAATGGTAATTTAATAAGCCATAGACTATCTAATCATCCAAGTAAACTTGAAGGAATTTATGGATGAATTCTTTAAAGGCTTTAATGACTATACAAGAAGATACAATAAGTGCACTCTTCAACCCAAAAGGAAAGATGGTATATGCAAAGTATCCCCATTCAGTGGAAAATGTAGTCTTAGGTTGATCCTCCATGATGATATAGAATTGATGATACCAAAAAATCCATCTATGAAAGTATAAATTTCACACCCAACGATGCCTTCAAGGATTTATTTTGTGAATAGCATTGGGAAGGGATCAAGAATGTAAGCTACATTAGGTATATGATAATCAACACAAATCCTAATGCACCCATATTTTTTTTATACCTATGACCATGGGACTAATGCAATTAGATTCATCAATTAGGGTGATCACTCCAAAGTGTAACATACTATCAATTTATTCCTTCATGCACATGTAAATTTAGATTCATCTTATTTGGCATTTTGTTGACTAATCGAGCACCATCAACCAATTTAATATGAATTTTACCTAGACATAGATGAACACCTTTCATCTTATTATAACTTCTTGGAAATACGTATTATTATTCTCTTAGTAATTCAAATATTTTTGATACCTTTGTGTTAATCTAGTAGTTATCTACAATAGATATTTTTGGTTCTTCCTCTATGCTGATGTTGTGCTAGATAGTTTGAAGAGGTTCTGAGTAAGAATGGCCTGTATCGATACTAGTTTTATGAAAAGTTCATGTACCATAGTCTATAGGGATATCTTATCAATGGGTTAGGTAGGTCAGAACTTTCACCTTCATCTACCTAAAATATGAGTTTTTGCTTCCCTAGGCATATCTCTTCATGATGTTCTTCATCAAAAATAGGGTCTAGTGTAGGAATGGGTTGTTTAGATAGATCATGAAAGAGAATTAAACCTTCTTCTATGACATGATGTATATATCTTAGGTAGTCTTTAATGGGACTAGGGTAACTAATAACTAATTTGTATATGACCTAGAGAGTGAGGCACAAATCCATCCTCAAAGATGAATAATATAATACCGAGTTCATGCTCTCTTTTAATAAATACCAAAAATGAGTACCCATATGTCATTATTCATGAACATACCATGCTATATCTAAAGTTCATAAAGTTCCATAAAAATCATGTATCCATAGGTACTCTGGTAAAAAAGACTCTTTAGTCCTCCACACATATTCATAAGCTTTTATGTGTGGTTTGGTGCTTGTACTCTACTATAGCTGATTATAACTCATATTCGATTATCATGATGAAATTAGTGATGAAAAATAGAGTGTACTTGAACCTAATGGATAAGTCACTCATTATGGGTTCACCGCCACTTTATGGCTATATGATATTTATCAGAGTTATAGAAGTATTCAAGGTACTAGATAAATTCATAGACTTCCATTTGTCCATGAAATTGAGGAGCTTCATCAAGTCTTTATAATGGTGCATCTATAACTGGTCCTCCCATAACTTGTTCGATAATAAGGAGAATAAAACTATGGCATTTAGGATACTGGCACATAACATTTTCACAATTTTCGATGGCACTAGACACTATTCTAGTGACGTCATAGTCACTATGGGCCCAAAAATTACAAGCATTACTTATAATATCAGAAAGGGACTAAATTTCCATCCATTAGAGGATGCCATTAGGAGTAGGATCATGATGCTCACAATCTCTCTCTATGATAATATATATTTGGTTATTATATTCTTCCACATTAATAGGTTCTATGTATGGGGGCCCATGTGTTTGATCTAATAGAATAGAAATGTATTGATTAGTATTCTCAAAATTGATGTAGTGATTTTTGAATCTTAAGTCTATGTTGTTTGCATAGCACCAAGGTCACCCCAATAGATCTGGAAAATCATCTTCCTCAGCTAACTCAAAAACTTCAAAATCAGCTTTGAAGGGTACTCCAAGGATATTGACCATTATATTCTTAAGGATGACAATTGGTAAATCATGAGTTTTATTAGCCATAAAAAATATTTGTGGTGATGGTTGTAATTCTAGACTAGCCATTTTGCACCATGCATCCTTTGTAAGGATGGTAACTTCAACACTGGTGTCAATCAAGATATCTTGAATCACCTAATCATTGATGGTAGTATGTACTAGTATTTCTTTGTCCTCTTGAGGGCTAAGAGGGACATGGTATATTTCATCAAACATGATTCAATAAATGATCCTTAATTGTTTGATTTAATTAAGGTTGAACATCAGCTAGTGTTTTTACTTGATTTTTTAGCCAATTACTCAGTTGTGGGATAATGTCTTCATCCAACATACACTTTCAAAGCTCATGAAAATATTCTCATGCCATATTTTAAGGTTTTGTTTCCTTTTGCATATTATCACATTATGTTTCTTCTTGGTCCTTAAGATATTAAATCTGTCCTTGTAGTTCCCTTACCAAAGTCATAGTATCATAGTGTACATCCTTATGTTTTTGGGCATAAGGATACTTCCTTACACGAGGCTCTTCATGTTGTATTTTGTCAATAAGAGTAGATGTAAACTAAGATTGTCCATCACTACGCATAGTGATATTCACCTATTGGGATACTAGGGTGCTAGAGCACTATTTTTAGTGAGGTTTACCAATGCAAATCATACCTACACCTTTTGCATTTCTTTCCTTTGTGATGATTGTGTATAGGTTAGGACATTCTTCAATTCGATGTTCTTTTTAAAAAAAGGCACATGTTGGGTAGATGGGGTAGTCTTATTGATAGTGATTTATAGATACACACTTATAACATATTATTAGTGGGAAATGGCCACCTCTTTTTCCTCATCCTCTACCTCATCCACAATAGCCACCATTATATTGATTGTTGGAAATAGAGGTTTGGAAGGTACCTCACGTGCATGCCTCATGTATATCACTGATTAACTAGAATTTTTTTTATCATGGGTGTAAACATCACATATTTTGTAGTATTCAAACACCCTAGAATGTTTAGCTTGATCTAAGAGAGGATATGAGCATAGATCATGCTCTTCATCGTAAATTTCACATGCCTACTTTAGTACAATGCAAATGTTTTTGCATGGGTAGTTATTTTGATTATGACCTTCAAACTCATAATTGGTATATCAAAGACCTTTATAATTATTGTATACATTATTTTCAGTCATTTTTCTAGATGTGATGCCATTGAAGCTATTTGAGCTTCCATGAAAGGATTGATTCCAATGTCAATACTACTAATAACTTCAACATAGAGGGTGGCTTCCATGTCTTTGTGAAGGCTAGTAAAGGTATTTTGAGATAGTTTTCATCTAAAGGGAATTAAAAAAACTTCCATGAACCATTAAGAATGCTAAGAAACATTAATTTCAAAAAAAGGTTTGACAAGAGTGTTTTGAACTATGCTTCATACTCTTGGACACTTTCAATGAGCTCTTCCTTTATATATTTCAACATGATACTTTGTTGCTCAAAATCAAGAATGTCAAATTCTTGAAGAAATACTATTTTGAGATAATCATAGTCAATTAATGCTTGTTAAGGGTCAAACTTCCTATACTACTTATGCACTATTTCATAAGTGTGTTCACAAATTATGTGGATTTTTGCTTAGAATAAGTTATGCTTCACATCCTCTAAATGAGTTCTCACTTATGGACATGCTTTACAACATTATCCATACCCTAATATTTAGGTAGGTGAAGCATAATTTCATAATATACTATTGGTAGTTGAGGTGCTTACACCAATGGATATTGATAACCCCCAAGTCCTATTCCTTGAGGGGTAAGTCCACCACTTCCTCCCGTGCCACCTCTGAGTCCTCCTCTAACACCTTTAGTAAAAACACCCATGATGTGGGGTGTGGTAGCTATTTTATTAATAATATTTGGGCCTATACTCTGTCTATTATGAATGCCAAGTTTGTTAGGCATCCTAAGTTGGGCCATGAAATTCCATTAAAAAAGAAAAGAAAGTGTTAATTCTAGATGAGTTAAAATTAGGTTAGCTATAATTTACCTTATAGGATTAGTTTGTGACTCTACACTATCTATATCCCAATTATGTATACATGATTAATCTAATTTAAAATCTTGAGCATGCACTATGGTTGGGAAATTTGGTTGGTTCAAACTTGGTTCTTTAGTATCTTTTATCTAGCTACTTTTTCCTTCATATGATAAAATTGGCATAGGGAACAGTTCTAAAGTGATGGAGTTCTTGTGCGTTACTTCTTCCCTATATATCCTAACAACACTTCTTGAGTTCTCTTGTTCCCTTCCTATGCTACTTCTTCCTATGAGCCTCTTTCAAGCTTCATCATATTTTCAATTTCATAATGCCCACTACCTGGATACCATTCCAAACCCAAAATTATTTACCAACACTTTTATATTCCCCTTCCAACTATGCATCTCATGCAAGGATGGATTTATCTTTCTACTGATAGAGTTTTGAGTCCACAATCAATGAAAAACTTATTGACTTCTAGTGGGAAATGTCTAATATATTGATCACATGGTTCTTGGAGAAAATAGAACTGGGCTTCTTTAGGACAAGAGTAAGTGGTTACAACATAATTTAGAATATAACTATTCAACACTCCTATTTACCAGATATTAACATATCATGTCCATGGTGTTTCTAGTCATTCCAAAGCCCTTTGATGTTCTAACATCCAATATTGTCTTCTCCTAAAATTTTGTAATTGACCTTGAGTATAAGTAGATAGATAAGCATGAAAATGAACATGGACTTTAAAAAAAAGGTTTCATATAATGAAATGTAGACATGTTGTTCCACTCATTGACATGCAAAAACTCCTAATTCAAGATAGGGAATCACAAAATTATCCTTGACTCTGATAATCCATTATTCAATACTTTCAATAGTTATACATTTAAGCATCTTCCATTACTATGTAGTAAGCTTTACAAGTCTCGAAAATGAAACCAAAATAATGGTTTTTAATTCTATTAATCACATTTATTTAGGTTCTAGAGTGTTTACCCAACAAGCTTGCATGCTGGCCCTTTATTCAAGACTATGGTCTTGCGCACTCCCCTAAAGCATGTAACAAGAGATTGATTCTCATGGGTTTTGTTAATCAATAAAAATCTAGTCATATACTTGAGTTTATTCATATATCTAATTAGTAATTACAAATAAAAATAAATACACTACTATAGACCTTCACTCATTAATCACAACCACCAAGAACACAAACACAAATGCCATGAAGTTTAAGGGATTTTCAATTCATAATGCATGTTCTATAAATACCATTATAAGATATAAGCAACAAAATTAGTCAATCAAATTGACTATTCATACTCAAATATCAATTAAACAGAAACACATAATACTTGAACTTATTGTAATATCTACAAGTCTATACTATATATTCCTAATATTTTGTCCTTAATCAATCACATTACATGAATCCACACATGGGTATTTATACTTGTTTTTACCTCACAAAGTAGATAAATAATAAATGACAACATGAGTGATTGACCAACAAACTCTTAGTAGAATGAGAGTCATGACAATCTTTCAATTGTTCTCTCGTAAAGACCTAGTCCTTTGCACCTCATTTATTATTTTTTGATGCTAGATCCTTAAAAGAAAATGTCATCCTCTTTGTATTCCAATGTGAAAATCATGATGGTTAAATTCTATATTGTCCTTGAGAATTTCTCCTCAACTATCTCCCACTTCCCATGCACTCCCCAAGTCTTTTGCTACTATTATAAGTCCTATATTCTCAGGTTCCTTTTAGCTATGTTCCATCTTTGATTGGGTTTTCTTGCATTGATAACTTCTATAGCATTTTCCTCATCTATCTCACTAGTTCCACACCATGATATTTCTATGCCATGCTAGTTTCATGCCATATTCTTCTTATGCCATGCTCCTCTTGCACCATGCTGGTTCCGTGCCAAAAAGACAAAACACTTAGTCAAAATTTGGGGTCTAATAGAGTATCATTATTAAATATGATAAATGCTTCTTGAAACATAATTTAACATTATTATCATAGCACCAAGGTCAACCCAAGAGATTAGGAAAGTCACCAGCTTCAATAAACTTGATAAATTTAAAATCACCCTTAAATGTAACACCTAAGATGTTAAATATGGCATCTTTAAGGATGCCTATAGGTAGTGTGCAAGTCTTATTATCCATAAATACAAAATGTGGGGAAGTTTGTAAAATGGGGCTCCCCACTTTTTATAAGCATCCTTTTTTAGAACATTAACCCCTATGCCACTTTCCAATTATATATCACAGTTCATCCATACATCAATGGATGCATTTATAATAACTTATTTGTCAAATAATGCATTTGGTTAGACATGAGTCTCTTGTCTATGTGCATGGTTCAAATAATGATCCTATGAAGAGTTTGTCATTTATTATCACAACCAATTTTTTAGGAGAAGGATGATGTCTTTACTAAGGAATAGCTTTCACAACTCAAAAAATTCATCATGCCCTGAGTCTACGGGTATTGTAAATTTTTACATTATGAAACATATGGTAGCATCCTTGTCTTTCAAAAACTAAATTTTGCTATAAAGCTCCCATACCAATGCCATTATGTCATGAAAAATATCTTTCTAACATTGGGCATCTAGATAGCATTGTACATGAGGTTATTCACACTAAACCTTATCAACATGTGGATTTGAAAAAATAGGTTGGGAATGAGTGCCACTTTGAGTAGTGATATTAACCTTGGGTCTAGATGGTGAAGTGGTAGGGCATGGTATCCACTGATTAGTTAGAGTTTTTGAAACACATATAATTCTAACACCTTTTTCATTTTGTTCTTTGGTAATAAAAACATACAAGTTATGACATTCTTCCAGTAAATGCTCATTTTTACAAAAGGTACAAATAGGGTAGATCTTGAAATCATGTTTGTAGTGGTCTAGAGATACACACTTGTAATATGTCCTAGGTGGAAAGTGACCACCTCCTCATCTATTGCCACACCCTTGACCTTTGAAAGATCAAATCCCACTAACTTATTTTATGTTAGCTATAAATTTTTGGTGAGTACCTCATTCTCATGCTTCATGAATCTCATTGATGACCCAATAGTCATTAGTATCATGGGTGTAGGCATCACATATATTATAATATAGTGACACTTTTTCTTGGGTGGCATGATAAAACAAAGGACATGTTTATACATCATGGTCTTCCTTGCAAATTTCACAAGACTATTTTAACATGACACACATTCCTATTTAGATAATTATTCTTGTTATGACCCTATACTTCATAGTCAAGACACCACAAGCTAATACGAGTGTCATAAGCATTATTGACTATTAGGTTCTCTAGCTAGGAACCCATATCATTAATTTAGGCCTCCATAAAAAGGCTAATGCTCTTGTTTATGCTTACCAAAACTTTGATGTGGAGGGAAACTTATAGTGCCTCACGTAGATCAATAAAGTCTTGTGGGATAAGGTTTGTGAAAAAGGAAGTAATAACCCTTCTAAAAACCATTGAGCATGATGTGTTGGAGTGATTTCAAAATATATCTTAGAAAGAAAGGTTTAAAGAGAGCATCATATGCACCCACACTCTTAGTGAGCTCTTGATTAATATATTTCAAAGTATCAATACTTTGTTATTCAAACTCAAGAATGCTAAATTCCTAAAGAAAATTAGTTTTCAATAGCTTAGACTTTACAAAAACTTGTTGAGGATAAAACTTTCTAAACCATTTGTGTGTGTGATCTAATAGGGTAGTGGTAAACTAAGTTGCCTTTTTCTCAGTATAAAATATGCCCTATGCTTTCCAAATGATTTCACACTTATGGACATGCTCAGATGTATTCTCAACATCTCGATACTCAAGAAGATGAAGTGTCATCTCATAGTAAATTATAGGTACACTGGATGGTTGTAGTGGACCTTGTGATGATGCTCATATAGTTCCTCTTGAACACTATGGTGGAAGTTTGCCAATACCTCCTAAGCCACCTCATAATCCTTATATATCTCTAGTAGAACCACCACCAGTACTACCTCTTATAACTCTTATAGAAATAAGATCACCTGAAACATTAGGTGCTAAGGGAGGTTGATTAGTTAGAGTTGGTATTGTATTTTTACCCCTAATATTCAATCCATTTGATATTTCAAGTATAAAAATATGTTTTAACTACACTTTGAAGGTAAAGGTTAATGTTAAATTTAGTTGGCCTTGCTATAAAATTCTAATTTGAACTGGTACTCCTAGAGTTCCTTTTAAGGATTCTTCTTCAGACTCAAATTTAGACTCCACACTATCAATATCCTAATTTATTAAAATAATTTTGTCAAAATTATATGAATGAACATGCACTATTATGGGGGAATTGGGATTAATTATATTAGGTTCCACTATCACCAATGCTTATCTTATATCTTTTTCACATACTTATACTAGTGAAGGGCATAGATCCATGGTTAGGGAGTATTCACCATGCCTTTTCACCTTTTTTTGGATCCTCATGGTAGTTATAGTATCCTCCCATTTTCCTTTTGGATCACTACTTATCATGGCCTTAGCCTAGTCTCATAATACTTACACTTCCATAGATATCACTAACTAAATTTCATGCTAAACAACCAATCCTATACCAATGTATAATCCTTAATTTACACTTTAGTTTCAATTGTCATACATGAGAGAGTTTTTATCCGTCCATGGGGAATTTATCAAGTTTAGAGTCAACCATAAATTTCTTAATTTATAAGGGAAAATATCTTAGATGCCTTCTGCATGGTTCCATCAGGAAATTTAACTATGCTTCCTATGAAAAAGAATATGTAGACACAACATATTAAAATATGTAACTATTTAGTGTTCTTTTCTACTATATGCCCATCACACATGTCTAATTAGTTTTCAAATTTTCCACTGTTATCTAATGCTCTGCTAACTAGGAATATTTTCATATGTAATTTATTGAGTGGTCTTGCATATTTGTTGAAAGCCAATCATATTATTAGATTGGTAGTTATACAAAAAATGTTTCATATAATGAATCATATAGATGTTTCTCTCCCCATTAGCACATAAAAACTCCTAGTCCAATATATTGAAGCATAAAGTTATCTTTTACTATGTCAATCTATTGCTCAACATTTTTAAACAAATCCACTCAAGCATGTTTTTACCATCATGCTAACAATTACAATGGGTCTCGATAACATACCAAACTTTTTGGGTTATTTATCCCATTTTTCTTGAATAATAATAGTCATGTGCCTAAAGAAAATGAGGAAGCCAATGATCTAGCATGTGACATATCACATGAGTGGTGAGCTCACACACTCTCTTGAAGAATGCAACCAAGACTAGTGCCCATCGATTCTGCATGTGGTGATGGATAAAACTAATTGTCTACACTTAGGTGCTTGGGTTAGTTACATTTATTCATCATCACTACAAATATCATATTAGAGTTAAAAATTTTATTCATTCCATACATTCCACATTCTTTTAATTAATACCATGGAAAAAAAATTAACACATTAGAATTCATAGATAAAAGTAGGGATTAAATTGATTTCATTTTAAGATGATTAGAAAGATATTTCAATAGTATTTCCTCTCTAGTATTCTCTCCCTATTCATCTACATACATTTATAAAAAAAATGGGGGCTATTTATACATAATCCAACCCTTATCCTTAGGTTACATCATTAATACAATAGAGATGACTAGCCAATGATTATTTTAGAAAAATAAGTCATGATGAGCTATTACAATAACATCCTTTTGACTTAGGCCTAATGACCCCTATATATTATCTCCATTCTAGATATCCATATTCATGATCCTATTATCATGCCAACTAGTGCTTGATTCATGCTCGACTAGTCTCTTCTAATGCTTCCATGAGCTACTTCATAACTGTCTCTACTTCTTACACCCTTGTCCAAGCCTTGCACTTTTCTTTATGTTTTGTGTCTTTTTTTCTCCTTTTTTTTATCTATATCCTTGTCTTATACAAATAAATATTTTTCACCAAGGTCCTTCATTCCCTTATCTTCCATGCCTCTTTCCCATTCTTTTACTCTTCTACGCCAAGGTCCTCCAAAACTCTTATAATATATAAATATAAAAATTAGGGTCCAACATGTACATAAGTATGATATAGTCTGATGAACCAAAGGAGTGATTTTCTTGTAGAGAGGAAAACCAATTTTACATGACATTTTTTCACCATTCACATACATGGTACCAAAAATTAATAAAATAATGGTAAAATTTTATCCACTTAAGAGTATTTTTTAGGAAGTTTCATATGATAGGTTTTGAGAAACATAGTATTTTAAAAATGGAGATGAAGTAGGATGATTCAAAAAGTGTATACATGTACGATGCATAGTTTAAGACATTTATATCAACTTTATCTTATGATATTCACCCACTATAGGGTACATGATAAGTTTTAGATGACACACTTAGAATGAAAGTTGGTATAAAATTAAACATGTGGGTGATCTCATTTCTTGAGGCACAAATATCATATATTTCAACTTAGTCATAGAATCTATCTAAAAATAATACACACAAGTCTTAGATAGGATTTTGGTGCATAGATTATGAGAGAAAAGGATACATGAGGAAAAAATTATTGTATAAAAAGGTCTAAATTATTAATTAATGTTTTGAAGTGTGTTTGGAAGGCCATGAGATGAGAATTTTCATGTTAGTCTAGAAGGCCAAATAAGTCAAGGAGATGTGGTGAAAGATATGTGACATGCACAAGGATGACATGGTAAAATTATGGGTCATTGATAAAATACATGGTGCATAAGGAAGAGGGTTCAATTCTCTATAGTCTCAATAACCTCAAAAAATGAGAGGTTATGTTTGAATGTCCTCTAGATGATAGAGTGGTCGAATAAGTTGGAATAGATACCAGGGATTATGTTTCAAGTGGTGGATACATTGACTGCTATCTAAGGGAATGTATGAAGTTCCAAAGATAGCCTTATTTAATATAAAGTCATAATTTGGAAGGGTGTTGTGATCTTCATCAATAGATATTACAAAAGGATATGGCATCAAAGGGTGTAGGAAAGATAAGGGATGTACAACATGGGGGAAATTAGAAAGTGAAGGATAATGCATGAAAAGTAAGGGAATGAACAAATGTAAAAATTAACACAAGGGTTGGAGTGAACACTAATAATGATATCTCTTGGTCCATTAAAGAAAATTATACCACATAATCTAGGAGTAGTAGTAATGGACAACTCCAATATGCATGTGGATAAGAATTTATTGGCATAGTCAAGGGAGATAATGAAAAATCACCAAGGCAAGTTATGTATAACCAAAGAGATAAATGAAAATCTTAGAGAGAACCAAAATGAGAGTCCAAGTGCAAGGATTTACAAGAAGTAATATAAAGATTGACTTAGTTTAAGATTGAAGGAATGCTTCCATTTTTGAGGAATTATCTCACATATAGTATGGGGGACACACATAAGTGAGTACAAATAAATTTTAAATAAGTTCATTATGTGAATAATGAGAAATACGATCATGATTTTTTAAATGAGTGGGATTTGTAAAATGTTATAATTGATAGAGGTGCTAAAGTGAACATTATGACATGAAACACTTAGAATAATATGGGATGTCTTATGATATAACCTTAAACAAATGTGTTTCTCATGGAATCAAACTCACACCTGAGACCATTAAGAGTCTTAAAGGGTATTGAGTTGATTATTTTTAGAGAATATTTTAAGGCTAAACTTGAAGTGATAGAGGTGTTTTAAGCATATGGAATCCCTATTTTTTTTAGAAATGCCATGGTGCTATAAGAAAACAATAATCACATGTTTTAAGTAATGTTATATGAGATTTGACAATTGTAAAGTGAGGGTCATGATTTCTCTAAATGGAGTGTATGGTCCTTCATACATTTAAAGTGTAAATAAATATGAATATATCAATAACATATTAACATCACTACATATGGAAAGTAATACCTAAACATAAGGAATGATGGGGTGCTAAGTTGAAAGACTGGTGCATCTATGTTGGATACAACTAGTCATGCTTATGATAGGTTGGTGAAAGTGGAGTATGAGGTGACAAGGAAGACATGCACACATATAAAGACAAAATATGATGAATTTTTTAGAATTGATATGTTTAGAAGTGGACCTAGAAAGGAAATCCCTAAAATTGTCAGGGAAATGATCAAGAAGTTGGTTCCAAAAATCAAACAAACACCAATGAAGTTTTATCAACTGAGCATAGGTAGATAGGGGAAACTTAATCAACATTATGGTATAACTAATGTAAAGGCCAATGTGAAATATTTTTAAGTGAGTTTACCCAAAGAGGAATAACATTTTTATTTTACCATTCACTTATTGCATAGGTTTACTATACAATGGTAGAAAACACATAGACTTTTCCTTCATAGTTGGTCAATGTGCAAGGAAAAATTCTATGTGATATTTGGGCACTGTAATGAGAAGAAGGTGTTGCCTATATTCTTAGAGGAGATAGATCCTACAAATATGTAAAAGTTTGGACCTCCTATTTGGTCATCCTTATAGTATATTTATTTGGTAAATTTTTTTTACCACTTTGATGTCACATGCACATGCATGGTATGTGGTGAGAAATATGATGAAGGAGATTACATGATCAATGTATACACCTGATATTTTTCATATTTATCATTTACTGATTGTTTATCTTATATGAGCTTGTCAGTACATCAATATCCCTAAGTGCATGTCCTAAAGAGTGAACCAAGAATAGGTTGGGATTGAATCATGTTATTTTTATAGATATTTTTGCATATTGTTATGTCATTTATTAATTACTACTAGTATGACCTCTTCCAAGTCTCTTTCCATATTAACTATCCATATAATTTCCATTCAATATTATTAACCACCCTTTAATACTATTGTATTATCCTTGCTGATACAATTACTGTATTGGCTTGGATGACACAATTTTGTGTCACATCTATGTTATTTGTACTATATTGGCATGGCTAATACAATTCCATGTCAGCCAACATCCTTTCAACTTTATCGACCTGGTAGATAATGTCAGATTAAAGTTCAAGGCTAGTTTTGGGTATTAAAACTTGATATATAGGAGTCATTTTATCATTCCTAAAAATATAAAACATTAATTTATTTTTATTATGCTCACATTTATGCTCTTAAGTAGTAAAAGAAAGAGTTAGAGCTTAGAGTCTTATTCGTGGAGGTCTAGTCTTACTAAAGGTATTTTAAGCTCAATATAGTAGTCACTCCAAGTAGGTGTCATAGTATTTAGAGTCCCAAAATATGTATACATAGTTTTGATTATTTCCATTTGAGTTATTTAACCCAAAACATTTATTTCAAAGCACCAATTGAGCTAAAGGGGGAGATAAAATCACTAAAGAGTCCACCCTAAGGTAAATATCTATATCCTTATTCTATTTAATTTATAAATAGAATTGATTTGTTCATTGATATAGTGTAAGTGTGTTTTTTATCCTTTCTTATTTTAATCCTTATATTGAATAATCTAATATAGATATAGGGTTGCTTATGTTTATCATTATCATCGTAGGTTACATAGACCACCCATTGGTTGACAATTGCACCGCTTATCTTATTACTAGTTTTATATTTTTATCTATCTTGGATATAAGTTACCATTTTTATTCATTTTATTTCATGAAATATCCTTGATACACCCATTTTTTAATCATTTTTACATCTTGAGGCTTAGTGAGAGCTGTTGACATTTTTGGCCTCACAGGGAAAATGTCAACCCCTAACATCAAATTTTTTTGGGTGACAACTATTATAGCCTACTCATGGTGATATATTGCATAATCATTCCATTATTATTCCTATTGAGACTATTTGATCCTTGTTAGAAGTGTCACTAATGTGTTTAGGTCTACTTTAGTCATCATGATGGCCTTGGGGTGAGTAAATAGAGTGTCATGGTGTTTTGGATGTATTTTAAAGGTGTTTAAACATTATTTTAGGTCATAATATGAAGGATTTATGGTTCATTAAATGTCACTATCCTTGGTTTATTAATTTAAGACTTTTCAAACCTTCATCACCCCTCTTTAAACATCATATACCCCTCAAACAACATCATATGAGTTCATTTTATTTAAAGGCCTTACAGAGGTGAAAGTGTTTAATGAAATTGAATTTAAAAGGGTATTGAAAATGTATTATTAATTCCATATTTACACCACTATACATTTCATATCCTTAAAATCCCATTTCAAAACCCATTCACACCTTTCCACTAGTCAAATGGGCCCCACATGCTAAATTGTAACTTTTCTACTTCCCCCTTCCATATTTATGGTTTGAAAAGGGTATATTAACTCATGATACCTCTCATTTTACCCTAAAATGGTGGTTACCATCTAGAAACAATAATAAAATGTAGAAAAATAGAGATTTACAAGTGTTTTCTATAGTTGTACAGAATTGTACAGATTGATCCATATAGAGGGAGTCAGAGAATTTTAGGATGGCTCATATATAATGTCTAAAATAAGTTTCATGGTATAAGGATGTAATATATACTCAAAAATGGTCATCTCACTTCATATGCCTTCTTTGTAGACCTAGAAAACCCTTCAGGTTTATGCTCAGACCATACAAAGGAGAGAGAATGAAGACCCCAAATCTTAGCTAGAGGAAGTAGAACTGGTCATGTTTTAGTCATGGGAATTTGTTTCTAAATTGGTAACCTGAACTATATGAAAATACCTTAAGAACTAAAGGGATCTGAGCATCATTCATGTTTACAAAGGCCAAGTAGAACAAGATGGTTTTGATAGTTTTTAGCCTGATTGGTCAAACCAATGGTTGATCTTGTTTCCTTAGGTCTTGTTTGAACTCCTCATGGAATTTTCAATGTTTTACTCAAATTTATGAGATTATAGAACCAAAAAACCTCCAAACTAGCACAATATATAGTCTATAGTTAGATTTGGGTAATAAACAATGTTTTGAGTGCTTTCTCTAAGAGTTGATAGTGTTGAATGATTGGTTGAGTGATCCAAAATTTCCCATGCCTCTTTCCTCAATATTGCTGTTCACAATATCCTCTCATCATCTCATATATTTCCTTCAATGAAGGGGTCATATGCATATGAGGTTCACTATGTGATGAACATTGTATATTGTTCAATGGGACCTTCAGAGCCTTCAAACATAGTCAAAAGTGTGAAATGGAGCATTGAGGTGTTAATAGGTAATCAACATATCCTTGTAAATAGGTATCTTAACCTATATGATATAATTTCAAGCCTAAAACTACCCTCCTTGCCTCAAAATTATCACATAGTCAGTTTAGCAAGGATTAAGGTTTCTTAGCCAAGGTTAAGGTTTCTCAGAGATTCCTTGGTTTCCTTTTATGATTGCATATGAATTTTCCTAGTCTCAAAATCATCATGTTTTGATAGGTATATGTTTTAGGGTCCTCAATTTTCATGTTAGTTTCCTTGGGTGGGTTTCCATGCTTCATTTCATATCATATTCATGCTTGTACCATTTCATGTTGTTCTCACTATCATTGCACTATGTTTTAACCCTGTTTTCATGCTTCAACATCCATATCACTCCAGAATAATCCTCCACTCATACACCTTTCCATCTAAGCTTGAACTATGTAAACATGCCTATACACACCTTATAACCCTTAAAAGCCATGAACTCATGGAAGATATACATATATGGGTCATATATCTATTAAAGTACCAAAAGAACACCTATAAACATTGAAGACAATAATCAAATATTGATAACATGTTTGGAATGTAATGATTGGAATAAAGGTGACTAAATATATGAAAATTCAAATAAAATATGGAAATAAAACTCCAAAGGTAGCTATAAGGTATCTATGCTCATTCAAGGTATTCACTTCACAAGGCACTCAGTCCATACAGAGGTGTCTCATGATCACCTACAACTATGATAAGAAGAGATGAACCAAGTGCAATATAATAAGAGCCTTAAGACATTGATGAAGACCTTGAAGTGAATGGATCTTGAAGTGAATGCAAAGGATGGAGTTTCAAAACTCAAAGGACAAATATGACCTAACCTTCATGTTGAAAACATCACCAATAGCTAGCATAAATTATCACTCATAATGATTTTGACCATAGGAATCCAAAAATGGAGGTTAGTAACATGTTATTTCAAGTAATAAAAACTTCAATAAACATAATAATACTTACACTCCAAGCTTAGATCTTAGGGTTGATCTTAGTTTAAAAAAAGACAAATCAAATCACAACTAAAATGCAAAAGACAATGAATCTTTTACCTTCATTAGGAGATCCAAATGCATTGTTGAGTGGCTTGCTCAGTTTGTGCATAAAAAAGTCTTTAAAAAATAAATCTTGTTGGCTCTTTCTCTCCTTGGAACCATGTGGCTTTGATGTGTCTTGATGTAGCTTGGCTTAATATTTTGGCATTCTAACCTTGTTAGGCTTTTTTTCATTATAACACTACTCTTATCAAATCTTTGAAGTCATTTGTGCATGATAACTTTACACCAAAATAGATTAAAATTAAATAGGCAAGGCATTATATTTATAGGATTAGAAACTAACCCTAACCCAAGGTGAGTAAAGGTTGAGTTTAAACATGGAATGAGTTCAAATCTAACCTAGGTGAGTCAAATATAACCCTAATAGAGTTAATAGTTTTCAATTAACCATGATCTGTAATGAATAGGCATGGGTATCCAAAATTAGATATTTTAGGATATTTCTAAAGAGTTTGACAACTCAAAAAAGGTCATGATGAAAGGCTAGGATATTTGCATTTTTGAATTTCCTTTTTTTAATATTGATTAATTACACATGGATAATTTAACTAGGCATTTAATTTGGTTTAGCTTGTAAATTAATTTTGATTAACCATTTATCATTTACAAGATTTTATTATTGTTCATGTGCCTCACTTAATAGGTCCATAGGCCAAATTGACTATTGTGATGCCACAAGGTGCTTTGGAATGAATCTATGAGAGGTTATGGTTGCATATGATAAGAGACCCTAATTAGGGATGATTCAATGTGATTTTGAGCTTTAATTAATTATACACAAGCAAATTTGGGTTGTTTAGTGATTCTTAGGATTTATTTATAATGTTTGGTAGGAATCGGTCTGAAGTCCGATCGAAGGCTTGTTGTGGCCAATTTTAGGTGTCTATAGTTTACCCCTATTTGGGAAGGCATTAAAAGATATAGGCATAGTAATTTATTCTTAAATAACTAAAAGGTCTTATATGCCTATGAATTAAATGGCAATGGATGAACTATAGATGGCCCCTTGAGGGAGTAATTGGTAAAGGGTTCGATCATCAATCCCTCGAAAGGAACAAATGAGGGGAATAAAAATATAAAATAGGTGGAAGAGACTAATTTGCCTATAGGTGGTTATAATTAGTGGCATATGGAGCTACCCCAGATGGGAAAATGAATAGGATGATTTGCCCATATGTGGTTATAATCATTGGTATACATGGGACAAAAAAGGTAATGATTTTCCCAAAGGTAGTTATAATAATTGAAAAAGGCTTAGGGTAACAAGAGAATGATTTTCCCAAAAGTGATTATAATCATCAAAAGAGAAAATAATGATTTTCCCATAGGTGGTTACAATCATTGGTAGCATAAAAACATGATTTAGATAGGTAGATAGAGATAATGGTTTACCCAAAGGTAGTCATAAACATTATCACAATGAAAACATGTCCTAGTTGGGTAGAAGAAAGATAATGATTTACACAAAGGCATTTATAATCATCAAACTTCAAATGGAACATGATGGAAAAATGGTATAGAGGTGATAGATGAATTTGGAAAACCTGCTAGTAAGGAGATGCTCATCCAAAATAGCAAGGGGGAGAATTATTTCATATTTTTATTACTGTGTGTGGGACATGATTTGGATTAGATCAAAAAAATTTAGGTGCCAAGGAGAGATTATGGCCTCATTATTGTGTAGACTCCCTGAGCTAATTTTTGATGTAGCACATGATAGTAGGCATCATGATAGAACATCAAAATGAATTAACTAAAATATGCATAAGGATTGACACATGATCCAATAATCAATAAGAAACAATGCGCCAATGATAAAAACCATGATGACAATGTGGATGTATGAATAAGGATGGATTCAAGAATAATGCACAAGGAATCACCTAATGAATGCACATAGACTGAATCAAGGCAAAATAAGAAAATAAATAAATAGGCAAATAAACAAACAAAACACCAAAAAATGAAAGAAACAAAATAAAGCAAAGAGAAATAAAAAGCAAACAATGGTTAATCACAATGTTAGTATAAATAACATGACACAAAAAAGATGACAAACATTACCCCTAGACTATAAGAGACAACTAAACAAATAAACAAGATGGGGGAATATAAGAAAAGGAAAGGGGTGGAAAAGCTAGCTGTAAATGTACTAGGCAAGTGGACGCTACTTAAATAGTTCTATAGATTAAATATCCAACAAAAAATTTAGGACAAATGTAGTTCTCATAGGAAATGGGATATAAGAAAATGGTAACAAGGAAAACATGATTGATGTTGTAGAGGAATACATGAATGGTCTCACAAAATGGTGAGAGCATGGGATACAAGGTTAGTAAGGATGGGGAAACTAAATGAAAAGTGGTTTCTTGTGAAATATCTAGGTTTCTCAAAATCCTTAAGGTGAAAAAGTGGTTAATGAAGAATATCTTTAGATTTTCTAGGTCTATTTTAAATGTTTTTGGAAATTTTTGGAGAACCTCAACTCGATGGAGAATTATGAGATACTAAATGGTCCAAACTTGTAAAATGATGAGAACGTTCAAACTTAAAATGCTCATAAAACAATGAGAGTGTTTAAAATTAAATGCTCTTAAAGTAGTGAGAACATGACAAAGGGTGATTGAGCTAAACTCAATATGAATTGAGCACTGCCTATATAGTCTTATGATGGGACCTCAAGTTATTATAGTTTTGACTTATATCAGAGGAATTTGAATAGCATAGAAACCAATTCAAATAAAATAGGCAAAGTAGGAAAATGGCATAGTATGACATATGCATGACAAAGTGGTACTTCAAGGTATGATAAATAATGTTGTTCCTAATTTTCCCAAAGGCATTTATAATTAAGAAATAAAGACATTGGTCAATGATACTCATTTTCCCATACAAGGTTATAATTAGAAGCACAATAATGAGACACTAATTTTCCCAAAGGTAGTTATAATTAGGAACAATTGGTATATAATGAAACAAAAAATGAAGGTTGCAACATCCAAACCACTATCATATTGCTCCAAAATATGGCCTCTATCTAGAATATCAAATCAAATGTTGAAACTTGATCTGAATCCTCTATGATAAAAATGTTTTTGGAACCAATAAAATGAAACCAAGGTTAAAGATCCAAGTAGGTAGGGTGAAAATAAATTGGTTGATAAGAAAGGCATGATAAAACGGTATGGTGGAATGGCAAAGTGATATAATGGTATGGTAAAAATAAGAATGTCGATATTATGGTATAATGGAAATGGGAATCATAGATAATAAAATAAGTCTCTCAAGTAAAGTAACACTTAAGGTGTATAATGTTCATCATATCATCAAATTCATCCCCATCTAGTGTAGCAAGCCTGTATGCTTCAGTGTCATAGTTTGCAACAATGACGAAAGGGCTGATCTAGTTTGGTTTAAATTTGCCTCTGTACTTCTTCTTGGCCATGGCATTTTGTTGTTTTTATTTAAGTAAAATATCACCAAGCTAAAATTCTCTATGGATAACCTACTGGTTATAGTGGCCACAAAATTGATTCTGATAGGCTTGAAAGTTATTGATTATGACCATGCATTTCTCATCAATTAACTTTAGCTATTTCAAGTGAGCTACTTGATAGTGTTCATCATCCAAGAAATGATTCAAAGATATGAGCAAACAAGGTAACTCTACCTCAATGGGAAGAATGGCCTTAGTGCCATAAATAAGATAATACAAAGTGGCTCCTATTAGAGTATGATAACTAGTATGGTATGCCTAGAGGGAACAAAATATTTGGAGGTGCAAATCATGGATAGAATCACTAAAAATATATTTAAGGATGTTGAAAATGGTTATGTTATATGATTATATTTGGTTATTACCTTGTGGGTAATAGGTAGTATAAAAATGTTGAGTAATTTTATACTCAACACATAGAAATTTGACATCCTTGTTATTTAATGATCCACTATTATTAGATATAATATTAGAGGGATACTATATCGACAGATGAGATGGTTGAAGATGAATTTGTAAATTTAATTTCCAATCACATAAGTGAGGGGTATAAGTTTAACTCACTTAGTGAAATATTCAGTGGTGGTAAGGATATGCTTATGGTCATCACAAGAGGTGGGGCTTATCTTCCCAATGAGATCGAGGCCCTAAGTAGTAAATGACCATGGTGTAAGATTTGGTTTCAAATTCTTCATCAGGGCATGAATCATATTGTCATGCCGCTAACATTTGTCACACTTTTTAACATATATAATTACATTTGCATCTATCAGTGGCCAATAATACCTAGTATAAAGGAGATTTTTAGATAGGACAATGTTGCTTATGTAGGCTGCACATTCTCCTATCAAATTATAATGTTGATTCTATTGAATTTAAATACTAAAGCAAAGTTACATCAAATCTACAGTGGTAAAAAGTTGGTCCAAATAAGGTATATAATGCAACATGGTGGATAAAGGCCTTGCATTATCTGAGGGATAAGTATGGTGGCATAATGTGGTTGTGGAGGTAGGCATAAAGGTAAAAATACCATATGAAGCTGGGACCAATAATATCATATATCATTGTGATGGTTGAAGGTTCATGATATATCAATATCATATTTTCAATGAGGAATTGGTATTATTTTACTATGTTGGTATGATGAATCAAGGATACAAGGTGATCATGGAATCTATTGTTATATTACTAGCCCTTGGTATATTTGTAATTGGCACTTTAGTAAGCTGATTTGCAATAACCTGTCCCTTGATGGATTTGTGGTTGACATATTATATCTCAAATTCACTCAAAAACATGATCCATTTAGCCATGCATACTTATAAAATTTATTTAAATAATATATACTTGAGTGGATATAATTTGGAGATAACCATGGTCTTGTTATTTAACATGTAATGATGCAGTTTCTAAGATACGAAGACCATAACTAAATAGGCTTTTGTAATGGGCATATAATTATGATCATATGTGACTAGTGTATGGATTAGATAGTACATGACATGTTCCTTTCCATTATCATCATGTTGATATAGAAGTTCCCCTAGGGCTTTGTCTATGGCAGATAGATACAATAAGAATGGCTTTCCTTGCATTGGTGGGAAAAAAATAGGTAATTTGGCAAGATAGTCCTTCAATTGTTAAAAATATTTCTTGAATTCATCATCCCAATTAAATTTGATACCTTTCTTTATTAAGTGTGTGAATGTGTGGCATTTTTTTTCTAACTTAGATATGAAATGTCTAATAGATTGTATCTTGTTGTACAAACTATAAAGCTGCTTTAAATTAGAAGGTGGTGACATCTTTGTTAAGGCTTGTACTTTGGCTAGATCAACTTTAATGCCTATATGAGACATAATAAAGCCTAAAAACTTGCCTAAAATAACTCCAAAAACATATTTTTTAGGATTGATTCTGACCTTGTATTTATGTAGTCTCTCAAATATCATCCTTAGTGCTACTGGATGATCGGCCCTAGTATTTGATTTTCCCAATATGTCATCAATGTAGTCTTTAATAATATCATGCATCATATCATGAAATATAATGGTCATGTCTCTTTGTTATGTGGCCCCAACATTTTTGAGACCAAATGTCATAACCTAATAATAAAATGTTCCCCATAGCATGGCAAATGCTATTTTATGTTGGTCTTCTAGTGAAATCTAGATTTGATTATATCTTGAGAATCCATCCTTTAGTGAAAGTATTTCCTACCCAATTTTGGAGTTGATAATCATGTCAATGTTTGGTAGAAGAAAGTCATACTTGGGGTAGGCCTTATTTATATCTCTAAATTCAATGTAGATTCTAATTCCTTCTAGCTTTTTATTGACTAGCACAACATTCAAGATCCACTCTGAGTAGTCGATTGGTCACATATATCACTTCCAAGAGTTTTTCCAAATCTTTCTTTACTAATACAATAATGTGAGGATATATCTTATGTAATTTTTATTTCATAGGTTTGGAAATTAGATGTATCACAAGGTGGTGCATAACTAAGGTGGGTTCCAAACCAGGCATGTCTGAGTAGGCCTAAGAAAATATATCAACAAACTCCCTCAGAAGGGCTATAAAGATGTCAAGTTCTTCTTCAATGAGGGATACACCTAATTTGATCCATTTCAGGTCATCTATAATCTTGATGTTGTCTTTTATGTTGTATTCCATAAGAAGGGTTGAACAATCTTCCAAAATAGTTGAGAAATATTTAAATTGACCTATAATGGTAGATTCATCTATTTGGAATGGCTCTTCAAGTTCTCTAGGTATGAGGAATAAAAATCTCCCAATGGTAGGGATGGTCATGTGACAAACATGGTTGAAAAATCTTAAATGATTTGATCAAAAGCTTACTATTCTTCCAAATTGAATTTAGTCCCATAGGCAAGTTCATCATTGGTGGTTTCCTAATCTATGTTTGAGGAAATTTGAACACCCCCATCTAATGGAACCTAAAATAGGTTTTCACCACTAGAATGACCTTTCTCTTTACTTTTTACTTGATCCAAAAGTGACTCAAAGAGGTTTTCACTTTGGGACCTTCATTTTTTATTTAATTATTTGTGGCTAAGGTTTTTCACCCATTATCCAAAATAGGCTACATGATCTAGTTTGATTGAGAACCCTTGTTTGTGGTCTCCAAACAGAATATTGTATCTCAGGCCTAGAAATTTACAAAATTCCTAATCATTTTCAAACTCATCTACAAGCACTGTGGATTCTTATTGGTCCTAGTCTATAAGCTAAGGGTGATATAATGGAAGTAGATTGTTGTGAATGACTGGTCTAAGGGTACAAGTGGCATGAGTGTTAGACAAATTGGAATTGGCTAGGTCATCAAAAGGGCTATGATTATACTCTCCTTAACTATCATCATCAATGTCATGATTTATTAGAGATGGAACACAAATAAGATACATGGGGTCACCCCTAGGAAGTTTAAATCCAAGACCATAGTTTCCTTTGTATCGAGTGGCATAAATTATCTCAAATGTTCCTTATTGATTTGGACCCAGACCTCTTCCTTGATAGGAATGATTTTTCATGATCTTATTAGGTATAATTAATTCAAAATTTTGGTAATAATTAGCCAATTTATCATTGTATAGCCATGAATTATCATCTATAAGCGGATCCTATTCTTGGCTAGTGGCTGATGTGAAAATAATAGGCATGGGTTTATGTATTTTGCCTTTTCCCTTTTGTTTCCATTCCATGCAAGGTGGCTTGGATTTTGATCTTCCATAAGACTTGGGTTTTTATGGAAGCTTGGTAATGTGGAATGTATTGTGGGTCAAATATTCACCTGAGCCATTAGTCAAGATAGTATAATGATTAGACATTTTAGGAGGTGGCATGTGGGAAAGTGAATCAAGGGTATCTGGGTTGATGTAATTAGCCTCTAAATTATTAAGTTTTTTTCCATTTGTCCCTCTTGAAAATTAAATTCAGGCCAAAAATGGTAGTTATATCTTTCGTACTCAGCCTCCAAATGCTTTAAATGTTCATATGGTTTTAAATATCTATTAATGGTGACCTTCATACCTAAATGAGAGAACTTTATACATTAGTACAATGTTGATGGGATTTCACAAATTTCATGTATCCAAGGCTTACCTAAAAGCAAATTATATGAAAAATCAAGGTCTAACACATGGCATAATGTGTCATGGGTCAAGGGCCCAATGATAGCTAACAAGCTGATGGTACCTTGTGATTCTCATTCTTCATTGTCATAGGTGTAGATTCTTAAAAACCACACAACATGATTCTAGTTGTAATACATGCCCCCTTGGCCCCCTTGGGCCCCCCTTGGGTTAGGATTACCTATTAAAATAATTAAACAATACATTTACCCATTTACCCCCCTTGGTTAAATTAATTAAGTTAATTAAATTAAAGAAGGCCTATTTATAACTCACCTACCCAAATCGATGGCTAATTGATCGACACCCAAACTAAAGACCATTTATACCCTAGTATTTAATGCCCTAACTTCTTAGACTTATTCCTCATGCATCCTAATGAACCCTTTATTAACCTTGAGCCATTTCCTAATGTCTTAACCACTAATCATTAGTGTAATTGGATAATTTTAGCTACTTTTGACTTTTTCTCCCTAACCACCAATGATCATCCCTTTACTGGTGATGGTTGACTAGGACCGTTGATAGTTTTATAAGGTAAACCAAAAACCTTACCTCAAGAGGTTAAAATAATATTTTCACAAGATACTCTTTCTCTTAAGAAAATCAAATCTCCCAGACAAAGCAAGATCTAGACCAGAGACATCAGGTGCTTCAACCACTCACTATTAGGAGCCTAAGTGCCATTACTCTACTGACATTGCTCTAGGATCCACAGTAGCTTTTATCCAACCTTAACACTCTTTCATACCAACAAACTTAGAGTTAAGTATCTGCACTATTTTATCAAGTTTAGTAGATAGTTTTATTAGTTTCATTACTTGTATCCATTCCCATTTGTCTTCATCCTATTCCATATGTTGGAGTTATACAATTCTAGACATTTCATCCTCTAAACTAAACCACCCACAAACCATTATTACTCATTTGAATACCCAACCTATAAGGTAAATACTTTTGAGAATTCATTTCTCTCTCACAACCAACATCCAACCCAAAAATCACCTTTAGAACCCTTCTATAACTCACCCTAGAAACCATTCTTGCCCAAACTATATCTTACTGTAACTGTTGATGATCATACCTGGACTGATGATGGTTGTCCATAACCACTGATGTTTACTATGTGTTTCATTTTATCTAAAATAGAAATCAAATTTCACCAACTAGTCCATAC